>JARHVA010008974.1:332500-389419 GCA_037957365.1 Torreya grandis | reverse complement strand
CATGAAATTAATAACATAGACATTCTTCCAAATAGTAAAGGAAACCATCTAAGGCTATAGTCTCGATTAATAAATATTCTTCCATTTAGGGGTGAAATAAATATATTTTATGTCAACTAAATAATGGAATAATTATGGTTTGATATTAAACACTGATTCACATGAAACACACATATGATTAACCCAACAAAACAAAAATATTAAGGAAGGGAATAACCATATTTTATGATTCATAGAGAATACCTCTTGATGGAGATGTATTAAATGAATAGTCATGCATGGAATTAAATGCCTGGTAGAACTCAGATCTTATTTCGCTTAGTTGTCTCTATCTATCAAACCAACATGGCACTCAAATGTAAAAAAAATAAAAAATAAGGAGAGGCAAAAACTAAAATAACTAGTTACTCACTTCTTAACCAACTACTATGTGTAATAATTATGTTTCCATTTTGGCTATCTCCTTATGTTTGTCCTTTGCACAATTATACATTTGTAAACTTTCCATATGTGTTATATATCCATATGAGAATACTCACAACAACTCAATACATGGTAAAATTAGAGAGAATGAGTTAAGTGGAGGCATAAAATGGAAAATTTCCATAATTCCTCAACTTATATTTTCCCCTTAAAACTTGCATAATAGGGCTCAACCCACTACCTTCCCCATAATTATTTTTTAACTATAATTTATTTCCATGTTTTATATTTTTTCAACCCAAGGTCAATGCATTCATTTATTTTATCCAAATATAATAATAATAATAATAATAATAATAATAATAATAATAATAATAATAATAATAATAATAATAATAATAAAATCATATTCAAATAATGAAAACACCTTTTTAATGATTATAACTTAGCCATTGTAGTGCCTGACTAAGGTAAGACCTATGACCAAGGTCCTTATGACTATATTAAGTAACCCATAAATAATAAAACAAACAATGGTAAACAAATGAAAAATGGTGTTTTACATTATTTATAAAACCATATAAATCCTATATTATATAAGTGCATCATGTATGAATGATAACAATTGGTGTAATTTTAAAGACAATCAATAAAATAAACAAACACAATAACATGTACACATAGTACCAAGACATCATAATACACAAAAACACATAAAGAATGGTTTAATTTTAACATATAATTCTCTCACATAATATTACCATTGTATACTTGAATCTTATTGTTGCAATAGTTCATTATATTTTTCCATTCTTAGGATATATCATTTTTATAGTCTACCTACAATGACATAATAAACATCAACAACACCTATACATAAAAAAAATATTAAAAAAAATTAAACATCAATATAAATAGATATTAAATAGGAATGGTAATTGAATATAATAATGAAATAACTATTACAAATTATAAAAGTAAGATATCTCAACAATAACATAAAGGCACTTATTACAAAAGTCATTGCAAACATGTTATCAAATGATTACCCAAGGTGGGATATGATGTTAACTCCCCATAAAGGAGGTATCATTATTGGGCCTATAAAAAATGTGAGGATATTGTTCTATAAATTTTTTTACATCTAATGATGTAGCTTTTTTTCTCACTCATCCCATCCCATTGGACAAGTACATATTTAATGTCTTAGTTTCATAGTTCAATAGTGTTATAGGCTAGGATCTTGATTTAGTCTAGTTGAATTATCTCCTCTTCCACCACTTAGGGATTATTATAATATAAAACATAATATGGATCAAACACAGTATTTTAATTATAATTCCACATGAAATAGATAAATAATTTTATAAATAAGAGGAAGATCTAGGTGGTAAGTGACATGGATAATCATTTCCATAATTTCAAATGGACCAAAAATGTGTGGAGCTAGTTTGAATGTCTTTAAAAACTTTATGATGTATAAATATTAAAAAACACCTTGTAAAAAACTTAAAATTATCTTGGATACATTTAAATAAACATAACTATTATGTTTGTTATAGGTAGTTTTCAATGTTTGACATATAAAAGCCATTTTTACATCATTCTGTAAATTTTGAGGACATGTAATTTATATATTTGCTAAAATATTATATCCAATAAGAGTTCAAAATTTAAATCCATTCAAGTCTTAAAAAGGATTCATATTCATCACTAAATGTTAAGTGTTGCTATAATAAAACTACACTAAGTGGAGGTAGCATTTCCACTTGTACTTCTAATCCATAACACATATTCTTAACATGCCTTCTACTACTTGTTTCAACCTTTCTGTTTGGCCATCAATTTTTGTATGGTAAGATGAATTTAGGTTAAACATGTCCTAAAATTATTAGTCAAGTTAAACATGTCCAAAAAGTAGTAGTCAAGGTATAAAAAAATCTTGAAGTAGGAGGATCATCCATAATATTTCTCACAATAAAATGTACAACCTTAATAAACTTATTAATTACCATCATAATCATATCATGAAACCATATATAATTATAAAATCTCAAAATAAAAATCCATTAAAATTACAAACCATTTATTTTTCAAAAGTAAAGAGGGTGAATCAAAACACCTAGATGATAGTTCTCAACTTTAACATTTTAGAATTCCAATTATTTTCCACATTTATGGAAAAGATAGAACATTTTGAGTTCATGTGTTGTCTTAGTGACATATATATGAGATAATTGAGGTGAAATATGTAATTATTCCAACACCTACTCCCTTAAAGTTTTAGAATTTAGAACAAAAATTATACTATGTTACCTTATAAGTCAATTTGAGTCCAATAAAAAATCATAAAAATCCTTAGCCACAGTTTCCTTTGTTAATTACACACAAATTTTATTAAAATCACTATCAATGATTTATTGTTATAGTACATAATTTCTAAAATTAAACCTTGTAATAGAGAGTGAAACTAGATAAATTATTCCATTGAGGACATAAAAACATGATTTTATTTTCCTTTAACATAATAAAGATCCATATAAAATTTATTGATAAATTTTAACCATATATATTACCTTTAATTTTAATCATCTTGAGAAAATAAGTGTTCAAGATTATGGTGATCAAATTTTACATTAAAATGTTTCCCAAGAAAAAATTTCTTTGATTACTTGAATACCTATATAACTATTGTCACCTCTAGATCTAGGGTGGTATAATTATACTCATTTTCTTTGAGTTTATGAGGATAATAGGCAACTAATTTTACATATCATCTCAAAACACCTCTATTAATATTGACTAATGCATCAACCCATATTTAAAAATTGAAATTAGGATTTGGGATGACAAGGATATGAGAATAAGTTAATAAATCCTATAACATTTGAAAGGATTCCTATCACTAAGGCTTCAAAAAAATATTATTTAATTTATACTAAAGGAATCGATAGTATTATAAATTATATAAAACCTCTCATCAAATTTACAATAGTATGTGGCTAAAAATCATGAAGCTTTGCACTTCAAGTCCATTTATAGGAGATGGCCACTCATTAATGGCTTTGATCCTAGTAGGATCTACAAAAAGCTATTATTTTGATATTATGTGCCCCAAATAATGAATAAGATCTAGTGAGAATAAAATTTATAAAGATTTCCATATAAATTATTACCTTAGTCTCTACAATATAAAATTTAAATGTTACTCATTTTCATCTTAATTCTTAGAGTAAACATTAAGACAATCCAAAAAAATTATCTCAAAATAATCCAAGAGGTCCCTGAACACACTTTTCATTAAGATCACAAATTCAACATATGCATAATTAAATCAAAATGGCATGAAAGTGAACTCGTAATAGCCATAATTATTTATGAATATTTTTATATGAACATATTCATTTTTGGTGTAGAGTTTCTAGTACCACAATTGAAAATATGTATTATAAAAATATAATAACATCCTTAATTTGATCAAAGAGATCATCAATTATACAAATTGTATACCTATTTTTTATGATTACTTTGTTCAACATATTGTAATAAATGAAAATTCTCAAAGTCATCCTTATTAAAAAATACAACTAGGGCTCACCAAGATGATACACTTAGAAATATTATCCCATTTTTCATAAGTTATTGCAAATAAAATTTAAGACCTTGTAGATATACCACATTCATATGATATGGGGTTTTGGATACACATGAAAATCTAAGTATAACATCAATTATAGAATCAAATTGTCTTATAGGTGGAAAACCTAGAAGTTATTTGGTAAATACATCCTTTAATTCTCTCAGGTTTTAGAAGTCTCAATGATTAGATTCTTTCTCCTTATAAATTCCTCTCATTTGGACTAAGTAAAGATTGTAACCCTTAAGAAATATTTTCTTCAGCTACAAGATACAAAGGATTTTATGGGCCATGATTCTTATAGCACCTTGGAATTTCACTATATTTCCAATGTTATGAATAAATTTCACCCTTTTCTTAATTTAATAAATCTAGGATAGATGTTATTATAGCTAATTCATACAAATAAATAGGTAATAAGATCCCCAAGGTGATTTAAAAAGTTAAATTTCATCTTAAACACTCTAATATCTAATTTAGTTTGTTATATTCACTCTAAAACTAAGATCCTTTTTCTTGTACTAATCTTTACCTCCAATATTCTCTTAGTCTATACTATTTAGTTTTGCATTTACTATCAAAATAGGGTGAAATAAAAATATCTATTGTTATGATATTAGTTAAAACATCCAAAGAAAAACTAGAAAGTATACCTTGAGTTTTGATCAGGGTGGACTAAAAGCTTATTTTTTGATTATTTACTATAAAATAAACTTGATTATTAGATGTATGGTTGTTATTTATATGATTTAAATCCTTATGGTATAGGAAATTTTGGCTTGAGATTAGTTACAGTTCATATTATCTTGCCTCAAAAATATTACAAGCTTTGAACCTTGATTTTTATTTTAGAATATACTAGAGTTATAATTATTCCTCTCAAAATTACTCTTATGATATGTCTTATTAAAATTATTTCCATTAGGGGAGATAATATTCTTATGCTTGGATTGTAACCTAATGATTCTAAATTCTTTCCTTGCCTTAAGGAAATTTTTTATTTTTGCTCCACATAATGTATAAACTCAATTACTACAGCCAATGTGTGTAGGTTAGTCATATTTACATATCCATTAAAACCTCCCATAAGACCAAATTTAACTTAATGAGATTCATATCCTCATCATGTATATATTTAAAATAATATACGAGATTGAGAAACTTGTTCTCATAATCTATTTTATTCAATGTGCCTTCTGTTGATGATTGTTTTGACATGATGAACAACTAGGTTTCAGTTGTTTTGACACACCACAACCCATATTAAAAGGAGTTCCTAAGAACTACCCAAGGTTTCTTCTACTTGGTCTAGGTGCATTTATATTTACTCAATGGCTCATTATAACCATTCCATACAAGGGACATATGTGATTATTTCAAACAAATCAATATACATTCAAATTATGAGATAATGCCTAGAGAACTAGTATAATTATTTAAGTACGTGAATGTTTTTGATTTAAAAATGTTTATATTATAAAATATTCAATAATTTTAAATAATATATAAACAAATGAACATGCATTCAAGATAAAGCATTAGATTTAGAGTGCAACTCAAAAACTAAACTAACAAAGCTAATAAGAAAAGTAGAAGAGATAATGGTAGGGAGAAAAAAGGAGAGCCCACTTTCTAATGAACTGGTAGATTCCTCTCAAATAGAAAAAATACATAGATAAAATGGTTTATAGTTGATATAGACATAAAATAAATCTAACTAAGGATGGTTTAAGAGTCTATGGAAAGAAGTATCAGTGCTAATGAAGAAAACAAGGTCACCATATATATGCACATACCAAGTATATCAAATGAAAAATCTTTTAGATTAACATATTTCCATGCATGATCATTTGGTATTAATTAATACTTGTTTGGATTATAGAATCAACCTCAAATAGCCTCAGCTTAATAATCTAATTTATAAAATATGAAAATACATCAAAGAAAAATGACTAGTCCATTACTCTAATGATAAGACTAAAAGGAGCCAACCAGGCATAGCCTTATCTAATCTTAAAAAAGACTATCCATTAATATAATGTAGTTTATAATATTATATAGATAATTAAATCCATAAAGTTCCAAAATCATCCTCCTACTAGGGAAGTTACAAGTAATCATCATTTTGATTGGAGATGGTAGTTGAGATTTTGATAGACATGCTAGTTCAGCCATGCTCTTGAAGAAATTAAATAAAAATATGGTAGTATAAGGTCATTGGTATTTATTCAAGATTTTCATTTAGACATGTTCTATGTAGTTAGGTCCATGCCTCTTGAAGGCTCAATTTATCTTATTCTCTTTTCTTGATCCTAATACATACACCATGTTAATGATTTTATGATTTGTGCCACTCATCCCTACTACTTTTCTAGTTGGAGCTTGTTGGTCTCACTTTGTGACCCTATAAAAATAAACTCATAGGATTGAGTAATTTAGAAAAGACAAAGGGATACAATATTACATGGGATGAATGTCCCCTTATTAATTTTAGGATTGATGTTGGTTCAATCTAATGACTGATAATTTTAACCCATTTTTACTATGAGAGAAGTAATTGCTACCACCAAAGGTTCAATTTATATGAGCATTCATGTTAATTTTATTACTTTATTACTAATTAATTGTATAAATCTTTTTGCCTATCTGATTCAACTTATGAAACAATAGACTTTGCTTCACTCCAATTCTTATGACAACCTAAACTTGGGCATGCCATCATCCAAAAAAAAGGGAGAGAAGGGTAGGGTATAAATAGAGGGTCACCCTTGAGTTAAACAAGTTTATTGATACAAAGGAAATAAAAATCATGCCTAACTATAGTTATACCAATGTGTTCTTGATCTAACAATTGTTTAAACTTTAACCACTAAGTGGGAACATTTCTAAAGATAAGTGTGAAATCCATTTATTTATTGAATACATTCTAAATAAGACTACTATAAGTCTATAGTTTTTTCACACAATATTTAAGATAAGTCGAAATAACACATGAAAAAACTCAATAAAATAGTTATGATAGTTATTACACAACATAACTAAGATAATCATATGCAAATAAGCACATTAACAGTCCTAGTACCAACTAAATAAAAAGACTAGAGACATTAAATAAACAAAATTTAGTAAAATATATTTTCAACATTCTAAAATCATTTTTTTACACTCAAAATCACTTAGATGTATAGTCAAGTTGAAAACACCAAAGAAATGTATGTGCAATCCAATCATAATCCCAATAATGCTTCACCCTCAAAAGTCCTAAAAATTTTAAAGGGAAATAATGTCCCTTATATAGACATATTTATCCATGATTTTTTCTCAATCCAATAATAAGATAGTTATAATAATCAATGATTTTGGGGCAATGTAGTTGAGATTCTGATAGATTCACTAGCTTGAGCATGCTTTTTAATTTAGAGACCATGCCTATTAAAGGATTTTTTTTGTCTTTTATGCTCTTATATCTCCTTGGAATTATTCCATGCACATGACATGTGATGTCTCATGTCATACTGATTGATTTTCATTCAATTTGTGGGCTTAATAGTGATCAAACTCAAATATCACTAATATATTATCATTGGGATTTTCTTGGAACTTCCTTTACACCATACCCTATGTAGACTTTTGAAATAAATTTTAGGGGATGATTGAATGAAATATCCATCCCTAGTTTGGTTTTAGGGTATTTTGTATCAATTCACACCTTTAATAGGTTAAAAACTATTTATTCAAGGCCTTTTAGTTTGTGAGGAACCAACTACAATTTAACTACACTTTATAGACTTAACACATAATTCTCTTAGGTATCTTGATAATTTTGATATCTAAATAGGCCATAAATCTTAGTTCTCAAGATATTATGATGTTATTGATACCACATGTCTCTTTCTTAATGTCATATTACTTATTATTTGTTAGGTTATTGGCTTAATTTGTCAAGTCATATTTTTCCACTTGGCATTCCATCAACACTCTTGGGCTTTATCTTGATGTCTTTATCATCATCATAAACACCTAGATTTTTCTTGATTTCCTAGTGTATTTATCTTTTAATTTCTTGATAATCACCATGTGTATTTTTCTTGGGCCCCTAGGATCTTCACTCTTTGGGATAATTCTATAATAACTTAGAGTTCTTGGGATTCTGAGTGGGTGCCATGTGGCACCTTATTTGGGATTTAAGGGCACAAATATTTACCAATATCGATCATCTTTTGGGTAAATAGGATTATCCCTTAATACTCTCAAGTTTTTTGAGGTTATAAGGTTTTAAGAGGTTAGGTCACATGTTTCACAATTTCAAGGCCTTAGGTATTGAAAAGGACTTAGTATTTTTCCAAAATGATTTGACTCTAAAGTTATGTGTTGAAGAGATTTAAATGTGTGGAATAGTTTTGAGGGCCTAAAGAATATTTAAAAACATGAAAGTAAATAATAAAATGGCTAAATTAAGGTTTATCTAGAAATCAATTTTTTTCTAAATGAATTTTATGCAAAAGGTAGTTAATAAATACAAGAACTGAAACTAGTTGTTTGTATAAAACCAAATATTTAAGCCCAAAATTTCATAGGATAAAGTATATATCAAATTTGATAGAATGATCCAAAATAAAGGGGCAAAGAAATTTATTCATATGCAAATAACATCATGATTATTAAATATTTTGTTGAGGAGTGTGTAGTTAGATGCATACATTGTGATCTAAATGAAGTCCACCAAATATTTTTAAAAAAATTACTATAATAACATAGTCATGAGTTAGTATACTAAAATTTATCTCAAAATAAAGAGGGTCGCTATTTTTATCCTAAAAACAGGGTGTATTTTTTTACACAAAAAAATGGTGACCTATATGGGGAGAATGTTGTTAAGCATTCAGAATCTATAATATTTGGTTAAATCACTTTGGAAGTTAGGTTGCAAACCTTCACACCTAAACACAAGTATAAACTACAAATAATTTTGATTTTAAAAAAAGAAATATCAAGGCCTTAAAGTCTACTTCAACATTTGGAATACTAATTTTCAATTTTATTAAAGGCCATTAGTGTGTGAAAATGGTAAATTAATTTATATCTCTAAATTCACATAAAATACTTTAGACCTGCTTAATCTATTATAACTTATGAGAGGGAGAATATTTGGAAATTCAACTTGGGGGAATGACATGGACATTACTCTATTTCCATCCAAGAATCTATAGGCCTAATATAGATACCTTTGGTCTTACTCAAGGCCTTGTTCCACTTCTATCAAGGCTAGAAACTCAGCAATGGATATTTCCTAGATCACCCTTTAAAGGAAGACTCTAGATCTTATATTTTTATTATGTTTCTTTTAAAATTTTATTATGAAAATATTTTACATTTTTTTCATTGAAGATTGGGGAAAAATCCATGGGTGAAGTGATAGACTACTTGTTTTTAGATTACTAAGATAGATTCAAACCAAATCAATGTTTCTTCTTCACTTAAGATGTTAAATTAAGTGTAATTGATGGGTTTATCTAAGAAAACAAACCTTTATAAATTTCCATTAATATTTTTAGAATCATAGACTTCCAAAATTTATAATATTTACAAAATAAAATTGAAGCTACCTATTCCATTGTTCAAACTTGACATTTCACTTTCTAACTCTAAAGGATCAAACAAGTATCTCAATTATACATCCACCATTTGAGGTTCCTTAGCCTAATAACACAAGGAAAGTAAATTCACAAGGGCCAACTCTCCACTTAATGATTTTATTTTCAAGATAATCCTAACTATTGTAATGGGATGCCAAGGACAAGGAACATGTTATAAAGTTGAATCAAAACCAAAATAAGAAAAGTAGAAAACATGAAACCTACCTTAAAAAAATATATACAAACAAGAAGCTACTATAAAAAACATGAAAATTAATCTAAACAAACAAAAAAATTAGGGAAATCTAAATAAGAAATAAAATGTGTAAAATAAGAAAATGTGTACACTAATATAAAAAAGACATTCCCAACATAATTGGGAGGGTGAGTATAGAAACCTAACACAACATGATTTCTACTTCTTGGTAGCAATAAGGTTATTCCAATCAATTACCTTAGGAAGGTGAGGGAATATTTTAATTTGATTAAAATATCTTTGAATTTACTTCCTATGAAACTAATGTCATTAGCAAGCATGCATTCAAAATAACTAGGTGTCATAATTCCAAAATCAAAATCAACTTAGACTTGCAAAAAATTCAACTCAATGTATAGCTAGGTAAAATCAAGATATTTATGGCATACCCCATCAAATTTAGAATAAATTAAACCCATGTATAGAAAAATATATAAAACATTTTCATGAAAAATATAACCACTGGTTAAATCAACATTCCTAGGGAAGGGAGAAGAAAGCTCTAAATATGAATTCATTAAGGAGGAAGTTGTTAACTATTTCAAAAACTTATTTATCACTAATTTGGATAAGAATATGGTGCTTACTCAAGAAATAATTCACCATATACTATCTATAATATCCTTTTAAGATAATTATGGGATTCTTAAAATGATAACCATAGAGAAAAATAAGGTTGTAATATTCCTTCTGAATAAGGATAAGGCACCAAGTCTAGATGGATTCCCTAAAGTTTTTTTTTCATTTTTTGGGGCATTATCAAGCATGATTTACTTGTGACCATTGATGAATTATTTATTACTAATAAAATCCTAAGAGAGTGTAATAACACTTTCATATCTCTAATACAAAATAAAAAAGGAGCTATAACTATGAAGTATTTATTCCTTATCAACCTATGTAACTCATCCTATAAGACCTTCACCAAGGTCATAACATTGAGACTTCAGCCTCTACTATAGAAAATTATTTATATTCCCCAACGAGGTTTCTTCCCTAGTAGATAAATCTAAGATGGAATAATAGTTTTTCATGAAACCATCCACTCCATGGATAAAAGTAAACAACTTGGAATGATCTTTAAATTAGACATAAGTAAGGCTTTTGATAAGGTTGACTAGGATTTCCTTGACCTGATCCTTGAAAAATTTGGTTTCCATATTCACTTTTGAATCTTGATTTAGACTTGTATTAGCTCAACCATGTTTTAGTTCTTATTAATGGTATTAATATATATTTATTTCCAAACAAAAGGGGAATAATATAAGGAGATCCCGTATCTCCCTCTCTATTTATTATCATGGCAGAAACCTTAAGAGTAAATCTTCAATTTACATTAAGGGAGGGGACTTTGAAAGGATTTGTAAATGGATTGGACCCAACTCTTCATCAACAATTCATTAATGAAATAATGGATCTTTTCTTATCCTCCCTAAAATAAGAAAAGGAACTTAATAATATTTTAATAAGCTATGAGTAATTTCCAAAACAAAAAAATCAATTATGACAAGAGCTCCTTATTATTCCTAAACACTCCTCTCTCTAGGTAGTAAAATATAAATCAAATTATAGACTATAAGGTAAAGTCACTTCCCTCAAACTATCTAGGGATGCCTTTATTTATTTTCCCTTTGAAATCAGATTTATGGAATCCCCTTATAGGCATATTTCAGATTAAACTAGTAACTTAGAAAGGCATTCTTCTCACACAATTTGGTAAACTCAAACTTATCAAAAGTGTCTTTTAGAGTCTTTCAGTCTACTTAATGTACATATTCAAAATGCCTAGGGTTTTAAAATATAAGATTGGTAGCATTAAAAAAATAGTTTTTTAGATAGGTGTATAATAAAATCAAGTAATTCCACTTGTCTCTTGGGATAAGGTTTTCCTTAGCAATAAAATAAGTGGTCTTGGTATTATAAATCTATCATGGATGAACAAAGCATTGGTTATTAAAATGTGTTAGAGATTTATAAAGGAGTGCACCCTATGGACCAAAATTTCTATACAAAATCACATGGCTAATAAAAATATAATTAATTTATATTAGATGAGGTTTCCACCATAGGATCTATAATTTAAAATGACTTTTTTAAAAAAGGATGTGATTATGAAAGACACTAATTGGAAAATAGGTAAGGGAGACATGATCAAATTATGGTAAGACAAATGGATTATTGACAATGCCTTATGTGAGTTAGAGCCCTAGTATCACTTTGAAGACTAATATAAACAAAACTATGATCTACTATTCAAATATTATTTATAGATCTAGAATGGTATAAAATCATGAAAATCATGGAAATCCATGAATTTTGATAATTTTAAGGAAAACCTAAACCTGATTTTAATAAACCTAAATACTCTCTTAAGATACATCCATGTTATAAATCTTAAAAATTAAGATATGTTGGTATAGGGAGACTTAGATGAAGGCAAATATAATTTAAAATTAGGCTATAATCTCTTAACTACTATATTAGCAAATGATACTCCTTGGATCAATGTATAAGATAAAGATCTTGTCCTAAAAATCAAAACTTTATCTAGATGATTATAAAGAATAAAATACTTATAATGGATAATATATGCAAAAAATAAATGAATTTAGTTGGTAGAAGTTCACTTTGTGAAGTTGAGTGAGAATCAATTAGTCATCTCATGTGGAATGACCATATGTTTTTAGGATCTGGAGTTTCATCCTCTAAAACTTCATGAGTACTTAGACCCACCCCTATATTACCCTAGCCTCTTAGTTGGCTTAGAGTCATTAGTTCACAAATTAATTATTAAGAAATTTTTAGAATATTTACTTTCCTCATTTCATCTAGTGAATTTGGAAGAATAAAATAATATAATATTCATAGATAAGAATGTGCTAGTGCTAGAGTTGTTATCAAAATTTAAAATGCAATTATGGAAAACTTAGAAGTCATAAAATGGAAGAAGAACCAAGTCATACTCCCTAAAGAGGTTATACTTTTGAAAAAATTGGAACATCGATACAAATTATAACCCACCTAAAGATCCTAAGAAAGAGTTAAAAAAATTCAAATATAAATCCCCTCTAGCTTGTTAGTTTAAGCTTAATTTTGATGGAGCTTACAAAGGAAAACCTAGGTTATCAATGGGAGGAGGGTTATTTAAAAATTAACATCAATAAATTATGGGATATTTTGAAGGATGTATGGTCTTTTAAACTAACCAATTTTCTAAATCTATAGTAGACCTATGGGAGGTCCACCTTGCTAAATAATTGGGAGTTAACAATTTGATTGTTGAAGGAGATTCCATAAATATTATTAACTATCTAAACAAAATCAAAAATTCAACTAGAGCATCAATGGCATCATTAATGAAAAAATCAATATTTGTGATTATTTCTAAGAGGTGATCTTCCAACACACCTATAGAGAAGGCAATTGCATGGATGATAGCTTCCCAAAAAAACTTTAAGAGATGGGATAGTGAAGATGTTATTCCTAATGATTTTAAATAAATAATGTTTAGAGAGAGGAGAACCCCTATCAATTCTTGAAATCATGACTCTAGTCACTAACATTCCTTGGATAGGTATGAATGACTTAGTTTCATGAAGTGAAATTTTATTGCATTTCTCTAGAAATAATGATAGGAACACTACATTTACCAACATGTGCCATGTCAATCATGAAGAAAGAAGTTTGTTCACTAATGGGTTTTTTAGATGAGGAACCTAAATAATTATCTTAAACTTCTTAGTCTTGTCAATTTTTATTTTCATTCATTTAGATTACTCTATAACTTTCCTCGTGGTTAGAGACTTAAACAAAGTGGAACCTAGGTTAGTCGATAAAATTATATTCAACAAGGAGGTTTGGAGCATTGTTAATACATGTGGTTTAAACAACTTCATAAACAAAATATAGGGTAATGATGAATATATCTCTAAGAATTTCACCAAAATTTGGAAGGATAGAATGGTGGAAATAAAAAATGTTACTATTGAAATGTTAGAGACCTAATTACCAAGGTCATCAGCCTCAAGATTGAAGATAAAAAGCATGCCAAGTCTACTTTAGAACACAATGTTGAAATTGATAAAATTTTGAATAGAAATGAGGAACTCACTAAATTCTAGGGAGGTTAACTCTAAACTCATTTTCCTAGACCCTTCAACCAAGTTGTTGAATAAATCATGAGGTACATCACTCTAAAAGGTAGATTTATGGTTTTCCACTTCTATCTTTTTCCCATTATGAACTAATTTAAACATAATGTCCACTTTAGCATATTTTTTTATATTATTCACTCCTTAGAGGAATTTATTCATGATTTGAAAAAATTAAAAAATAAGGTTCCCATACATCAATCTATAATCTTATTGATATAAAAATTATTTGATGTTCTCCATCCTACCCTTGTTTAAATCCCTAGTGTAGATATTAGAAAATTGCACACTATAGTTCTAAGTGTAGAAACACCCCTAGAACCCCTAAGTACCAACCTTGACCTTTCAAATGCAAACCAAACCTAAGTTAGGTTATATAATTAACTAAATGGCCCACTAACCCACCTTTTACAAAAATATACCTTTGACCCTTGATCATCCATAGTCGCCCTCACTATTGATGGTTAGGCCTGACCGCCAATGGTCAGGTTTTCACCACCTAAACAATCAAATTATAGTCAACTATGAATTTCTTATTTATATTTATCTCATATAATTTTTATGCAAGATAATGCATTTGAAAGCTAAATTTTAACTTCTTGTTGAACCTCTTATCAACATATTATTGCACCTCTCTTTGTTTCCTATAAAGAGAAAGGAGGAGAGGGTGAATTAGGGTCCACAATCAAGTGATCATCATCCACTTCCAAAGCCAAATCCTCTTGCATTGGGGTTCTATTTTTTAGGCATTCTTTGAGTGAAGCAACAAGTGTGATAGAGGTTTGAAGTGTTTTCATCCATTTGCCAACAAGAAAGTAGCATTACTTTTACAAAATTGCTCTACCCTCCACCAATCCCCCAAACATCTTCAAATTAGTAACCAATAAGCTAAGTATCTATATTTAGTAATTAGTTACTTTGTTTCTATTTTCAAATCAACCTAGCTCAAACCCATATCTTATAATTCCATTCTATGACCTTGACAAAATAGCCTCTTCTTAACCAGACCCAACCCATAGTAACCATTGATGGTTAGTATAACCATCAATGGTCTATCCCAATCATTGATGGTTACCTCAACCACCGATGGTTACCCTAATTGCCAATGGCCACCTCAAATACCAATGGTCAGTGTGTGATAAAATAAACACAAGATATTTTCACACATCAGACCTTAACTAAATCCAATTTTCTTTCCCCTTACCTAATCACAGATCATTAACCTATTTTTTGAACCACACTTGACCTATTTAGAATTAGTATAGACCTACTTATTACTATAATTATTAAATTTTGTCTACTCTTTATCAATCATTTCTTGTACTTAATTTGAGTATCTTATGTTGTTTATGCACGTGCTTTATCTTTCAAAATTTGATTATTATAAAGTGTGGATTGATAGCCTCCAAGGAATCTCATGCTTATTGGATCTAGCTCATTAGGGAATCCACCCAACTATCTATCTAACCAACCACTTATTTGTGTATTTTCTTATCTAAAATTCATTCCTCCAAAGCCAAAGAGGAGTATCCACAACCATCTGGATCAATGCATGCACAATATGTTAAGTTTTTATACCATACCCTTCTTTAGTTTCTTTTCTCTTTCTTTCAAATAATATAAGCAAAATTTCTCTGAAACATTATGGTATGCCCGATGGGACCCTTGAGTATTTTCTTGGGTTTATAGTTACATCTAGGTGCTTCTTCTTATCTCTCTACTCATACAATGAAATCAAAATTTAATTTTGGGCTTAAAATTTAATGCATCCATTGTTGCTTGATTATTTTATCTCACATAGCTTAATTAAACCAAATTAATCAACCATAGTTCACTCTTGTCACACACACAAAACCAAGCCACTTACATCTAAATAAGCATCAAACATTGACATAAGGCTTGACTAGTATTTCATTACCTAATGATCATCTTTACCACTACTTAGATTTCATCACTAAGAGGAGAACCAACTCAATTCTTTGGTTTAATATAATCTATGGCAATTAATATATCTTAGCTAAGCACCTGACACCCTTATCAATGTGGTGTGTGAAGTGATGGGGTAGGCCCAAATATCAATCCACATACTGATATCTAATACATATCCATTTGAGAGCCTAAACACAACTTGAAACCAAATATAGACTTATTTTCTAGTACCCACTCTATAAACCAAGTTCAATGACATAATTCTTAAAGATTAAGGCATAAGCCACAAGAGAGACTAAAAGGGATCTTAGGATTTAAGATACTTTAGTGTGTGTTTTATTTCCTTGACTTTTCTTGTCTTCTTTTTTTTTGAGTTGTGAGGTTGCTTGTATCTTCTTCTTTTCCTTACTTGCATAGTGTTAACTAGGCAAAAACTAAGGAACCAAGCAAATCAAGACCCACCTCCTAATCATCCACCTTTCTCTTCTCCCTCATCAATGGCGTATGTCTTAGATGTAGAGGGTTATCCTCATCCTTCTAAGATTCCATCATCCCTTAGATGGTTACCCAAGGTGATGTAAACTTCACCACCTTTTTGGACAACAACTCCGTAGCCCTCTAACATTACCTTAACACCACATCCCATTATACCCCTACTTTGGTTTTGCCTATTGACTAGCCCTATGACATGCCATCCCACCATATGGGTGACACTTTTGTAGCCACCATATCCACCTAACCTCTAATAACTCAAGAATCATCTTATACCAATAACCCCACTGATACCACCATTCATAACCAACCCACTCAACCAAATAATTCCCAAGCACCTTTTTCCCCAATAAATAACCCTCCTAGTATAAGAAAAACACAAACTTTTAGCACCTACACCTCCTTACTATAGGATTACCCTCCACTAGTGCTAGCACCTTGACTCCATTACAAATATTGGTGGTTCTCATACCTTCTACCCTTCCACCCATTAGTGTCAAAGTAACCACCTGCCTTCTATATACTAACCTAGCCATACCTCCTACCTAACCTATGTTAGTGTCTCAACAAGCACCCATTTCATATTACCTAACATACATCCCTAACCCACAAGGGTATGTACCTATACCTTCCACCCAACTAACTATCTCCACATATTCATATGTGGCATCAGCCCAACCACCTATTACCACATACCAATATGTGGTAGCTTCTGAACCCCCCATAATCTACCCATATGTTTCACCTACCTAGACCCAACACAACCTACCTTACAACTATAGGGGTACACAAGCCCAAACCTACCTTGTCAAAATGTTAATAGACAAGATGACTACTTTAGAGTCATCCATTTATGGATCTCATAATGTTTTGTCATATGACCAAATCTGTAATGAACCATTTCACCCATCTATCATCATTTAACCATATCTTACTCAATGGGAACTTCTAAAGTTTTTGAATTTTTAGAGTAAAGAGGATCCTAAAAAACACCTAAGATAATTTAGGCATTAATGTTATATGACTGCCTATGAAAATTCTCTCCTTCTTCATACCTTTCCCATGTGTCTATCAAGTCTGACACTAATTGGTACAATTCTACTAAATAACACTATCTCTTTTCTTTTTTCCCAACTAGCTCAAATTCATCTCTAAGAAAGTCTCCATCACTTATCTTTACTCCATTCAGTAGTTTAATGATGAAGCTATTATTGACTTCATGGCCCATTTGAGAAGTATCATAAATCAAATCTCCATATCTCTACCCCAACCTGAGTTTATTGAACTCTTTTCTCAAGATTATGTCAAACACATCTCCTCAACCTTATAGGTTCAAAGTTTTAGGACATTAGAAGAATCTTTCATCATGGAACAAAAATTAGAGAATAGAGCCATTAATGAGGGGAAGTTGAAATTGAGAAACAATAATTCTACCTTCAAATCAAATGAGGCTTCCTCCTCTAAACCCAACAACCAAACCAACACTAACTCCAAAAACAAGGTAACTAAAAATGCAATTATTCTTAAGACCTTCCCTCTACCTATTGTTAACCAAACTAATTCTTTTAATCAAAATACTAGGAACCCAAACTATAACACCCAAAAATAATTTACTCAATTTGAAGAGTCATATGCTTCAATCCTAGAGAAATTTTTAAAAGATAAATCATACAACTTCCCTTGATCAAACCTCCATATCAATTTGATTATTCTCATCATGCACCTGGTTAGAATAAAGAGAGTGAACTATGCACCTTCCACCAAGTCATTAAACATGATGTTAGTAGGTGTAACACCTTCAATATTATTTTACAAACCCTCATTGACAAGGGGGAGATTGTGCTGGATAACCCCAATGCACCCCTGAACCAATCACTTAACATCTTTGGAAAACCATTTTCCAACCATGCTCCTTCTATTAACAATGAAAACAAAGTAGAATATTCTCATGCTCATGATGCCCGTAATGTCAATATGGTTCTTGGAAAACTCATTTCTATGAGAACCATTAAATAAATAATATCTTCTTCCACTCCACTTATTGAGATATTTGAGTCACCAACCTCCCCCTTGGTATGTACATCAGAGGAGGAAACCATTCCCACTTTAACATTTTCCTCAAGCATACAACAATCTACTCTTCCTCTAGTAATCACATCTCAAGAATAAACCACTTTGCCTACACCTCCCATCAAGGAGTTACCTTCTTAGATATTAGAACCTCTCAATAAATAAAAGGATGAGGTAATAATTCCTCCTCTTCAACCCTTGAGCCTATCGTTTACATCCACTATCGATGGATTCAAACCTATCTATAAACCTTTCTCTAAATTGGTTAAAAACTTAGAATTCATATCTGACCCTAACCTAGATTAGGACACCTTTTCATAATAACTTGGGCTCTCATATAAAACCAAGTAGGATCCCTCTTTATTAGAACAACTTACCCTTCCCACTCTCACCACAACTCAACCATCAAACACCTCTACCCATCAAACCATAACAACACCACTAGAACCAAACTTGCCCAGAGTCACCAAATCACTTCTTACCTTTCTAACTAAACCCACCAAGAACCTTGGCACATTTCCTACCCACAAAATTAATCACCCATTAATAAATTTGGATTTAAACCCTATAAACCTATCAGATAAACCCCAAGCTAAGTTAACAAAGAAGGTAAGACCATATAAAAGCCTAAAAACCAAAATTCTACCTCCTCTTTCCAAATTACCATCTATTTTTGGACCTCATCCATCTACCCTAATTAATAAACCAACCATTCCAATAAACACCCAACCACCACTCTTGGTTACACCATCACTCCTTTCATCCACACCTATTTTCACCAAACCACCCATGGACATACCTCCTATCTCCCAACTAGATATAGATAAACCACTTACCTCCCAAATGTCTAACCCAAAACCTTCTAACCCCAAACACTTAACCTCTCTCCCAAATCTCAAATCATCCACCAAGGACACCCCTTTAATTAAGTATTTGACCATCAAGAACAATCCTAAAAGGGATTCCACCTCAACTACCAAACCTAATCCCTCCAAGTCTCTACCACCATTGTTTGATTATGACTCCACCATCTTATATAAGATATTTTAAGCATATTAATTTTCCTTTCCACCTATCATACCATTTGACCCACATAGTTCTAAACCATCTTAGTATAATGAAAAACTAATATGTTCATACCATAGGATGCTTGGGCATGACACAGAGAACTACAAAGTGATCCAAGTGATAGCCCATTAGATATATCATAAGGATGAATTATTATTAAATAAGCCTTTGTTAATCCCAACATCAATCTAATAACTAACATCCATCAACCAACACCTACCTACCCCTCCACTCTCACCTCAAATTGAAGAGGAACTAAAGCAATCACCTATCCTGACTCTTCCCCCAATCCATAAAATCCATGTGGTCACATGATCATGGCACAACTAAAGGATAAGGGGAAGATGAAGGTATCCATTTTATGGACATATCACTCTTCCTCCACCTAATAGCCTGACCAAAACAAAAAACATTTACCCTCAACCAAGACCAAAGTGTCCATCTTGGGACCCTTTTACTCCAATCCATCTGAATAAATCTAATGAGTAGTTCTAACATAGCTTCACCAAACCCCAGTGAAGATGAGTTTGTATGAACTGATCAACACCTCACCTCATCATCACTAAGTAATGATATAATCATTATAATATATAAAAATTTTAGTGGAGGATCCTCAAAGTTTATCAACCTTTATCAGAGCCCTTCACATTTCCAACCTTGTTATGTTCAACGATTTGGAAGTACCTTCCATCCACCTAGATGACCTAGATCCTCCCATCTTCATTACCACCTATGTCATCAAAATCTACATCAATTATGTTATGATTGATGGAGGGGATAATATCAACATCATCTTCTCCCACACCTAAAACCAATGCAAATTACTTGAGAACATTATGCTAGAAACCTTAGCAGTGCTTTTATCATTTAATGATACCATGACCATGACTTTAAGAATTGTTGTCCTTCACTTTCACTTAAGACCACACACATTTATTGAGATCTTCAATGTAGTGGAAAGTGAGTTTTAGTATAATCTCTTGTTGGGATGCCCTTGGTTTCATTCCATGGGTTGTGTGTTATCCACCCTCCATTGGTGAATCAAATTTGAGCATGAAGGTCAAGTTATTGCCATACAAGTTGACCTAAGCCCTTTCACATCATGCAACATGATGTACCAACCCAATGATGTTCTCATTCCTCCATCTAACAAGCCTTCACTAGTCAATAATGAAACCCCATCTTCTTATGCCAATGAAGCATCTACCGGTTCATCTATTATTTCTACCAAAATCCCCATAATAGACCCTTTGGAATCAACCTTTCAACATCTTTCATTGGGGAAGTATTATCTTCTCACCATTTATGTTTTCCCTACTCCCTAACATTATGGGAAACTTGACCACCAACTTGGTTAGGACCCTAATATCAAAACCATTCTCCATTTTACACCCTCAACTTGTCAAACCAATTTCATCTATGGGGGACTCAACAAGCCCCTTAAAATTTATACCACCTCTTTTTCACCTTGGCCATTCACCTGTAACTTCTCTTACCTAGATAAACTAGAGTTTACCAAAACATATCTCTATAGGTGTGCTTGGAAGGTATTTGGTATAAGTCAGTATGAACATAGGCCACATGAGTTATTTTCAATCAAAACTAGAAATCCTCAAAAAAGGCATGAAATTGGTTTCAATCAACTAAATAACAAACCAACCCACCTCCCATTACTATCCTTGATGAGGAAATCCCATCCTTACCATACACTCCACCATCGATAGTTGAGGATTTTAATATCATCCCCCCTAATTATTTTATCAACATGATTAGCCTCAGACCCCTAAACTATGAAAAAGACAGGGTGACCATAACCATCCTTTTGACCCACCTTGAGATGATAGGGGATGATTCTCTTACCATTAATACCATTCAATGTCAGGATGATGATTTTATTCTCACCTAACTTAGTACACCAGATTCTTCTATCCATAAATCCCTTCCCCTTGAGACTTCAACCATGTTGAATGAATCTACCATGGCTATCAACTTGCATACTCTAGATAACCCCCACATTGTCAAAATTGGCCAATCACTAAATCCTAATGAGCTTCAAGACTTACCATCCTTCTTGTAGGACCATAGCATAACATTCACTTGGTATTATAGTGACATACCAAGAGTTGACCCCTCCATCACTACCCATAACATAGTTACCAATCATAAATCCAAGCCCTTTAGGAAAAAACTTTAGTAAATGAACCCTTCCATAGCCCTTCTCATTAATGAAGAGATTCAACATCTCCTATCTATCAACTTCATTCAACCCATTAACTATCCCTAGGAGGTCTCAAACATCATACCTATCATCAAAGCCATAAGGGGATTACACATTTTTCTAGAATTTTGTGACCTCAACCTTACTTACCCAAAAGATGACTTTCCTTTACAAAGCATTAACTAGCTAGTTGATCTCACAATCAACCATGAGATGCTATCTCTTATGAATGGATTCTTAGGTTACAATTAGATCCTAATTAACCCTAATGATCAACACAAAACTACCTTTATCACCCCATAGGGAACTTTCTACTATAGAGTCATGCCTTTTGAACTAAAGAATGTTAGTGTAACCTACTAATGTGCTATGACCTAAATTTTCTATGACCTCATCCATAAAATTGTATAAGATTATGTTGATGACCATATTGGGAAATCTAAATGTCTTAAAGGCCATTTGGCCATCCTTAATATTATATTTGAGTGACTCA
This sequence comes from Torreya grandis, assembly GCA_037957365.1. Taxonomy (NCBI): domain Eukaryota; kingdom Viridiplantae; phylum Streptophyta; class Pinopsida; order Cupressales; family Taxaceae; genus Torreya; species Torreya grandis. The sequence continues at coordinate 367,046 of JARHVA010008974.1, read as the reverse complement.
TCCTTACCATGTCTACCTTAACCCCTAGAAGTGTATTTTTGGAGTCTTTTCAAGAAAATTCCTTGGATTTATCATTTCCCTTTAGGGAATCAGATTTGATCCTACAAAAATCAAATAAATTATTTACATACTTCCTCTAATCAACCTCAATAAAATTCATCTTTACAGGTGAATCTCCAATCCATTTATCTCTTTATATCCTAAATCTCAAAGTAGTGCCAACCCTTCCACCACCTTCTCAAAAAGGATGTCTATTGTAAGTGGAATAATGACTATCAAAAGGCCTTTGATTCACTTAAAAATTAACTTTTATCTTAACCTATCCTCACTCTTCCCAAGGAAGATAAACCTTTTTACCTTATATTTCCACCATTGACCACTCCTTAGGGGAAATGCTTGCTCATCAAGATGAACAACATATATAGCAAGCCATCTACTACATTATTCACACACTTGTAGAGTATAAAACTTGGTATACCCATACTGAGAATTTTTTACCTAGCCTTGGTCTCTATGAACACCAAGCTTCACTACTACCTTCTCAACCATAAGACCTACATCATAAAAAACACTAACCCACTCAAGTATATACATTATAAGCCATAACAAAACCAATGTATGGCCAAGTGGCTCATGCTCTTATCTAAGTTTGACCTTGATTTTCTTCAATATAAGTCAATTAAGGGGTAAGTCATTACCAACTAATTGTCTGAATCACCATTAGTAGATGATCAACCTCCTCCTCCTAAGTTTCTTGATGAGTCCATCATGACCCTCTTTCAAGTATACTTCACCTATCAAGTAACCATGTTCTTTAATGGATCAAAGTGTCAATGTGATGGGGGAGCTAAAATCATCTGTATCCCCTTCTATGGTGATCATATTCCTTTATCCTTTAATATATATTTTGAAGGTACTAACAACATGGTTGAGTATGAAGCCCTAATAATAGGCCTTCAAAATATGTTAGCCTTGGGAGTCAAAATGATCAACATTTTTGGTAACTCTCAACTCATGATAAATTGAATTAATGGATCTTACCAATGTAAGAATGATTTTATGCAATAGTACAAACAATTATCTGACATATAATTATGATCATTTGAACACTATCATAACCAACCCACTCTATGATCTATAAACAAGTTTGTCAATACGATGGCTTTAATTAGCTCTCAGATCCTATCTACACCCTTTGAATATAAGATATCTATCATCATCCACAAGCTTACCCAAACTTCTTATGTCAAATCAGACTTTCCCACCATATTTAATGTGGAAGAGACCCAACCTGACCTTTGGTATCAATATACCTTTGACTATCTCAACCTTGCCATCATTCCTTCTGGTCTTTCCAAGAATGATAAAAGATAATTTATCTAGAGTACCTCACATTATACCATTTTTTGGGGAATTATTTATAAAAATGGCTTTTATGGTGTCCTCTTTCATTACCTATATAGTCATGAAGCCTCTCATGCTAATAGGGAAATGCATGATGGGATATGTAGGGGATACTTTAGTGGCCTAGCCATTATTAAATTCATCCTTTTCCTTAGATATTAGTATCCTACCCTTAACCAAGACTACTATTATTATGTGCAAAAGTGTGTTAATTTTCAACAACATGCCGATTTACATCAAGCACCTAGCCATAGTCTTCTCATCTCCAAAGATTTTTGGCCATTTCCTTAATGGAGTCTAGACCTTATTGGTGAAATTAACCCCCATTCTTCATAGCGACATAATTCTATCATCATTGTGACTGAGTATTTTACCAAATGGGTAAAGGCCATTCCTCTTATCACAACCAAAGCCAAAAATATTTTTGACTTTATCAATCATCACATCATCTATCATTTCACTGTTCCCCCAAAAAATATCACTGATAATGGTAAATCCTTCAAAAATAAGCAAGTCTAAGGTCTTTGTGATGCATTAAATATCAAGTTAAGTTTCTCTTCACCCTATCATCCCCAAGAAAATGGATAAATGGAATCCTCCAACAAAACTCTCAACAATATTCTAACTAAAATGGTTAACACATCTAGTTAGGATTGGCACTTACACATCCCCTTCACCTTATGGGCATATCATACTAGCATTCAAACCCCTATAGGTGCTAACCATTTCTCTATGGTTTTTGGAGTAGAGATTGTCTTGCCTATCAAATTACAAATTCCCTCTCTTTGTATATCCTTACATGATCTTGTCTTTGAGAGTGACTATCATCAAGAATTTTTATCCCAACTTGAGCTACTTGATGAATGACATTTAGAAACACTTACTCACCTTCATGTCTATCAAGATAAAATAAAATGCACTTATAAAAAATACCTTAAATTCTAAGAATTCAATATTAGAGACCTTGTCCTAAAGGAAAACCATGTCACCCATATGGAGAAAATAAAGTGAGGCAAGTTTTCTTTTAATTGTCTTAGAATTTATATTATAATGTGCAAGTACATATCATGAGCTTATCGGTTATCCTCTCTTGAGGGAAACCTAGAGCCTAAGTTCCTCAATGCTTCACATTTGCACCTTTTCTTTTGTTAAAAAGGGATCCAACTAACCTTTTGTCTAACTTAATATCATTCCTTTCTTTCAAAACACATTCATCTCCCTATTTTAGTGTCAATCAGTTAAAACTAAATCATGCAATTATTTGTCACAATTATAGCCTAATATTAAACATTGGGTACCTTGGCTCTATCCATGGCAAAATTCTCATGGTAATTTCTACCCTTTTTCCAAGATAGATTCTCATGGTCATTATCACCTAAACCTCCTTCACACCACTCAATATTCTTGCACTTTTAGTTTTTCCTTCATAAAATGATAACCTTTAAGCCAATATAAGAAAGTCTCTACCAAGCAAAATCAAAAGCAAAGTCATAACCAAAAAATAATCATGGGTCATTCCTAGCATTAGTAGAATACTCCCTTAAAGGACATATAACAAAAACATATCAAAATTAATCAAAGTAAGTTATACTTCTCCCTTGAAGGAAAACTACCAAAACCATTAAATAAAGCACACAAACTTAGACCACTCCCTTGAAGGATGGCTGAGTAAAGCATTTGTCAAAGTAAATAAATATCTTGGAAGCTTCCCACATTTATCAGCATCCCTAACCCTCCAAAGCAATAAAATAATACAAAAATGCCCATTATCAAACATCATAAAAATAAAAATAATTTTGAAAGCTGCAATCAGCTCTCAAAAGCAAAATAGTTTTGAAATCCATAATCAGCTCTCATGAGTAGACTTCTTGCATTGATCAATCTACACCTTATATAACATGAAATTTTTTATACTAACTCTTTGCTAAATTTTATAAGAGGAATGCTAGTCTCACAAGAAGGTTCCATTTTTCATCCATCTCCCCTTTATCCACTATAAGCAAGGGATTTTTGATCTCACTTGACATAATGTGATCAAGACACTTGTTTAACCAACTAAAGAACACTCATCTAAAGAATTTGAAGGGCTTATGTTCCTTATTCTAGTCCAAGTTTAGTTTATTTTAGTCCTTTCTAAAGAAGAAGCATCATGCCCTCTTCTTATCCTCTTATACGGGTTGATATATTCACTTAGAAGTTTGTATCTTTATTATCTTCTCTTTCTCAATCTAGTTTTGTTATTCAAATTAATTTATGTGCTTCACTTTAAACCACATGACCATAATCATAACCACCTCACATAACATCATCATCATATCATGAACAAAAATAAACACCATTAGCATAAAACATATCCATAAACATAATCATAGCCATCAACATCATATTAGCATCCTAAACATCCATGATCAATGAAATATAAATCATTTTTCACCACACATCTACATCTAAATGAGGAATCATATACTTATTAAATTTCAGCATGAAAACTATAATCATATCAATATCATAAACATGATCATCTCAAAACATGAAATTAAATCACCACATCCATACACAACATCATAAAGAACCATAATCATAAATGTCATAGACATCATCCTATTCATCAACAATATCACATCTTCATCATAATCACATGAGATAACATCAAATCCATAACCAAACATTATCATAAACATGAATAAAGATACATATCATCACATGCCTAGCTAGGTGAGTCCACATTCACACCATAATGAACATAACCACAATAAAAAATAATCAACATGAACATCATATACATAAACCATAACCCATATGTAAAGATCATATCTATAAATCATGAGTCTATAATCACATAAACATCATCATGTATAATCATATACATATCTCTCTCAAAAATATACATCTTGTTGCGTTAGCTCATAGGTTAGTATAAAAAATCATACATCATAATAAGTATAATATCTCCTATGAAAATATTGAACCTGAGGCACCACTACCTCTTAGTGCACCACTACCTCTTAGTACACCACTACCCCTAGAGCTTGCTCTCTTGTATCTACCTATTCACCTATATATACATCCCACTAACCTGATGTTGTTGTATCTACACCACATACAATCTTAAACCTATACACACCCCATAGAATATCATCTAGATAATGCTTGAAGATTATGGCCTCATAATACCATAGCTCTTCCATAGTCATTATGTATCTCTACATAGGGACAGTCCCTATTGGTGTCATTATTATTGGTAATCCACCCCTATTTATTGGAAATAATATCTCTCCTATGTCATCAGAGCTAGCATAAATCTAGATTAATCTCTCTCACCTATGATAGTAGTCAATTAACCCTATGATACTGCTAGTGATGCTTATAATGCTATCATGGAAGACTATATTATGGATAGTATTACTCATGTTTGGTCCCTTTGACCTATCATTTCCTTCATATCTAGTTTAACCCCTTATCCCTATGCCTAATAATCACATACACCAACTAGTTCAACATCCATAGCCTATCAACCACCATCATCACCACCGATATTAGCTATAACATATAGTGCCTGGTACCATGCATGGTAACCATACACAACACATGAATAATTTATCCCTATCCTCACCAACACCTCCTCATGATTTATTAATATCTGAACTAGCTACAAAGTGGGTAGTAAAAATTCTACATCTTCCCTCTTGTACCTTAATAATACCCTAGGGATACCTTATACTAGGTCAAACTATCACCACACCCGGTCAAAAGGAATCATCTCTATCTCACCATCCTTTCTATCATAGATATATTGATAGCTTTGTAATAACAATTTATATCTCCTATAGTGTCCTCAATTTGGAAACCTGACATATGGTCTCCAAATCACATCTATGATAGCCAAGGCATCTAGTAAACCTCTAAACTAGTCAATATTATGAACCCCTCCACTTGGTCCCATGAGAGTAAAATAATCTCTCCACCTCATAAATCCTACTCAAAAGCCCATTTAATCATACCCCTCCTATGGTATCCCCATTGATCATAACACTCAAATGTGCTCACATGCCTAGTACTAAATAATAAACCCTATGTTGATGCCATACCTCTTATGGGCTTAGAATCCCCGTAACTCCCTATAGATCTAAACCAATAGTATAGGTGCCCACACATAAATTATGTTCCCTAAAAACATCTCCATCAGTACCCCTAATAATAACTAAGAGAACCTCCCACTTCTTGAGTTAGGTAATGTGTAACACATCACCACTATCATCATCATCATCATCATCATCATCATCATCATCATCATCATTAGTAGCAACTTCCTATCATCTCTAGCCCTCTAATATAGTGAAGTATAACTAAAGCCTCCTACATGATGCCCCACAAAATCAAGTTCATCTCCATGAAATCATCACACTCTTCCCTCTCAATATGGTAAATCATCTCACCCCATATGGGTAGCCATGTAATCCTATGGATATCCTCAAGTAAGATGGTCATATTTCCTATAGGTAGCATAAAGGTGTTAGTGGTAGGATCTTGTCTCTCAATGAGCATCACTATCATCACCACATCCTATGGAACATGTTGGTAATTCATCATACCATCTAGTCACACTTCCTCCATATAGGTCTAATCATCTATAATCATCCCTCAATGAATCTTAATAAATATTTATGGTACCCAGTCTCACATTTGGATCCTCTCCTATGCCTACAAGGTTTGATAACACCTACCTTAGTTCATTAACACACTTTACCTCTCAACTTATATAATTTGACCATTAAAATAATAATAATCCTTAACCATCACCTATAACCCTTAACCCTCACCATTAACTATTACTTGACTACCACCCTTATGATATTTACCTAGGAAAACTAACTTCTCTACCTTAACTATTAACTAAAACTCATAGTTTTACCTTGATATTTGACCTTAACATTTAAACTTACCCACTAACACTTAACCCTATCACCCATAACCTACCCACCATCTAACCTCATAAATAATTAACCTTAACAACTCAACCATTGATGGTCAACTATTCTTATAGTCAACTAATAATGGTCAAACAACCCTCGACAGTCACTTATTGACCATCGATGGTCAGTGCTAACCACCCATGAAACCTAAAAACCCTACCTCCCCATTTAACCCACCAAAGACCATAATCATATAAAAAGTACATATTCTACCATTCCCTCACTACCTTACGCTCACTAATTTCAAACTTCACCCTTTAATTTAATTACCAAACCTAAACCTAGGTCAACTGCTTCCCACAAACCAAATATACCACAAACAAAAAAAATAGAAATACATTTTCCAACTTAAATCTACCATCTACCAATTCAATACACTACCTACCTCATTCATCAACCATCATCAAGGAGGAACTCTAGGACTCACAACCTAGCCACATTCCCTACCTCACCCACCTAGCATCCTTATCGATCTAACTTTCATCCCACATAATCAACCTCACCCAATAACATGCTCACAAACACCATCAAAATTATCTCACTAAACACCAATGCTCTATCCCCAAAAGTTAAAATTATCAAATGAGTTATCAAAATCCATGATGGCACTTTTTGTCTCCACCCTTTTAGGGATGATTCTCGATTGTTGACGATCAAGGTGACTACTAATGGTCAATCCTGAGGGTCAAACCTGATCATTGATAATTAGCCTTTTAGGTTTTCTCCTCTAGTCAATAACTTCTCACACCACTTTTTCACCCAAAACCAAATCATGTGCCTAACATAGGATATTTCCTTCTTTGATAAACACAATCAACCACATCAACCTCACCACGAGCCATTTTGGCTTGACTCTTGCATGTTTTATGATGTCTTGGATTTGGTCCTTTTGACTATAATAACTAAATTACCAAGTTAAACATTTTAAACTTATGTTACCTTGCACACACCCAATCAATTTATCTTTTCACTATATCACTTCTTAATTTGATACCCATGAGAACACTAACCTTATCTAGGAGACTTGAGTCTATAAGTGTATCCAACCATCATATATGGTCACATGGTCCACTTATCAATTGTCCTTCTAGTATCGACCTTATTTTTACTAACCATGGTAACTTAGTCACTACTTGATCCTAGATATCACACTTCATCACACTTTATTCATGTGTTTACACTTTAGTGCCCAACCTATCAACCACCAAATCAATACCAACTTAACCACTTGTCAAACTTGCACCTAATATTGTTTCACTTTATCAACTTCCAATTTGAGAGGGAACACCTCCTCCCATGTTTGGGGCAACCAAACCTTTTACCTACACTCTATTTATGTTTTACCACTTTTTGATAAAAACTACATAATAAAAATGGGTAAAATATAGACACTAGAAAACCACACACTATGATTTTAAGTGTCAAAACACCCCTAGACCCCATAGGGACCAACCTTGACCTTTGAACCACAAACCAACCTTGAGTCAGGTTATCTAATTAGCTAGGTATACCACTAACCCACATTTTACCAAACTCTACCTTTGACCCTTAACCACTGATGGTCACCCTAACTATTGATGGTGAGGCTTAACCACTAACAGTCAAGTTTCCACCACTTGAATAGTTAAATTTTAGTCAACTAAAACATGTTTTTTTATATTTATCTTGTATAATTAATTTGTGAGCCAATGTATGTGAAATATAAATTTGAATTAATTTTTTAACCTCTTGTCAACATATTACTTCATCTCTCCTTCCTTCCTATTGTAGATGAAATTTGAGCTCAAGGATTAAATCTATGTAATTCAATCAACCCAAATGATAACTAATAGGTAAATCCTAAATCCATTAGAATCAAGTGTAATTAGATGAAATAACTATTAAACCTACACCTCAATCTTAAATTTTTCAAGCCATGATAAAAAAAAAGATAAAGATATTGTAATTGATGGATTACCTTGACTCAGATTGACATTAAGATGTTTCTTGATGTTGGATAATTGATGGAAGATTCAATAAACAATTAGACATGAATTTATTATGGATTCATGATATTCCCTTTCATGAAGGAGGATATTTGGTTAAATATATAAAGGGAGGGAAGATCAAGGGATAAGATTAAAACATGGATGAGGAGATCCAATGGATAAAAATTATCCAAGGAATATTAAATTCCTTGGAAACCTCTAGTGTTAGAGGTTTCTAGAGACGAGGGTTAAGTTAGAGAGAGTTATATATTTAAAGAGTTCTAAAACTCTCTTTAGGAATTAATGATTATTATAAGAAGTTTAGATTGGGATTAGATAAGGATTAGGTGGCTAGGGGTGTAGAGAAGCCTAGGGAGTAGGCTAGTAGGAGGTTATGTGAGGTTAGGGAGATTTAAAATTCTCATATAATGGATAATTAGAATTAGATTAAGATAATGGGAGATTTAGAAGAATTAATGCAAGGATGGGATGAATAAGGTTAGTATATTAAGGATAATGGAAGGGGGATATTAGATAATAGGATATAAATAAGATAAATAATCATAATAAAATAGATTAAGTGGAATTAGTGTCAACTAATAGGAATATTAGTCGATAGTAATGAAGTGAGCTATTTTAGGTGCATATATTTTGCCCCTCTTTAAAACAAAATTATGAGTGGATGAAGTGGAAGGGGTAATGTTATTTCAAAGAAAAACAATTTCATAGATGAATGTTAGTAGATGATGTTAGTGGATATGATGAAGAAAATGGAGTTTGGCTTAAGCAATGAGATACAAATTAATGATGCCCTTAGCAAAGAAACATGCATAGGGAGTAAATATGATGGGTGTCATGGTTGTAGACACATTATATGGGGGAATAAACCTTAATAAGATGATCATAATATTAAAAGGCCATAAGATTTATACATATCCACAAGTAAGGATGCATGAAAGGGAGATTTATAGTCCAAGATAAAAGTAATTTTATAGGATTAATTATGGGTGTAGTTAAAAGATAAAGTTGATCAATATGATGATGATTATAAGAGGGAATAAATTATGTGGTCTATTGACCAAAATACTAGGGGATGATGATGGATGATATGGATAATGGTTGAGCTATCCTTGGACATCAAAAAGTGGCCAAGTGTTACCTACATAGTCTATAAAGACCTTATGTTGATGTAGTTATGACTAGATGATGATGATGATGATGATGATGATGATGATGATGATGATGATGATGATGATGATTATAATGATGATGATGATGATGATGATGATTATAATGATGATGATGATGATGATGATGATGATGATGATGATGATGATGATGATGATGATGATGATTATGATGATTAAGGATTATGTTAGTGATAATGGTAAGGATGATTAGGCTTGTTAGTGATTGAAGGATATGATTCATATGATGAGATAAGGATGAAAGATTGAATTTTAACTAGATGAGTTGAGAGGATTAGATTAGTAATGAAAACAAGGATGATGAGATTATTATAGGAATGATAAGTGTGGGTGTGATAAATCCATCATAATTTCATAAGTCTCATCATATTCTGAGTAACCCAAAAATATATCACATGACAACATTCCCCATGATAGAGATATGACCAATAGGACATAATGCCAAAGTGCATGTGTAAATAATGAACTCTACATCCTCAAGGGCACTTTTTGTGTCCTGTTAGCATCCTTGTTCATTTACCAAGAAGACATGATTAAAAAAAAACATAAAACAAATAAGATATATACATGATGCAAAATGAATAATAGACAAATGACAAACAAATAATAGACAAATAGTAAACAAGTATCTACATGTAATATCATAATGTCTTTTATAATGATGGGATGAGTGACTATGTTATGGGTTGGATTAGGGTAATCATGATGCGATAGGGATGGAGGGTAGAATTATATTTGGATAGGATGAATGATGAGGATTAAGATTAAGATGAGATGTTGCCCCTAGTTTAGGATGGAAGGATGGTTGATATGATGGGGTGTGATAAGGTATTTGAATACTTTTTTAATCTTGAAATCAAATTGAAAGTGGTCAAGTAAGGTTATTAGATAATTGATGACCAAGGATTACCAACAAACAAGGCCATACAAGGATCCAATCTAGCAAGGAGACTAGGAGATGATGAGATCAAATACCTTTCATGCTAGCAAAAGTGATTAGATGGGTGATAGAAATGAAGAGGCTATGATAAGGATATTAATGGGATAAATTAAACTCCATACTAGCAAAGGGTAATTAGATGGGTTCCAAGTATGAAAAGGCCCTAATAAGGAAGTGATGGGTGCTAGATTAAATTCTTGATAAAGTGATGTATGTTGATAAGACCTGGCCAATAGGATGGGATGGAAGATATAGATGGGTGACCAATCTAATTTTGTCACAAGATAAAATGTGGTATCAAAAATATGAGACAATATGAGATGGATAGGGATAGATGTGACTGGGGGTTTTAGGATAAGACATGATGGACAATTTTTGGCTTTTTCAAAATTTAATGATTTTTAGGGTTTTTGACTTTTTTCAATTTTTAGGATATATATATACACTATAAAAATAAGGTTATTGTAGAAAAAAAGATAAGGATGGATAAAAAAATAAATGATGAGGATGATGGGGACCAAGAATGAATAGACTAAGGATATCCAATGACCACATCGTGAAGGAGCCAGATGGTTATTTGCCTAGGTGTCAATTGGAAGATATGTCAAGATGGTTCAAGGAAAGTTTTAAAGACACCTTCCAATTCCTTATTAAGGTCAACATGGGATTAAAAAAGAGATAAGATGCATGATATGGTGATGGGTGATGGATAGGAATAATGGATCAAGGGATAACATGATAAGTGATAGAGATAAGGTGGATAAGGGATATGATAAGTGGGATGCATAGATGAGGATATGAAATGGATCTAATTTTCCCCCATGTATTTAGGAATAATGTAGATAAATTATTTATTCTACCATGATGCCAAAAACTAGTTTTCATCATGGTACTTACCCAAGGCACAAGAAGACTAGTTTTCACAATTGGACAAATAATTTTTTTTTGAATTTTGACTTTATTAGGAATCTATATTTATTAAATAATTGGTGAGATACAAGGTTTGAACACTAGATGGATTATTTATCCAAAACCTATTCTAAAAAAAGGTGATTACAGGACCATGTGATGGTGACCTTTATTGACTCTTGGTTTAATGTCCTCTAGACATTTTAACCAGGTATCTTCATGACCCCTATAAGGGACAATGTTACTTAGGGATGTGAGATATGATATGGATGGGGGTATACTATGAATTTTATGATGGGATATTTGATTTTAAGGAGGTATATGATTATAATGAGTGATGTGATGGGATTAGGAATGGAGAGGGGGTTCAGTAGTTAAATACACCATTGGATATGGTGGAGGGGATTATTTATATTTTTGCCATAAGACTATGGGATCCAAGACCTCATGACTTATTGATTATTTGATATAAATATTAAGAGGATGGTTGATCATATGATTTTTGACTTTATTTCCCCTTGGTGCTAGTTTTTTGGCTTTACAAGAGGAGATTTATTTTTGATATGATATATGATTATTTTGACTTTGATATGCCCCTAGTGCTTGATATTTGTCTTCACTAGGGAGATACATTATTTGATTAGGATGATGATTTGACTTTTCTTGACTATGATTTATGGGATCAAAGATGAATTGATAATGATTTATGAGTTTAAGAATATGGTCTTATACTATTGTATTTATGGCATGTGATATTAAATGTAGAGGGGAATCCAATGGTGTATGGTCATATTTTTCCCCTTCATGGAGTGGGATATGAGAATTAAGGAGGACAGGTTAATGGTGAATTTTATGTGATGGACTAAGGGGATAATGGGTAGCATAGTCCTCATAAATTTCACAAGGATCCATATCCCCAATGTTTAATAAATTATTCTCAAGAATATCAAAAGGATCATCAAAACATGTATCTAAGGTAGGATCCGATCTAATCTAAAAAATTTCAATAGATAAAGCATTTAATAATTTAGTTATGATGTAATAATCTTGATTGGGATCTAAAAGTATGATTGGTGATGGATTACAGGTTCTTATATTGGATGTATTCTTAAGAAGATATGCATTATAAACACTAATGAGGGATGATGATTCTTATGAGGAATCTGATTTGAATACAAGTGTGAAACATGATCTAGATGTAGAGGAAACTTATTCTAAATATAATTTTGACTTTGATGTATATGAATTTATGATATTGGTAGAGAATAGTTTTTCCATGATTTTCCTCTCAATGGGGGGTTTTTATGTGATAGGGGAGAGGGAGATGATGGATGAATAATGGATGAAACAAAGATAGGTTCATGAAAAGGATTATGGGATATAGAAGGACTAGGTTTATGGGGAGTATATTTTTTTTGGATGGATGGGGGGTTGAAGATATGGGATCATGGAGGATGGATAAGATGTCTTGACCTTGTCTTAGAAGGGGAAGGGATTGACCATGATTTGGAAGGGAATCTTGGCATTCCTCTTTTTGTTCACCTAGGGATAGATATTCATCTAATTCATTCTCAATTACTATTTCACCAACATTAATGAGGTCTTAGACATAATATTAATTTTTTTGACATCATTTAAGGGAATTCCAGTAAGTTGGATGATATATATAGTATTGATTTACTTTATACCAAGAGGGATTAGTCTTGGTAGGATCAAGATGTCAGATGGGTGGATAGACCATCATGTTGGTAGTGACTAGTTATTGGAAAATGGATTCCAAGGATATATTAAGGGGAGTATAAGGGCCTTCTTTTCTCTTAGATGTGGAAATATTATAATTAAATCAAATGGAGTTTGACATGACTTGGTAGATAGATGAGTGGCCAAGACTAGATTCCCTTTACTAGTAGAGGAATGGGTAGATGACTAGTGAAGATGAGTTGATGAGGGATTGGAAGGGGACTTCCATGAATGTGTTTTTATTAGAGGTGTAATGAGTGAGAGGGGATCAACACATTTGAGAAGTGGTATACACATAATGAATTTCAAAATGATCTCATCCTTGTTGGTTGATATGTATTGGTTTATGAAAATGGGGTCCAATGCATGGTGATGGGTAATAAAGGTGATGGATTATGATTAGTAGGTGGAGGATTTGACTATAGATAGGTATGAATTATGGCCAAAGGGTTTTGAATAGGGATAGTGGATGGTGGAGTTGAATGGGATAAGGTTTGATGTTGGACTTGTTTGGGAGGTGATTTTAGGCTCAAGGGGTCAAGATTATCAAGAAAATGAGCACCCATATTCCATATCCATTAAAGGAATTCATATTTATTATCTTTGATGTGTTGATTAATTAGGGTGACCACATTAAAGAATGTTTATACTAATTTTTATGGGATAAGAGATTGTGGATGGGATGTTGGTTTAGGATGAATGGGATCAAGGATAGAAGGTAGGTGGGCACCCATTTCTAGTGCTCTTAGAAGGACTTCATACTTATGGGATAAGATGTATCAATCCATAAGAATTGAGTCCAAATCCATGGGGATGGGTGATGAAATATGGATGATTGAGGATTAGATATGGTATATTAAACACAGTAGGTTAAAAGGAGTGAGTTAGTATGATAGATGATAATGACTACAAGGTAGACTAAATGTGTTTAGGATAATATAAAACTAATGGTAAAATTTTATACTAATAGTTAAATAGGTGATAACAACTATAAAATATGCCTAGTTGTCAATCTATCAAAAAGGATTGAGGGTTTGATGGGTGCCTAGATTCACACTAGTAAGAGGATGATTGGATGGGTTGCTAGTTATGAGTAGGAAAGCTGATAGAGACTAGAGTGATTGATGATTGATGGGTTGCTAGATTAAAACTAACAATGTGATTAGATTTTAGTAAAATATTTACTAGGGTATGAAATTTGACCAAGTGATGAATGATGGTATATTAAGATGATAAGATGATGTGGATGATAGGACTAGCTCAAAGCCTTGGACTAATTTGCATAAGATAGGATGGTACATGATTATGTGATGGAGGTGATTAGGATAATATAATGATGATGGATGGTTCAAATGAGATGGGGATGGTTTAGACCCATATGTGACAAAAACTCCAACTAGCATAAGATGAGGTGATGAGTAGATGAGTGATAAAGGCAAGGTAAAGATAAGTGATTGGGTATGGATTTAGGAAAAGATGTTTATAATTATATATGTTTAGGATGTGATTAGGGGGTGACTAATGACATATGGGTCTAGTGATAAGATGTGATTAAAAATATGTATAATGGGATAGAATATACAAGGGGATGATGATGAGGATGTATAATATTAAAGGATATATGGGAAATAAAGATGTATAAGATGTTGTTAATATGGGTACAACTAAGGATTGGTGAATTATGTTTAAGACAAAATAGTAAATGGGATAAAATAAACATGGATGATATGTATAAATTGATAATGAGATAAGAATGGACAAGATGATAATTAATATGGGTGAGTGGTGGGTAGAAAATCAATGATGGGTAGGAGGGAAGATAAACAAGATGAGAGATGGAATAATAATACAAGATGATAATGATGTGTAAGATAAGATGTGGGTGACAAATGGATATGACCAAGATAAACAATATACAAAGATACTATGTATAATGGTGATGTAAAAGGTGATGTGATTATGAGATTAGATAATATGGTAGGATGATGACTATAAATGAGGTGGACTTAGGACAAGGTGTGATTATGATGATGAGTGGATGTGACTAAGATAGGAGATTAGGATAGGATCAATAGAATGTACAAGAGATTAAATTATGTACAAAGGGATGAGACTAGGATTATACAAGATGTGATTAGGATTTAGGGTGATGTTTATATATGTAATCAATATGGTGATGATGATAAGATGGGGGATGATAGGGGGTATGATAAATGATAAGTTTATATGGTTAGGTGAGATGGGAATAGCACTAAGACAAGACAATATGTATGATGGGATAGTGATTGATTAGGATATATATAAAGGATGATGGGATAAATATGTGGTAAGGATATACAATATTATATGAGATGATACAAGAATATAAAAGATGATAGGATGTATAAGATGAGTTTTTTAAAAGACCTAGAAATATATAAATACATAAAGGTTGACTCAGCTTACAAATAGTATAGATCTAGCACAATAAGAAAAATCATGCATAAGTAAAATCCTAATTAGTAAACTATATGGGTGTGTAACCTAATGCCCACACCATCTAATGGCTACACAAGTGAGGCTATATGCTGGTGACCCATTACAAAATCAACTAAACCCTCTTGACCCTACTTGCACTTGATGGAAACTTCAACACTGATATTGACCCTACATGGAGCACTTATTATAGCTAAAGTCCCCTAATTTAAGGTATATAAAAGGATCTTTGGGAGTCCTCGATATACATGATGGTATGTTTGGGCCTGAATCTATATAGGGTACTATCTAATACCTAGTTTAGAGAGTTAACTCTTCCCCTTCATGGATGACTTGTATGGGGTCAACCTCTTAGCCTAAAAAGAAATGTCCTTGATTGTTATACTTCAATGACACATGGAATTTTTTTAGTGTGTGGTGATTAAATCCATAATACCTACCCTATGTGTGGGTTTAAATTCCACATCATGTGTTATCCTAGAGGGGGGATTAACAAATAGGCAAACACATAATATGATTAATTAATCAACTAATTACCTATGTGTGAGGGGCACAATATTATAATTATTTATAAGTTGACACAAGAAATCATATATAAAGAGAAATAAAAAATGATATATAAGACAACAAGATAATTAAAAATGATATATGAGACAAAAATGATTAAAATGATGTAAAAAGTGCAAAAATGGGTCTTTGATTAGTTTCCTACAAGCATAAAAGTTAGTAGTTTTGATTGGCACTCAAGAGTGAGGTCCTACAACAAAAATATTAGTAGTTTTGATAGATCAATTTTGAAGGGTAACCTATAAAACCAAACATTAGACCAGTAAAATAACACATGTAAGGAAAAAATGTTAGTCAAATATGCCTTAATAAAACACCTTTAAAAAATCATAGTTTGGCTCTATAATTTATTTTAGGTGAGTGGGACATAATGTGGGGGTCTAGGGGTAGAAACCAGTAGTGGGATCAAGGGACAACACCCCTTATGGGGTCAAGGGGAAATGCCCCTTGTGGGGTTTGGGGGTAGCACCCCTGACACACTCCCTATCATGATAAAGGGTAGGGTTGAGGGTTAGATCCCCTCACTATTAAAGGAAATTTAGGATTTGTAGGAGGCTCAAAGTGACAAAATTCACAAAATTGACTCAAAAAATGATCTTAAAAAAGAAAAAAAATTGATTCAAAATCAAAACTATGTAGTGTAAAATCACTACTAGGGGGTCACAATTGTTACTTACGAATTATGGTATTGCATATATTAGCTAACTATGATATTTAACTACAAAATCATGAATATTTATACAAACTCACAACTGAAATTGATAATATCATGATTCACTTTATAATGAAAATTGTGGTTTTGTGATAAACTACAAAACCATGACTCAAAATGACAAACCCGCTATTACAAGTAAAATGATTGTCACAGTATTATGCAAAATTATTAAATTTTTAGATTTATATTAGATGTAGAGAAAAACATATAGGGTTATGATAGATTATTCTTAAAAGTCTTAAGAATTTGTATTTATAGGTGACCAAGATAAACTAAAACTTTTTATTAAGATATCAAAAATTTAAGAGGTATAACAAGATTTTTATTAAGATGATCCTCAAAATATTTAGTTGAATAGATGATTAAAAGATGTTTTAATTATATAATTTATATAGAATATAATTTATAAGATCAACAAATAGAATAGGAGTAAAATGGTAAAATTTTCAGAAGCACTACTAAGACTGCAATACCATGATTCACCAAAACAATATCACCATTCCAATAAGATCAAGACTCATGGGTTCATAAAAAATCATAAAAGAGGTAGGGCTTATTTTAGTTATTTATTATTGCCTTGGCCTCCTTCTTTGTTATTCTTGGAGAAGCATACAATCCACATAGGAATCACATGAAGACAAAATCTTGATAGAAAATTGGGGTTAGTCTAATATATATGCATTTAAAGTGAAAAACCTAAAGATTTCAGATAAAATACTATATTACTAATAAAAATCCTATAAAAAGACACATAATATTAGAATAAAACCTATAAATTAGAGGATAAAGATAAATTGTTAGTATTTCTCTATGGATTGATAATACCATGACTCTCGACCACAATCCCATGACTATCAGGGATAACTCATGATCGGGTAAGTCACAAGAATGTCAAAAATGAACCTATAACATAAAACTATTAGTGGTTTATAATATCATAATTAGGTTAAATAATATCATGACTCACCTAAAAATATAGCTATTTGTGAGTTACATGATTGTCAAAGGGTTGAAACTTGCATGGTTAAGACAAAACATTAGCGGTTAAGCCTGGAGGTCAAAGCAAAATCATGACTTACAAGGGAAATACCATGATTACCTTAGACAATCTCATGAATACATATTGTTCTTGTAAAATTTCAAAATTTTGAGATTTTTTCACCTAATCAAACCTATAAGATATTAAAATCAACATTAACAAGAAAAATTTATTAAATGGGAGCAAGGTGTCCCATTGTGATTTCCAAAATGTAGATGAAATTTGATCTCAAGGATTAAATCTATGAAATTAAATCAACCCAAATGACAACCACTAGGTAAAGCCTAAATACATTAGAATCAAGTGTAATTGGATGAAATAACTATCATATCCTACACCTAAATCTTAAATCCTAAATACTTCAAGCCATGATTAAAACAAAAAGATAAGGATATTGAGATTGAGATTGATGGATTACCTTGACTTAGATTGACATTAGGATGTTGCTTGATGTTGGATTTTTGATGGAGGATTCAATGGAGAATAAGACATGAATCTTTTATGGCTTTAAGATATCACCTTCCATGGAGGAGGAGATTTGTTTAAATAGAGAAAGGGAGGGAAGATCAAGTGCTAAGATTTAAACCTAGATGAGGAGATCTAATAGAATTATCCAACAAATATTAAATTCCTTGGAAACCTCTAGAATTAGAGGTTTCTAGAGAGGAGGGCTAGGTTAGACAAAATTATATATTTGGAGAGTTATATAACTCTCTTTAGTAATTAATGATGATTAGAAGAAGATTATATGGGGATTAGAGAAGGATTAGGTGGCTAGGGGTGTAGCAAATCCTAGGGAGTAGTCTATTAGGTGGTTAGGTGGGGTTATGGGAATTTAAAATTTCCATATAATGGATAATTAGAATTAGATTAGGATAATGGGAGATATAGAAGAATTAATTAAGGAATTTGATGAATAAGGTTAGTGGATAAAGAATAATGGAAGGGGGATATTAGATAATAAGATAGAAATAGGATAAATTAGCAAAATAAAAAAGGTTAAGTGGAATTAATGTTGACTAATAGGAATATTAGTCAATAGTAATGAAGTGAGGTATTCTAGGTGCATACACCTATAAAGAGAAATGAGGAGAGGGTGAATCAGGGTCCAAAATCAAGCGATCATCATCCACATATAGAGCTAGAGCCTCTTACATTAGTGTTCTCTTTTACAGGTATTCTCCCAATGAACCAACAAGTGTGATAGAGGTCCAAAGTACTACCATCCATCACCCAATATCCAAGTAGTGCTACTCTGATGAAATTTCTAGAGGCTCCACCAATCCCCCAAAAATATTTAGATTAATAACCAACAAGATAAGTATCTATCTTCAATAATTATTTACTTTGTTTCTATTTCAAAAACAACCCATCCCAAACCCATCTCTTAAAATTTCATTTTTTAACCTTGACAAAATAACTTTTTCTTGACTAGACCCAACTCACAATAACCATTGATGGTCACTTTGACTGCTAATGGTATGTCCCAATCGTCAATAGTTACCTCAATTGTTGACAGTTACCCTAACCATCAATGGTCACCTCAAACACTAACGGTCACTATATGACAAAATAATAGCAAGCTATTTTCACCCACCAAACCTTAACCAAAACCAATTTTCTTTCCCCTTTCTTGATCACAAAGCTTTAACCTATTTTCTAAGCCATACATGACCTATTTATCATTAGTGTTGACCCAATTATTCCTATAATTAGTTAATTTCATCTATTATTATATCAAGCATTTCTTGTACTTAATTTGAGTATCTTCTATTGTTTATGCAAGTAATTTATCTTTCAGAACTTGATTATTTTAAAGTGTGGATTTACAGCCTCCAAGGAAGCTCATGTTTCTTAGATCTATCTCGCTAGGTAATTCACCCAACTATTTATCTGACCAACCATTTCTTTGAGTTCTTTCTTATCTACAATTAATTCCTCCCAAGCCAAAGAGGAGTATCTATAATCATCTAGATCAATGCATGCACAACATATCAAGTTTTTATACCATACCCTTGTTGAGTTTCTTTTTTATTTCTTCCAAATAACACAAGCAAAATTTCTCTAAAACACCTAGTTTCAAAAGTTACATTTAAAATGAAGCTCCTAATCAAAGGCTTAGAATACTAACCAAATCCCAATAAGACAAAACTCTTAAGGACATCATCTTAATTAATGATCCTATAAATGTTGAAAGCAATGTCCCCACTAACAATCTTTCCAATGTTATTTTTAATATAGATGAGGTATTTGAAGAGGATAAGGTTAGTTTAAAGGCACACCTAAAAGTTAAGGATAATATTATACATGAGGAAGCTAAGGTTGCTAAAAAATCACTCCCTAGTTGGATAGTAATTAGTATAATATTCACTATTTCATGCTCACCCTCAAAGATTAGAACAAGCTAGAACAAGTTGGGAAATAATTGGAACTCCATATATCCTTCCTTTGGTGGTTCATGAAAGAGCATTCCTAAAAAACACATTAAAAATATAAATTTCAATGATGATATATATTGAACTAAGAAATAGATGTCTGAGATAAAGGATGAAATACAAATTATGAAATTTAATATGGGGAGAATTAAAATTGAGAATGAAAATATCAAGGAGGGCATCTTCATT
Source organism: Torreya grandis (assembly GCA_037957365.1). NCBI lineage: Eukaryota > Viridiplantae > Streptophyta > Pinopsida > Cupressales > Taxaceae > Torreya > Torreya grandis. The sequence continues at coordinate 346,485 of JARHVA010008974.1, read as the reverse complement.
ATTATTTAATTTATAAATATTACCATAAAAAATTCCATGAAAAGTATGAAAGGATTGAAATTGGCCATAAAAAGGAAGAATGTTGAACCTAAGAATGGCAGTTTTGACAAGGAAAGGAAAAGTTTCACAGGATCCTAGATTTGTTTTGTCTATACAAGATTCTATCAAAAAAATGAATGACAATTGGAATGAGATTTTTCATGGATGGAAAACCTGAGATGTTAAGTTTTTTTACTATTTTTTTTCTATTTTTTGACACTTTTGTCCTTAGCAATTATTTTATGGTGTTTCTACTCTCTATATAGTATTTAATGTTATATTTGTCTTCTTAGCCTTTCCTCCCTATCTCTTTTGTAAAGGGAAAGGCCCCTATTTAAAACCCTATTTTACCAATAATAATAATAAAATTCCTAGGAAATGGTAACACTCCTCTCATAAATATTGAAACTTCAAGACATATATTTCCATGGGGATTACTAATGTCTATAAGTTCATAATATGTACTCATATTTGAAATAGGGAATAGAAAAACAATCATAAAAAATATCACATGAAAGGTAATTGGAATCATAGCTAAAATCAAAGAAATGCTTGATATCTTCTTCAAATTATGCCATCTAATAATCCCTATCATCTTTATGCATACATTTAGAATTTAGACTTAGCATTCTTATATCTATTTCAAGTGTCTTTACCTCTTCACAAATAATGTACTTGGTGCACAAATGTTGCATTCTTGACTCTAGGTAAAATAATGATTTAAATGAGATCATCATCCTTATTTTAGTTGTAATGTTTTTTGCAAGTGAATATAGATTTAATATCTTCTCCTCCCAATTTGAAAGGTACTTATCCTCTTTAATCATATCAAAATCTAGAGGATTAGAAGCTTATCAATTAACCCTTTCCAATACCCATACTCAAGATATAAAATTTCTTGAGGGATATAATGACTTGGATATTCACCACTAACATGTAGGTAAATGGAAAGAACTAACTCAGATGTGTATTTAGCTAAAACAACCACAAAGTAGTATGGATAAATGAAGACAAAAACCATAAAAATCATCTATGTCCTTCCATAAATCTTGATTTTATTCACTTTCATCATGAAAAATATATGCATACATGAATTTTGGATAATCATTTCCCTTTACTTCAAAACTAGAATCAACATAATTGTAAACAAGAGGTTTATCTAGTTCTCAATTTTAAGAATTGTCATTGGAATTAGAACAACTTACTTCATGTTCATACAAGTCATAAATAAGGGAAACATTTAATTTGGGTTCAATGATTATGCTATTGGGAACAAGAGGATCCAGAACTACTAGTTCTTGAAGGTTTGGATCATTAGAGACAAGAAAATTTTCTACTTTGTCCTCTATTTCTAACTCTTATAGCTCACTAAATTATTCTTCTAGGGGACTGTAGGAGGTTTTAGACTCTTCTTATTATTAGAATTCTAGTTGGTCTAGTAATTTCAATATTTACTCCTTAATGTTTGAAATTTATTTCTCCACTTCAATCATGTCATCAAAATCATGACTAGGTGGCGCATATAGAACAACCTCCATTGTGATGTTGAATGGGTCTTGGTTTCTAATTTCCAGGCAAGACACTGGGGAGAGGGAAAATATTCCACTAGGCTTCCAAATTGATGTTGAAATTTATTTTCTAGACTCATACAACTAGTAATAGAATTTAGTGTTAAGCTTGAATAATGATCATATGCTTTTCCTTTCATAGTTAAATGAAACATTATATAGGTGATGTCTTCAAATTGCACTTTTACCATGTGCATAGCCACTCTAGAAGAAATAATGTGGTCCTCAATACCTCATGTATGTTCAATTAAAATTAATAGAGTAAATAAAAAGGATACTCAATAAGGTCATGATGAATTCCTAGGATGATGGTTGATTCACCAAGACAAGACATGGTGAAATCTATGAAATTCAACAAATTATGAATAAGTTAAAAAATTATGGAATACTATGAAAAACAAGTTTATCTCTAGGGTTTTATTTCTCTTATGATTCAATATGTGAATAAAAAGGTAATAAATTAAATATAGAACTTGTGATCTTTGTAGTGGTGTTTAATTTAATTTTTAATTTAAATTTTAATGGATTTATGGGATGTAAAACCTAGGTTGTTGAAGGGTTTGAGCATAGCAAATTAGAATAGAAATATGTAATAAATATAACTATTGATTTATGCAAGAATTGAATATTTACCAAATTTGAATTTGAGTCAAATTGGGTCAACCCCTACAAATTTAAACTTTTGAAAGTTATCCATATGTCCTATAGGGTCTCATGTGTGTCTAAACATCTCACATATCCTTGTTCTAGTCTTGGTGTAAGCCTATCTTCCTTATACTTACCTAGTCAACCTAAGTCAACTCTAGCCAAATCTAGTAAAACATGGTCAAGGGCTAAAAATATTATATAAATGTCCTAATATTTTCATTTAAGTGTTTTAAATTATTCTTAAATCATAAATTTGTCCTTTTCCATGCTTCATATGTAAAAAATGCCATTTAGTCACATTTTTGCCTCATTAAATGACTTGTATAGATTTTTCAAATAAGAATATTTGTCAAAAAGAAATTTTATAATGTTTATGGGGTAATTATATGTCAATAATAATTTATAAATAGTCAAAAAGTAGTTTCATGCACAAAAATATGGAGTTTCCCTTTAAAATAGGCTCTTAATGGCACTTGTACAGATTTGGTGAGCTCACTTTTAGGTGAAAACATGGGAAAAGTGTCACTTGAGATCCCTAAGGTCTTACCTACACCTATTGTACATAAATAAATTTATATATATTAATTTTTCCTTCTCCTTCTTTCTTGCCTTCACAAGCCAAGAAGGGTCAACTTTAAATACTTGGTACAATCTGTATAGATGGAATTGGAGAGAATGCTCTTATGAGTTGAAAGGGGTCTTAGTTTAATTAAAATCCATGTGAATAAATTTTAGTTTTATGGATCCTCCTTTATGAACCATTTTTAATAAGCTAGGCATCTTTTTATGCTTCTACATTCATGAGGGGTTCTTGTTTTAAGCCTGTTTCAGAATATTTTGCTTTGATTACATGGGTTGGTTATTTTTAGGTGTTTCTCAAGTTTTTATAAGACCTCTCCATATGTTTTACATTATTATAAAGATTTTGGGCATTTAAAATATTCATTAAGCCTCTTCTAAGCTTGTGTATGCTTGTAAATTGATTCTTTCACACCTACAATTGTCTCAGACAGAGCTACAGAGATTTATATAGAGTTATGGGTGGAAAGTACTAGTATCCTTAAGTTGTGAAGAAATTTTATATCCTGATGAACTTGATTTATTCCTTTGGTATCCCAATATGTGTTGAAAAACCATTTAAAATAGGTAATCTAGTTTTTGGAACCATTTTTCCTAAAATGGTAGAACAGAGGGCTCTATGTTCTTTTAGCAATATTATAGGTAAGATAGATGATTTATTATTAAACCTTAAGAAATAAATATGATATCCATACCATGAGGGTATATTATTTCAAGAAAGGGTAATTGGATAATTCAAAAGATATAATTTTGGATACATTGAAGTCATGCTTTCACTCACTAAAATTGCTCAGTGTTATCTGTAGGAATAAGCTCCAAATGACTCTCAAGGTGCCAATATGTAAAGGCTTGCCACCATACTAAGTGATTTATATAAAGTGATATCACAAAAATGTTGAAAATACCATATATATTAATTTTAAGGTAAGTGGGAAAATAATGGTCCAAATCTAAAGAGGCTTAGGCAACCTACAAGTCTCCTTTTCCATACAATGGAGCACCTATAGTTGGGGACTTCACCTTGGGATAGAGCTTGACATTTATAGATGATTGATAACATAAATGGAATATAAAATGAATGAAAAAGGTTTAAATATAACTTTATTAATTCTAAGGGAGATGGGACAGACATGAGTCAGAGGTCTAGACCCATAGAGACTTGTACGTGCACTCAAGGCTAGAAAACTACCATCTACAGGTTTATTTTGGAAGACACTTATAGCTTGAAAGAAACATATAACATGGATATTTCTACTAAGACTAAAAAAAATCATTGATTCATTAAATTACCTAATTGATACCATAATATGCATGGTATAGGTCTCATAAGCACAAGACACTCATCTACAAGCCTCCTTCAAACATAATAATGTGCACCTATAATTGAGAGCAGACAGTGGTATAAGAGGTGAGTCTTGATGATATTATAAATCACTCAAGGTAGTTACAAGGTGAAATAAATTACTAGTTGACAACTAAGCCTAAAGTTAAGATTGCCTATATCTAACACATGATCTAAATGAGTTCATGGTGAATTACAAGTAGGCTCTTAAGGGGGAAAAATGTCTCACTCAACTAAGTCAAATTAGACAGTGACTTAGACAATGGGATTTGATAGTGTTAGATATATAAATTGGATATAAAGTGAATTAGACTATAAAAATATGATATGATACCTAAAGTGGGGGTTAATTGAAGGTTTTGGAAGGCCCAACAAGCTAAAATAATTGATAAAGGTAGGAAGACAACAAAATCTTGATGGAGCAAAAGTGGAGGAGTGTGTGATTGATTGGAGAGATAGGGATAGGTAATATCTCACCAATTTTAGTCATAAAACCTTCATGGCACTCTCAAAGTTTTATATCAATAAAAAATGAGATCTTTGAGATACACCTACAATCCACTTAAGAAGGGTTTCTACATAATCTGCCCCTAACAAGCCTATTTTGAGGTTATGAGAAGTTTGGAGGTTTAGATTTATCACCAAGGATTAAAAATTTGTAAAAAATAACCATTAGAACTTTAAGGATCCTATTTAATCATTGGTTTAGATAATAAAATAGGGTAAGTACACCTTACTTTGTCTAAGTTATGGGGTACTTTTACTTTACACATAACCTATAACTTTGGAATAAAAGCAAGGACAGTAGACCAAAATACATGGAAACATTACAAGATGGTTTTAAGAGATGTATGAAATACTAAAAAACATATAAAACTAATTTATAAAGGTTAAAAACAATCAGGGTAGTCTAAACTACAAGGGTTATAGTCAACCTAATGGGTAAAATTAAGGCCTAACAACCAATTTGATAGACTTTCACATTTATAGCCTTAAATAGGCTATCTAAAAAGTTGAAAAATGTCTATGATATGGTTCTAGATATGTTTTAATCTTTTGGATGCAAGGAAAACATGAAGAATGTAATTTGAGTCTTAGGTTATAGGCAGACTTATGGAACAAGGTCTAGGCCTAGTATCAAAAGGGGGGTTAGTTTCATTTTTAGCTCTTGATGAGATATTATGATGATTTAATCATGTGTTGGGGATTTTTATTGAGGTGTTTTAGAATTTTTTATAGAGTATTTCATCAAGGATCCATTTCTTATCTTGAAGGCTTTTAGACCCTATAAAATGCTTCGAAATAACCCGAGAGGCCAAATTGAAATTATTGTATCTTCCATGATAATCTTCATGGAGAGATAAGATATTTATGGATGTTGTAGATGGTCCCTAAGAATCCCTTAGTGTAATTTTTATATAAATCCAATGTGTATCCTTTATAAACAAAATCTAAGACCTATAATGACTCTAAACCCTCATAAAACCCTAATTTAGACTTGATGGAGGAAATGAGACTAGTATGGAATCCAAAAGGCTCAATATGGACATGAAACTAACTTGAAACTATAGATAACTCTTCAATGATCCTCCCCATGTAATTAAGTTGTACTAAACCTATATGGATGGTGTATAATAGAGCTTTCTTTGAAATGATTTATGTGTTTTGTAGGTATGGATAGGTTTAAAAAGATGTTATCAAATTTATAAGAAATATTTATAATTTTTATAGGTTCCCATGTCCACATATTTAGGTATATAAGCTCCTAAGTGTGTCTATTATCTTCTTCATCTTAGCCAGTCTAATGAGTAGACAATGAACACTTAGTGAAAATGATGAAAAATCTAATTGGGAAGCCTTTTGAGGATTGATTGATGAACTTGATGACATGGACAATCTTAAAAAGTGCAATTACCCATTGTTTATGGATTAGTTTAAATGATGGGAAGTATTTAGTGTGCCAAGTGTGAGAGGTGCATGAGAGGGAGTTATTTATAACTATTAGAGATGATTGCTCATGGATGGAATGTAATGAATGGTTTTAGATCATTCTAATGCATGAAAAGGGTTGTAAATAACCTATATCTCTTATATCAATCATCATACCTAAACCTATTCATTGGTGAGGCTTTTAGTGAAGGAAAATCATGAGGGTAGTTTCATATGTATGAGAGAGAGCATCTACGCCACATATAGATGAGTTAGATGAGTTTGAGAGACATTTACCATTATTTTCCTTATATAACCTATCTCATTATTTATTTTCTACTATTTTAACTCATTCTCCTTACTTGATAAGTATCTTAGTGACTCTTAAGCTTCACCTTCTCTTTCTTCTCTCGTATTTTTTATATATACTAGCCTTTTTGGTTGTTGTATGGATCTCTACACCTAAGTATGGTGAAGCACTTTTCAATTTTTGCCTTTAAATAATAAATAATGTTTTTTTTTACTTTATTAATGGCTCCATGAAGTTCATATTATGGTTTTTGGTCTTGTACAAGTGTATTTTGCTTACCTTGACATGTTATCCTTCCTAGTGCCTTGTGTAGTTTGAAAGCTCTCTTTTGTAGGTCAACAAAAAGTGTCTAATATATATTGTAGGTATAGTGAGTATCTTATTAATTATTTATTATAGAAGACATATTGTCTAATTCATCCTAAACTAGAATCTCTTTAAGACCTCATGCTTGAAACATTATGTGAAAGAAGAGATTTTAGATTGAAGGATGAAGTATATGTGTACTTTTCCTTTTGGTTCCAAGTGAATTGTAAGTGGTGTAAGTAGACCATATATTTGGTGCATAAACTCCTTGGATAGGGTTATTTTAGGCTTCTTAACCCTTTTCCTCATAAATGAAAGTTTGGTTATAGTGTGTGGAAGTGGTACATCAAGGGAAGTATCCCTAATCTAGAGACTCACCTCAAATTTGGGTCACTGATAGCCCTGAGGTGTTTCCATTGTGACACTTGAATGAGGAGAGACTTATCATCTCCTTAAGGGGTGAAAGTTCAAGTGAAAATAGTTTTTGGCATGTCCGGTGGGACTTAAAAGTCCATTATTTGAGGAGTTTTGGTTTTCTCTTCAAGATACCAACCTTTGGAGGCAATCATAATAAGCACAAATGGTGACTCCACATACAAATCTACTGGTTAATTAGTCTAAGTACTTTAATTTAAGGTTTTTTCTTAATATATGCACTTCTCATGAATGATTCATGGATAATTTTTATGTTGACTTTATCTTAACATAAATTATTGAGACATATCCATCTTTAACTATCCCATATAAATATGAATAAGTCCTTGGTCAATCTTAATATGACCATATTTAGCCCTACTATGATTTGCATTAGTCTTATAATCAACCCTCCCAAGCTTATGTTTTACCTAGTTCACCTAGTTCCTCTCCAAGTCAATCCATTGAAAGTTTAAAAAAGACTCTCATTGGCTATAAGGATTATATTCTAGAGCTTGGTACTAGAAATGGTTATGGTCAAGTCATCCCTAATGATTATGTCAAGAGTGTGAGGGATGCTTTAGAGATAGTCAAGAGAAAATGGATGCCCATTGAGAAATTTAATTAGTAAGGTCTTATGGGTGAAATGTTTGATGTTTTTGGTCTAATTTTATGCATAAAATAGAGGTTTAAAACTCATTAACCATCTTAGTCTTGTCAGCTCCAATATATCCCACATCAAAATTCAAGGGTGTCAACTATGCCTATTCAAAATACTAATCTAATCATGCTTTAAAATTCCCCAAGCCCTTCATACATTCCCCAAATTTTCATTATTTGGAAGTCCACCCAAGAGAGTATCCCAAGGAAGGAGGACATCACCTTGAGAAAGATGATATATCTCACAAATAGCTTTGAGAATATTTTGAGAAAATGAGACTAATGTTGGAGGCTCATCTTGATAAGGAGATTGAGAAGGAAAACTAGCATTTAATGAAATATATCATGGTATAAAAAATGAGGTTCTTAAAACCAAAATCCCAAGTTGGAGACAAGATTCTAAGCCTAAGTAACCCCAATTTTATTAAGCCTGTCATTTACCCCTCCATTTTCATCTTAGCCCCATGAAGAACTCTCTAAGCTTAGTTGCCCAATATGGAAAGAAGTTGTGGCAACTTGTGAAAAGAAGGAAAATGAATGTCTAAGTGGAGATGTTAGAAGTGAAGAGAAATATAAACCTACTCAAATCCCTCACATCCCTCCTCAAGAAGCCTTTTTCCCTTCATCTCAACTTCATTTTAATTCCTTTCCTAATGAAGATCCTATTCCCCCCCAAGAGAAGTTATTTCAAGAAAACCTTGCCAAATTAATTGAGGAGTTAGAACTCAAAATGTAGAATCTCTCATCTATTTAAGGGAAAATTGAAGGACATGAATTCATTGAACTTAATGTGGATTATTTTATTGAGGGTAAATCATATTATAATTATTAGGAATACTTTTTTCCTTGGAAGCCTTCTTGGGCTAAAATTATTGGTTTTGAGATGCCTAGTATTGGCACCACTAAGAGGGAGAAGGAGATGGAAATTTTAGATTTGGTTGATTATGAACAAGAAATAATTTATTATTAGGAAACATTATATTATTATTATAATGAAGATTAAATTCCTTGTGTTGAGGAAGAAGCCTTGGAACAGGTTCTTTTGGATTCCAAATAAGAAGAGGAAAAATTTTCTCTTGTTGTTTCCCTTGATGATGTTGATCAAAAAGAGGATAATGACTTGTGGTAGAGATTTTAAGACATTTATAATGAATTTGAAAGCCTCAAGGGGCCTAAAATTCCTTTGGAGATAGCTATAATAAGTTATAAGCAAGATGACATGTTTCAAAAAGAAGACATGTAGCATAATTATATGAAAATGTTCAAATAATATGAAGATAGTGAGAAGGTAAGACTTCTAAGAAAACAAGCCCAAGATGTTGAGGGAAAAGTAGGTGTTGAGAGGTATCATGATCAAGAGAGTCTAAATCATGATGGATTAATCTATGATGACTATGAGTCCTTTGAAAATGGTTTAAAGATTCATATTAGAACAACATGTGAAGCTACTCCTACAAACATCAAGAAAGGGTTTGAATAATAAACACTCCTAGAATGCCATGATACAAGACTTCTTGAAGGGTTTGAAGAGGCTATAACAAAATATAAGAATAATGAAACATTTTAAAATAAAAAAGACATTTAAGAAGCTATTCCATTCATAGAAATACAAATTTGCCATGATAATACAAAGGAATAGTAGAATGAGGTATCTTTCCAAGGTCAAGAAGAGTTCATTTACCTTGGATACTAGTTTGAGACGACTCCTTCATAAGACATGCCAAGTGAAGGAGAAATAAAGGAGCATGAGTTATCTATTACTACATCCAAAAGGAAGCACATCTCATGAAGAATGAAGTTAAAGATACTTCACTTTTGATCTAGAAAGGGAGGTATGTTGGTTAAATATACATAATTATTTTGCTTTTCGTTGTGCCTTATGTTCCCTAAGTATTTAATAGCACAAGTGTGCCTTTAATTTATGTGTTTTCTTGGTCTTGGTGTTTTTTATATTTCTTTTATGTATTTTTAGGTAAATTGTATATATTGTTAGTCAAGTCAAGGTCTGACCCTATTGTTTTTAGAGTGCTTTTGACTCCCTTTCCAAATGGATAAGATAAGGGTACTGATCCTTAACATACGCAAGCATGTTACCCCTAGGAATTAGAAAAAATGTTGACAAAATATTAATTTTAGTCAAATTGGGTCAAAACATACATATTTAAACTTTTCAAATTTTACCATATGTCATATAGGGTCTCATGTGTGTCTAAACATCTCACCTATCCTTGCTCTAGTCTTGGTGTAAGCCTATCTTCCTTGTACTTGCCTAGTTAACCCATGTCAACTCTAGTAAAACATGGTCAAACATGGTAAAAGGATAAAATTATTATATAAATGTCCTAATATGGCCATTGAAGTGTTTAAAAGTGTTCCTAAATCATAAATTTATCCTTTGCCATGCTTTATATGCAAAAAATGCCATTTGGTCACATTTTTGCCTCATTAAATGACTTGTAAAGATTTTTCAAACAAGAGAATTTGTCAAAAATAAAGTTTATAATGTGTATGGAGTCAAAATATGTTACGAAGTAGTCAGAAGTAGTCAATAATAAGTTTTATGCACAAAAATAGGGAGTTTCCCTTAAAAATAGGCTATTAATGGCACTTGTACATATTTGATGAGCTCACTTTCGGGTGAAAACATGTTAAAAGTGTTTATTGAGATCCTAATGTCTTCATTATGCATAATTTGTATAAATAAAGTTATATAGATCAATTTTTAATTATTCTCCTTCTTTCATGGATTCAGAAGCCAAGAAGGGTCAATTTCAAATACTTGGTACAATTTGTACAAATGGAATTGGAGGGAGTGCTCTTGGGAGTTTAAATGGGTCTTATTATAATTAAAATCCATTGAAATAAGTTTGAGTTTAATGGATCCTAATTTATGAACCATTTTTTAAAAGCTAGGCATCTTTTTATGCTTCTACATTCATGAGGGGTCCTTGTTTTGAGCCTATTTTAGAATATTTTGCTTTGATTGGATATGTTTGTTGTTTTTAGGTGTTTATTAAGGTTTTATAAGACCTATCCATAGTTTTTACACATTACTTTGGTTTTTTATGTCTCAATGATTCAATAATCCTCTTTGAGGCTTATGTATGCTTGTAAATTGATTATTTCACACCTATAGTTGTCTCAGATAGAGATACAAAGACTTATATGGAGTTATGGGTGAAAAGTAATGATATACATGATTTTTGAATAAATTTTATAGCTTGATAAACTTTAATTATTACTTTGGTATCCCAATGTGTGTTGAGTAAATCATTTGAAATAGGCAATATGGTTTTTGGAACCATTTTTCCTAAAATGGCAGAATGAAGGGCTTTATGTTTTTTTAGAAATATTGGATAGGTATGAGAGATGATTTATTGTTAAGCCTTAATAAATAAATATTATATCCCTAACATGAGGGTATATTATTGTAAGAAAAGGAAATTGGAGAATTCAAGAGGCATAAGTTTGGAAACCCTGAAGTCATGTTTTCACTCACTAAAATTGCTCAGTGTTATCTACAAGAATAAGCTCCAAATGACTCTCAAGGTGTCAATATGTAAAGAATTTGAAAAATAATAAGTGATTTATATAAATTTATATCAAATAAATGTTTCAAATTCCATCTAGAGGAAGTTTAAGGCAAGTGGGAATAGAATGATCCAAATCTAAAGAGACTCAAGGAACCTACATGTCTCCTTTTATGTATAATGGAGTACCTATAGTTGGGTACTTCACCTTAGGATAGAGATTGAATTTTTAGGTGATTGATAAAATATATGGGATATAAAAATGATTAAAAAGGTTTAAATATAATTTTTGTAATTTTAGGGGAGATGGGATAGAGATGAGTCAAAGGTCCCTATAAGTACACTTAGGCTTGGAAAATGACCATCTATAGGTTTGTTTGGGAAAACACTTGCAATTTACAAGAAACCTATAACATGAATAATTAAAATAAGACTCACACACATAATTTATGAATTAAATTAACTAATTGAGACCCTAAGATGCATGGCACATGTATCAAAAGGACAAGACACTCACCTACAAGCCTCCTTCAAGCATAATAATGTGCACCTATAACTGAGAGTAGACAATCATCTAAGAGGTGAGTGTTGATGATATTATATCTCAGTAAAGGTAGGTCTAAGGTTAAGGAAAGTATTATTTGACCACAAATGCTAAAGTTAATATTACCTATATCTAACACATGATCTAAATAAGTTCAGGATGAATTATAAGCAGACTCTTAAGGGTCAAAAATGTCTCAATCAACTGAGTCAAAGTAGATAGTAACTTAGATAATGGGATATAATAGTGTTAGATATATATATTGGATATAAATTGAATTAAACTATAAAAATATGATATGATACATAAAGGGGGAGTTCATTCAAGGTGTTGAAAGGCCAAACAAACTAAAATAACTTACAACAGGTAGGAAGGTAGAACATGGTCTTGATGGAGTCAAAGTGGAGGAGTGTGTGATGTATTAGAGAGAAAATGAGAGTAATATATCACCCATTTTATTAATAAAACCTTTAAATCCTCATATTTTTATATCAATAAAAAATTGGAGATTTGAGATAACCTATAGTCCAATTGATAAGGGTTTCTACATAGTCTGCCCCTAACAAGCTTGTTTTAAGGTTTCAAGAAGTTTGGAGGTTTAGAATTGTCATCAAGGGTTTAAATTTTTTAAATAGAACCCTTATAACTTTAATTATACTATTAAATCCTTGGTTTCTATAGGCAAATAGGGGAAGTGTCCCTATTTTTTCTTAGATAGGGGGTACTTTCCCTTTGCACAAAACCTATAACTTTGGAATAGAAGTAAGGAAAATAGATAAAAAGTAATGGGAACATTAAAATAAGGTTTGAATATCTGTATTACATCCTTAAAAATATATAAAACAGACCTAGAAAGTTTGAAACTAATCAAGGTACTCTAAACTACAAGGGTTATAGTCAACCCAATGGGTAAAATTAAGGCCTAACAACCAATTTGAGAGCCTTTCACATTTATAGACATAGACAAGTTTAAAAATTTATATGATATTTTTAAAGATATTTTTGAACCTTTTTGATGTAGGGAAAACATGAATAATTTCATTTGAGTCTCAAGTTGTAGGTAGACTTATGGAACAAGGTTTAGGCCTAGTATCAAAACGGGGGTCAGTTTCATTTCTAGATCTTGATGAGTTATTATAATTATTAAAGCATCTCTTGGGGATGTTTATAGAGGTTTTTGAGACTTTTTTTATAGGATTTCATCAAGGAGCCATTTATTGGCTTAAAGGCTTTCAAACCCTATAAAAATCTTAGAAATGACCTGAGAGGCCAAATTGAAATTCTTGTATCTTCCATGATACTTTTCATAGAGAGATAAGGTTTTTTGGGATGTTATAGAGGGTCCCTAATAATCCCTTAGTTGCATTTTGATATAGCTCCAATGTGTATCCTTTATGAACAAATGCTAAGAACTAGAATGATTGTAAACCCTCACAATGCCCCAATTCAAACCCAATGGATGAAATGAGACTAGTATGGCATCTAAAATTATCATGTTAACCATGAAAATAAATTAAATCTATAAATAAATCTTTAGGGATCCTCCCCATGAAATTGAGTTTTACTACACCTATATAGATGGTGTACAATAGAGCTTTCTTTGATAGATTTGTGTGTTTTATAGGTATGGAGAGGTTAAAAAGATGACATCACCTTTTGGAGAGATATTGGGACTTTTTATAGGTTCCCATATCCAAATGTTGATGTATATAAGCTCCTAAGTGTGTCATTTATGTTCTTGATGTTAGCCAATCTAATCAGTAGATAGTGAACACTTAGAGAAAATGATGAAAACTCTAATTAAGAAGCCTTTTAAGGCTTGATTCATGAAATTGATGACATGGAAACTCTTTAAAAGTGTCATTCCTCATTATTCATGGATTATATTGAAGTATTGGAAGCATTTGGTGTGATAAGTGTGAGAGGTGCATGAGAGGGAGTTATTTGTAACCATTAGAGATTATTGCTCATAGCCAGAATGATATGAATCATTTGAGATCATTCCAATGCATGTAGATGATTTTAAGTAACCCCTCTCCCTTATATAAATCATCAAACCTAACGCTATTTAGTGTTGAGGTAGTTTAGTTAAGCCAAATCATGAGGGTAGTTTCAT
>JARHVA010008974.1:270000-327500 GCA_037957365.1 Torreya grandis | reverse complement strand
AAAATAGAGTAAAATAAGGAATTTTGAGATAAAATGAGCACTAGGATTCATATATATTTGTGTATTATAATTATTTATTTTTGAGAATAGAACATTCCAAACATTCCTTATTTATAATTATTTGTATATTTAGAAAAATAACAGAGATTTAGAGAGGAGAATCCCTTGCCTGATTAAAGAATCCCCTTGCTTCATTCATCTCCCAAGTTCTCATTCTTCCTCTTCCATCTTCCTTCTTATTCTCCCTTGGCCAATCTTACAACTTACCCTCTCTCTTTTTGGTTATATCTTAAATTAAAGAGATGCTTGTGTTATTTTTTCATTTTATTTTAGAGTTAGGGTTTCACCATTTTTCTTTTACTTTATTTTTTTTATTTATAATTTCCTTAATACATTAATGGGTTAGTCATTTTTTATTTAACTAACTAAATTAATTAGTACTCTGAGAACACTAGGTAACTAAATAAAATAATCATATTATAAAACCAAAGATGTTATTTTAACTTTTATTAATATATAGATACATACAATTATGAGAATAGTAGTATTTAAAACTAATTATTTATTTATTTAAAATTATGAACAAGTAAGCACATTTATTTATTTAACCTACATATCCACATCATGCCATTTTAATATCTTTTTATATAAGTATGTAATTTATCTACAAAATTATTCATGTCTATTATTAAATATTAGCTAGGCTTTGTCCCCATAATAACAATGTTATTATTTCCATCTTAACACTATATATATTTTTAAACACCAATAAGGATACTATTCGACTATTTGGAACCAATTTAACATATCATAACCTTATGATGGGTTCAAGAAACTTTTCAAAATAAACACAAATCTGATCTTAACATGATAAAACTATCAAAAGTAATAGATTGACATGGAAACTCCTAGAAGGAATAAATGACCAATATGCAACAATATTATTAATTATTAGTGTTAAATGAATATAGTCCAAGGTGGTCCTATAGGAGTTCTAATGAACATGATTCTATGATAACAAAAAAATTAATTGAAATAGGACTACCCACTAGTCACAATCCATCTCAATCACATGTCAAGTATAATGACACACTCAACACACAAGTCATCCACATGATGACACATCACCAAGAAAATAATGATGAAATTGAGAGGGGTATTACATAGTGTACTTTATTCCATGATATTGTCCTTTTTTAGGGACTGATATGAACTTTTGTGAGTAATTGTGTCTGAGTCTAGTAGGCTTATTCCTATGTGGGCAAAACTTGTTTTGCTATTTATGACCTATTTTAGACTCATTTTTTATTCAAACCTTATATCTCATAGTAAACGTGTGATGTTGGATAGGTAGGATGGATGTACCCATTATCCCATTTTGTTTAGATTTTACTACATACTTATACCTTGAGAGGGGATCAACCCTGATGTAGTTCCCTCGATCTAAGTTTTGGTGCAAGTGAAAGTGATGCTAATATGAATGTCGGCTTGAGTGCTTTGAGTGAGGATCAAGACTAGAAATCTATGTATTTCAAGCTTAGGATGGATTTAAATGATTGCATGCATAAGTAGGGAAAAATAAGGATCAGTGACCTTGATTGTGATCCACTTATTTTGAGGCTTTTTGTGTGTATTTCCATCAAATTTACATCTAGTGAGTAAAGGACTATAAATCATGTATTTATATTAATCTGGTGCTTGTATAGAGTGTGAAATAGGTCTAGGTTAACCCTAGGTGCTTAATAATTTAAAATATATATATTGGGGTTGAAATTAGGAAAGAAACACTAGTGTAATCCCTTGGTCACTATCATAGTGTGCTTGTGTCCAAAGAAGTTTTCTAGTGTCTAAGTGGTAGAACCTAGGGCACTAGGGGCCTAGATCCCTAGGGGAAAGTTTAGGACTAATTTTTGGATGTCTATGGATGTGTAATACTATTATAAAAGTTTTATAATGGTTAAAAGAGGACCTAATATAAGTCTAAGGATAATCTAGGGATGGGTGGTCTCAAGTAACACTCATTGAAGTCAAGTGACATTTTATATGTTTAAATTTTCCAACATTTTATTCTTAAAATACAACAAAGAAAATTTACAAGGATAAGGGAAATATAAATGTACTTAGACTTACCTATGAGGTAAATCCCATGAATTTGGATCTAAATTTATGAATCATGCTCCATTATGTATCTTGAAAATGAAACATGGATGAATAAGTCCTTAAGGAATATCAAAATCAAATACATAATTGAGTAGAGAGATAAGAGAGAGAGAGAGACAAGAAAGGAATGAATATACCTCATTGGGTACATGAACCAATGAAAAAACTTGGTGACATAATTTGTGTGTAATTGGTGATAAAATGGTGAATATACTGAACTAAGTTGATGGCTTGCTCAATCCCCATGTGTGGGTGGCTCGAGAACTCAATCTAGTTTTTAATCCATTTACAACCCCTATTCGATGGATTATACAATGTGAATAACTTGGATTAGACTAATGGCTTGTCTAACCCTCCTATGTAGGTATCTCAAGAACTCAAGTAGGCTATCTCTCCATCATTCCCTAATCATGTGTAAAATATGCATATGTGACTGAAAACTATATGATGTAATTAGAAATATGTAGGATGACTCTAGTTCCACTCATAAACTCTAAAATGTAAAATGTCCAAGGGGCCTCTTAGGCACTAAGGAATGTATTTGAGGGACTACACATAAATTCCAACTATTGTAGATAAAACAAGGCATCAATTTTATGTGAAATCAAGTGAAAATGGTGTCTAAAACATACAACATATAGAATGACATGGATTTGTCATTCCATCTAAGATGAGCTAGTGTAAAAATGATCGTGTAGGAATAATGTGTCATGCACATGCCCCCAATTCTAATATCTATGCATATGGATTCTAGACTAAGGTATATAAATTTATGCCTATGTATATCTAAAAATAAAATGGGAGTGATCATGCCAAGCATAATTTCCCTGATATGATAAAATATAGTATCATTATGTGAAAGATTAAGTATAAACTAATCAAATCTAGTAACCTATGATTGAAAATATGTAAGTCAAGACTATAACAACTATGTTCTTTTGAAAAATCTATTTTTTTTTAATTTATAAGGCTAATAAATAATAGGATGGTCCTTTAGATAGTAACACATTGTACTAGTGTCATTTGTGGTGCACTAGTATATTTTGTGCTATTTTTATACACAACGAACTCTAATCTATATCTTACTACTTTTCATTATATTTTCCTAATTTTGAGCTTAATAATCTATGTATGCATGCTAAAAACTATGTTTTAGTGCGCCTAGATGGCCTCATCTCTATGATAAACCTATTTGAATGCCTCTTATTTTGAGATGAATTGTTTAACATATGAAATAATTATCTTTAAAATAAAAATCTCCATATCATGTGTGTTATACTAAAAATATATGATATCTACATGATAAACCAAAATAATATGTATACATGACATCAAAATGTAAGATAATATGAGCATAATCTGGTAATATATGATGTATGTTAGATATAACATTCAAAAAGTTGTCAAGATAGATATAACAATGTAAGTATGTGTATTAACATCAAATCTAAGGAATAATCTATGTAAACTACCTAGGGGGATGGGGCATTATGTCCATCAAGTCACCCAAGGAGGAAGTGGAGATGCATGAGGTCCATTATGGCATCATAAATTGAATGAATGTTACAAACAAGTGACAAGCTTCATCGCCATGAGACATATATTAAAGCATAAATATAAACACATGAGGCACACAACGTAGGCCAAGGGGACACAATACAAGGGACATGGGCACATGTCAGCAAGTTTGATAAAGTAGTACATATAAATACATGTTCAAATGTCTACTTACATAAATAACAAGTAAGGTTGGCTTAGATCCACATAGAAGGACATGTTCAAATGTTCACATACACAATCAATAAGGCATATACAAGGACATAGGCACATGCCAAAATCATACATACAAGTAAATAAATATGCATAGAGCCATAGAATAATGACATATTCAAATTATCTTGAATAGATGTAGAAATAAGGAGACAAAATAAAATCTAAATTAATAAATTTAGAAATGAAATTATGCATGAACATGTTCAAATCTATATAAGATAAAATATGTACATAACCTGAGTCCATATTAGTAGTATTCATCAAAAAATTAGTGTAGTATAGAATGATATAAATTGGTAAATTGGAAGATGTGTATGAGATGCCCCTAATCAATAAATTAATCAATGTTTAATCTATGTATCTATGTATGTACCCCCACTGGGTAGATAATATCAACACTAGATCTATATGATGGACCTGAGTCATATTATAATCTAAGAACACTTGAAGAGAATAATTTAAGCATGTATATATGATTAAAAAAAAACTAAACTAGCATAGATAACATATGAATTACCTATAAAATATAAGGAATGTAAACATGGATATGCATACAATCTATTTTTTTAGATTTTATGAGCAAATATTTGAATGATTTTTGTATTTTGAATAGATTATAATTTTTTTGTGTTTTATAAGTATATAAGATATGTACAAGTAACATGAAAATGAAACTATGTATAAGGAAAAAGACAAAGGAAACTATGTATAAGAAGCATGATAAATGAAACTATGAGTGAGACAATATACTATGAGAGTACTATGTATAAGAATCTATGTGCTGGTAAGGAATGGTGCTAGATGCCCAACATGTCATCGATGGTATGCCTCTATGTAACATAGGTGGAATCTTTACAATTTGAATGGTCTATATCATAATAATTTGGGTTGTTCCAATCATATTCTTCATTTTTATTAACAATATATGGATTATCTATTGGGATCGTTCCATATGAAATTATATCCATTATAGGCATAACTTGATTTGAAGACTTTATTATTATAAATCCTCTTGTAAGAATGGTTGTTTGTTTAGCCTGATTTTGAATGTGAAACTTAATTTCTTGCTCTTTTTTTAATTTTACCTATGTATCTAGATATTTTGCCTTGATAAACTATATCTATGACTGATTTACCCTAGTATGTTTCATAAATCCCAATCCTTGTTGACGAACACTATCAACTTCTATAATGGGATTAGTGATACCTCAAACATGTCTCCCCAACCCTTGACCTTGATAATCAAAATATTATAGATATTTTTGACCAAATACATATTGTTTTGAAAGTGGGAATTCATTTTGGAGAGGTATATTTGTATCCTTTACTTGTTTTACTATGTTTGTTGTATTATTTCTTATTCTAATTTTGATTTATGAACCTTTCTTTTAATATGAGTTATACTTTGGTAATCAATTTTATACTGCTTCTACATTTAGACCTATTTTTATATGTCCCTATATCATTATGGATCATTTAACTAATTTATATTATATAATTTCCTCATTATAAATGATGTGTTGTATGTGCATTTTCAATTCTAGACTTGAATTTGTGTGATGCACATGCATTATATGGTATGTAAAATAATATCTATATCTCCTCATTGGATGTAGAGGAGGTAGGTTGATCAACTTAGACTTAATCATTTTCCTTTAAAACTCACTTGAGCTTCTATTTTATCTTTGATTAATTTTCAAATCACTAGTTGTCAATGTACTTTATTATGATTTATTATTTTGATATGTAACATTGCTTTCCATAAATTGACTAAGTGAAGATGCATATATAGGATTGACACTAGTGTACCCTAGAGGATTTTGTCTTGTAATATAATTTTCCAATGTTGTAATATTTTCATGTAATAGTTGATTCTAGTTTTGTAATTCTAAAATTAACCTATTGATACTAATAATTTGATCCCTTGACATCTCACAAGTGAAAACCCTAGTTTCTTTTGAATGAACATCTAGGAACACACCCTTTAGAGAAGGGGTGGATGCATGGATAGGATAAGTATATACATTTTAAATAATAGTATAGGATACCTCAACTCTTAAAGGAGTGATAACATGGACCTAGTTAGAGGGAAAGTAGCTATCACCCTCTTGGAAATGAAGAGGAAAATAATATTCTTTATCCATGAAATTTGGCAATGAAACTTGGAAGAAGTATGCTAGGGTAGAGTAAATCAGGTCTAAAAACCTTGACACAACCACTATAAATATGAAACAAAAGGATAAAAACCCTAATAAAATATAGGGCTAGGTTTTTGTACTATCCAAAGTAAGTTAGGTTCACCAAATGATTTAAAATTTAAGGGATTTATGGAATGTAAACCCTAGTTTACTAAATGGTTTGAGTATGGTAAATAATGGTCAAAATATGTAAAAAAATATAATTACTAATTTTTTCAATAATTGACCTAGTTTTATATTTCCAAAAATAACAATGAATGACATAAGTAAGTACTTAGCTAGAAATTAATTGAGACAAATGATCTCGAGGCTAAAAGCTAGCAAAAATTTGATCAAGGTGTCATAAACATGATATATATGTTAGAATTACTCTTAGATAGTATCTTTGTTCCCTATATAGTATTGAACTATGCTAGTGTACTCTATTCCATGGTAGTGTCTTTGTGTAGGAACTAATGTAAACTTCTAGGGGTATCCATGTCTAAGTCTAATAGACTTGTTCTTGTGTATATGAAACTTAATTTGTTATTTGTGACCTATTTTGGATTGATTTTATATGTAAACTCTTTATATCCTTGTTTTTATGGTATTTAAATGGCACAAGTAGGAAAAGTGTGATGTTATTTGGGTAGGCCAGACCTCGTCAACACCTTACTATATTTAGAGTTGCCTACATAACAATACCTCAAGAGAGGATCAATCCCATTGCAATTCTCTTGATCTAAGTGCTAGTTTAAGTACAAGTGATGCTAGTATGAGTACAATACTGAGTGTTTTGAGTGAGACTTGAAACTATCAATTTTTGTATTCTAATCTTATGATGGATATAGATGAAAATATGCAAAAATAGATCAAATTAGGGATTAATGACCTTGATTTTACACCACTTATCTTGATCTTGTTTGTGTTTATTTTCATATGATTTACATCTAGTGGGTAAAAGGATAAAATTCATGTATTTATATTGATATAGTTTTTATGCAAAGTGTGAAATAGGTTTAGGCTAATCCTATGTGTCTTTAGAATTTAAAATATATCTATTGTGTTTTAAATTAAGAAAATGACACTAACATGATCCCTTGGTCACAAGTGTAATGTGTTGGTGTCCAAAGAATCATGTTATTGTCTAGGTGGTAGAACCTATGGCACTAGGGGCTTGAATTCCTAGGGGAAGGTCTAAAACTAATTTTGGGATGTGTAATACGCACACAAAATATAAATAAGAGTTTAAAGAGTCCTTAAGATAGGTCCAGGGCTAATATAGGGATTGATGGTCTTAAGTGACACTCATTACACTCATGTGACATTCTATATGATTACACTTTCAAATATAAAATAACTAAAAGACAACTAAAAAATAAGAATGGTCAATAAGATTAAATCAATTAGAAAACTAGACCTCCTTCTAGCACCAATTTCTATTGGTCTCAATTAGTGACCCTCTCAAAATACACCCATAAGATTGAATAATTTATAGAGGATAAAAGTATTCAATAGTACATGAGACAAATGTCCCCTCATTAGTTTTAAGATTGATGATAGTTCACTCCATAGAATAAGACGTTTAACCCATTTTAACTTTGAGAGGAGAAACTAATACCAATATAGGCTCAATTGATATGATCATTTATGTTCATTTACATTTTTTCTTGATAATTAATTTTCTAAATATTATTGCATATTTGATTTAGATTGTGAAATAATAAGCTTTACTTCACCATAATTCCTATCATAACCTAAAATTGGGCATGACATCATCAAAAATTTTAAAAAGGAGAGAAGGATAGGGGGGAAAAAAGAGGGTCACCCTTGAGTTAAATATATTTTTAATACAAAGGAACTGAAAATCATGCCTAACCATAATTATATCACTGTGTGCTAGGTCTAGTAATTGCATAAAATTTATCCACTTAGTGGGAAAACTTCTAAGGACAAGGGTTAAATATGTTTATTCATTTAATCCATTATAGATAAAAATATAATTAATATATATCTATTACACATAATTACTGAGATAAGTCTAAATAACATATGAAAAACTCAATAAACTAGTTATGATAGCTAATGCGTAACATAACTAATAAAATAATCTATAAACATGCATATTAATAGTCTTAACATAAATTAACCAGCTAAATTAAATTCCAAGAGGCATTAAATGATTAAAAAATATTGATATTTATATTCAACATTCTAAAGTCATTATTTTACACTCAATATCTTCTAGATGCATAGCCAAGTTGAAAATACCAAAGAAAGGCAAGTGTAATCTTGGCACAATCCCAACAATGTTTTGACCCTAAAAGTCTTGACACCTATAAAGGGAAAACAATTTACCTTATATAGATAGATTTTTCCATGAAGTTTGATCATATAAAAAATAGTGTGGTTAAAAAATTAATGATGATTAGGGAATACAATTGAGATTCTACCAAATTTAATATCTTGAGCATGATTTGTAGTTTAGAGACCACACCTATTAAAGGTTGAATTTTATAATTTAAGATCATTATCTCTCCTTGGAATTATTACATGTGCATTCAATGTGATGAATCATGTCATATTGACCTATTTTCATTCAATTGTAGAGGCTAATAGTGATTACACTCAAATATTGCTAGTAGACTATTATTGGGATTTTGTTAGAACTGCCATTCCACCATGCACCATGAAAACTTTTAAATTAAATTTTTGGGGTTGATTAAATGAAATATTAATCCCTAGCTTGGTTTTAGGGGCTCTTGTATCATTATGATACTTTAATATCCTATAATTATCACTTTAAGTCCTTTTAGTTGGTGAGGAACCAACTTCACTTTCATTACACTTTTTAGACCTAATACATAATTCTCTTTGGATTCTTGAAAATTTTGATAGCTATATGGGCTATCAATATTATTTATTATGATCTTATGATGTTGTCACTACCACATGGCTCTTTCTTGGCATCATATTCCCTCTTCTTTTCTAGGCTATCATCTTACTTTGGTGTGTCTCACTTTTCCACTTGGTAGTCCATTGGCATTCATAATATTTTACATCATTTTATTTATCATTATTGGGGCCATGTGGATTTTCATGGCTTCTTAGGCTCTTTAGTTTGTTCTAGTTCATACATTACCACGTGGCTTTGGGATAATGTTGTAATCATTTTGAGCTCTTAGACTTCTAGGAGGGTTCCACATGGTGCCTTGTTTGGGACTTATAGGAATAGATATTTACCAATGTAAATCAACTTTTGAGACATTGGGATAATAAAATAATACTCCTAAGGTTTTGAGGTTCTAAAAGGTTGGGTCTTTGGGATTGTGCCACATGGTGTGATTTTAAGGCCTTGGGGATTTAAAATGATTTAATCTTTTTCCAAAAATATTTGACTTTGAATCTGCATGTTGATGAGATTTAGACCTGTGTAATAATCTTTAAGACATCATGAATCTTTGAAAACCTATGAGAAATAAAGAAAATGACTAAATATTTTTTTAAAAAGATAAGTTTTTTTAAATGAATTTTATGAAAAAATCATTAATAAATATAATAATTGAAACTAATCATTCAAATAAAAATAGTGATTTAATCCCAAACATTCATAGGGTAAATTCTATATAAATGTGATAAAAATAATATGAAATAAAGGGGAAATAAAAATTATTCACAAGAAAAGAGAATCATGATTATTAAATATTTAGATATGGACTGCATAAGCTATGATTTAAATTAAGTCCACCAAATATTCAATCCATTTTTACTATTAATAATATGGTCATGAGTTAATATGATAAAAAAATTCTCGAAAGAAAGAGGGTCCCTATTTTTAACCTAAAAATGGGGTGTGTTATTTTACACAACAACAAATCCATCCTATAATTGAATACATCTAAATTTTTTGATAGATTCTCCAACTAGGCCATGCCTTAAAATTATACCAGATCCCCATTCATTCTCAAGATGATGTTATCTATTATGTCCATAACATGATATAGATATGTCTATCAAATTATGATTAATGTCCTTGGCCACTATTATATTAAAATCCATCAAAATTTTGACTTAGATTTGTATGTTGGAAATATTGTCATTGATGTCAAAGGTTTAACATTATTGGTGATAAAGGACCCATTACATTTAATGTTGTTTGTAATAAATATATCTTGGCTAATATGAGTTAATATTTATTTAATATTAATGAATATATTTTTGGTTGCATATGAGACAAAATAAGGGTCCATGGAGAAGTCAAAGAGCCATAAGATAAAGACAAAAGGAGGATGGGATGCATTTTCCCATGAAAAATCATCTTGGGGAATTCCAAGAGTCACCAAGTGAAGATAAAAGAGGAAGGGCACAATTTCTCATGAAGGGACACTTTAAGGAATATGAAAAGTCACCAAGATGAGGACAAAAGAGGGAAGGACGTTTTTGATCATGAAGGGTCACCACATGACTTTTCAAAGGCTTGAATATGAAGGGTCATAGAAGTTTGGTGCCATTTTCCATGAGGATTGAAGGGTCACAAAGGGGGAAGGCCAAAGGTCATTTGGAAACCTATAATAAAGTCTTGAGAAGCCATTTGTATATATGTGAGATAGAGGTTGATTTGATATTGTAATATCTAGCTTAGAAGAGCAATTGTGAGAGATGAATATGATTTGTATTTGTTATAGTTAGCTTAGAAGAGCAAAGGTGAGAGAGAGGAAAGAGATGTTGTATTGATCTATCATTTGTTGAGATAGCAACATTGAGAGATAAGTGTGTGGTATACATAAAGGGGTTGGTTCTCGACAAAGGGGTTGGTGTTCCTATGGGTTGGTGCTCATGAATTATTGTTGGGTTGGTGCTCCTGTGGGTTGGTGCTCATGAATAATAGCTGGGTTGGTGCTCGGCAAGGGGGTGTGGTGCTCATGTGGGTTGGTGCTCATGAATAGTTATTGGGTTGGAGCTCAGCAAAGGGGTTGGTGCTCCTACAAGCTTGGCTTGTGAATATTGTTTGGGTTGGTGCTCATTCATATACTTGAAATTATTCTCCATGGTTTTTCCCACATTGGGTTTCCATGTTATATCTGGTGTCTCTCTCTATCTTGTTTGGTGTTTATTATTTGATTTTTATTACATATCTTGAATGTTTGATTAAGTGGAATTTGGTTAAGAAAAATATTAAAAAGATATATGATATACTGATTCACCCCCCTCTCAGTATATCCCATGCTTAACAATTGGTATCAAAGTAGGTTCCTTCAAAAAGGGTTTAACAACTTGAAGGTAGATCAAAGAAAAGAATAAGATGGCCAACCAACTAAAGAAGGAGAATGAAGAGTTGAAATCTGTGGTTGAGGCTCTTAAGGAAAAAGTGTGTATCTTGGATTCTAAGTTGGCTATAGAAATAAAAGAAAATAAGATATTTATTTAGGATCTTAAGAATCAGTTAGAGTTTGTAAATTCAATTTTAACATCAAAAGAAGAAGAGTGTAATAAGTTGAAGGATGAGCTAGGTTATTTAAAGGATAATCATGAGAAGCTTATAATCAAGGTTGAGAAATATCATGAAATATTAGTCCAAAGAAAGAAGGATGTAGGTTTTGAAGGCAAATCAAAGAAGTCAATCAGGCAACCCCATGATTTTAAGTTTTCAAATTCTTTTCATGTCCATTGTTTTATTTGTCATCATGTTAGTCATAGGGAAAGAGATTTTATGAGGAGAAGCAATCAGTCAAAGGGAGATCTCAATCACATTCAAGAAAAAGGTATGAGAAATATTTTTTGATTTTATTGTCATGAGGTTGGACATATTGCTAAATTATGTCAAAATAAAGTAAAGAGATATTCAAGGTATAGCAAAGGATATAGAGCCCCTATAAAATATGAGAAAAGACAAATTCAAGTTTGGAGACCTAAAATAGTAAAGGTTGATCAGGTTGAGTTTAAGAGTGAAAATGAATTACTTGCTATAGTAGATAAAGAATCAGATAGGAAGGATTGTGCATAATCTCTTGTTACATATGAGCATGAGCTTTGTTAAGATAAGATAGTTGCAAAATTTGAGAAGATGAAAAACATTATAAATGATAAGGTTAGTAAGTCAAAAATATTAGACATGCTTAAATAGATTCTATAAGAAAAACACAAGAAGATCAAGGAAGAACAGAGGAGATGTGAGAATCTCCTGAGATTTATTTCTAGGACAGTTTTGTGTGGGGTGTCTCTTCTAAGCTTCAAGGAGGCACTTTTAAGGAAAATTGAATCGTGGTGGATGCTATTGGGTCTTGGCTATGTTGCATGACAAGAAGGTGAGTTGGTAGATTAATTTGTATATCTTTTAAGGGAATAGATTTTTGAATAAAATTTTGCATCAGTATTATGGTTGAGACTAATAGAATGATTCTTGCATATCCAGTGTTTCAAATGATTATGGTCATAATAAATTAGAATGTTGAAAAAGAGATAACAGTTTCAAAAAGAAGGAAAAGAATACTCATGCATATTCAATGAAGAAGGATCAGAGTTTAAAAGCTCCATTCATTAAGAAGAAGGTTCAGACATGTTCATGGCAGAAGAAATAACCTGAAGATTCTATGTTGGTGCAAACAACTTTGCATGTAAGAAATAAAGATCAGCCATGGTTCATTGATAGCAGATGTTTGAGGCATATGATAGGAGATAAGAGTAAATCATATTAATGGTGGCACAATGAGATTCAGAGATAAAACCACTGCCAGGATAGCCGGAAAAGGTACTTTGAGTTTGGATTATGATAAAACCAAGACTAAGAATGTTTTGTATGCAAAAGTTATTAAGCATAATCTATTAAGTGTTAGTCAAATATGTGATTAGGGATATACATTAAAGTTTCATGAAAAAGGTTATGAGGTTAGAAGAAAATATTCAAATGAGTTGATTGCAGATTCTCAAAGGACAGGTAAATATTTATATGCATTATTAGACATCTTCTCAAAGGCACAATCAAAGAACACATTCAAAGATCTACAAGAGGAGTTGGGAGTAATTTATTTTACTTCTTACCATTGATGTTCAACATTAGTTGAGGGGGAGCTAAGTGTATGCTCCAAGTAATCCCTTTGCCATTGATTTCAGAGGGGGAGAATAATAGGTACAGGTGCAAAAAATAGGTATAGGGAAAAGGTATAGGTTGCTATAGTAAGGGGGAGTTACTGTATGTTTTTAGATGATAGTATGTGTAGGTAATAGGATGTGACAGTTTCAAGATTGAGGTTGCCATCAATGACAAAGGGGTAGAATGTTGGAAATATTGTCATTGATGTCAAATGTTTAGCATTATTTGTGATAAAGGCCCCATTGCATTTAATGTTGTTTGTAATAAATATATCTTGGCTAATATGAGTTAATATTTATTTAATATTAATGAATATATTTTCAAAGATCTACAAGAGGAGTTGGGAGTAATTTATTTTACTTCTTACCATTGATGTTCAACATTAGTTGAGGGGGAGCTAAGTGTATGCTCCAAGTAATCCCTTTGCCATTGATTTCAGAGGGGGAGAATAATAGGTACAGGTGCAAAAAATAGGTATAGGGAAAAGGTATAGGTTGCTATAGTAAGGGGGAGATACTGTATGTTTTTAGATGATAGTATGTGTAGGTAATAGGATGTGACAGTTTCAAGATTGAGGTTGCCATCAATGACAAAGGGGTAGAATGTTGGAAATATTGTCATTGATGTCAAATGTTTAGCATTATTTGTGATAAAGGCCCCATTGCATTTAATGTTGTTTGTAATAAATATATCTTGGCTAATATGAGTTAATATTTATTTAATATTAATGAATATATTTTTGGTTGCATATGAGACAAAAGAAGGGCCCATGGAGAAGTCAAAGAGCCATGGAATAAAGACAAAATAAGGATGGGACACATTTTCCCATGAAGAGTCATCTTGGGGAATTCCAAGAGTCACCAAGTGAAGACAAAAGAGGAAGGACACAATTTATCATGAAGGGACACTTTAAGGAATATGAAAAGTCACCAAGATGAGGACAAAAGAGGGAAGGACATTTTTGATCATGAAGGGTCACCACATGAATTTTCAAAGGCTTGAATATGAAGGGTCATACAAGTTTGGTGCCTTTTTCCATGAGGATTGAAGGGTCACAAAGGGGGAAGGCCAAAGGTCATTTGGAAAGTATAAATAAAAGCTTGAGAAGCCATTTTTATATATGTGAGATAGAGGTTGATTTCATATCGTTATATCTAGATTAGAAGAGCAATTATGAGAGATGGATATGATTTGTATTTGTTATAACTAGCTTAGAAGAACAAAGGTGAGAGAGAGGAAAGAGATGTTGTATTGATCTATCATTTGTTGAGATAGCAACATTAAGAGATAGGTGTGTGGTATACACAAAGGGGTTGGTGCTCTTATGGGTTGGTACTCACAAATTGTTGATGGGTTAGTGCTCGACAAAGGGGTTGGTGATCATGTGGGTTGGTGCTCATGAATTGTTGTTGGGTTGGTGCTCAAAAAAGGGGTTGGTGCTCCTGTGGGTTGGTGCTCATGAATAGTAGCTGGGTTGGTGCTCAGCAAAGGGGTGTGGTGCTCCTGTGGGTTGGTGCTCATGAATAGTTGTTGGGTTGGTGCTCAACAAAGGGGTTAGTGATCCTATAAGCTTGGTTTGTGAATAAATTTTGGGTTGGTGCTCATTCATATACTTGAGATTGTTCTCCATGGGTTTTCCCACATTGGGTTTCCACGTTATATTTGGTGTTTCTCTCTATCTTGTGTGGTGTTTATTGT
Source organism: Torreya grandis (assembly GCA_037957365.1). Classification (NCBI taxonomy): domain Eukaryota; kingdom Viridiplantae; phylum Streptophyta; class Pinopsida; order Cupressales; family Taxaceae; genus Torreya; species Torreya grandis. The sequence goes on along the minus strand of JARHVA010008974.1, from coordinate 312,602 downwards.
TTGAGTTTTATTACATATCTTGAATGTTTGATTAAGTGGAATTTAGTTAAGGAAAAGATTAACAAGATATATGATATACTGATTCACCCCCCCTCTAAGTATATCCTGTGCTTATAATTATAGCTTGTATGTTTAACTTTACTCACTATGACAAGTATTCAAAATTTAGCTACACTATTTATGATAACATTTTTGAAATTACATTTGAATTTATCATTGAATTTAATGCATAATCCCATCTCTTCCTCTGATGGGTTTTTTAGGTTAGATGGACATATAATTTAAGATAGTGTCTTGTTGACATCATCTCTAACTTGTCCTCTATCGACATGGTTATACCATGTGGATACTCCATGCTCTTCCACTACTCATATTTGGATTGATATGTACTAAGTATATTTTGGTTATGGTGAAATGAGATTCACCATATGGTGTCATCCTAATCACCTAGGGATCTAATGTGTTTCAAGACTACATGGACTACCTAGGGTGGAAGATCACTAGGATCATGTCACTTGGTAACATCCATTCACCTGGAATATTTATCTATATACATATTGATCTAGGGTATCATGTCATCAAAATCATGCCAATTATTATAATCCTAGTGATATAATGAGATGAAGATGTTAGGGTGAGTCTACAATGCTTAAGTCTTGTGGAGTGGTAGAAAGATGCCATGTAGCTCTAGGAATTTTTTAAAGAATCGACTAAGTCCCAAAGAAGTGTAAATTTGGCATCTAGCTATAGGATAAATTTGGATAATTGAATAAGTGTTGAAAATCATTTTTAAACACATAGGGCTACCAAGAGTTGTGAAAAATTTCCACACAGAACAAAAATACTTTGGGTGCTTGTCGGAAAAGTGAAAAGGGCATAGTTAGCATTTTTTATTTCTAAAACAAAATTGCTACATTTTTGAAAATATACAACTAAGGAAAACTATGAAAAATTACTAAGTATGAAAGTTGAATGAAGTCATTAAAGCATGAAAAATTAGAATAAAAAGAAAACTATTATCACCAATCTTAAATTTTATTCACCCATTTGATTGAAAATTGACCATTAAAATAGAAACAATGTAAACCCTTGTCCAATTTAAAAAAAATTTGAAGAAACCTAAAAATTGAATAACAAACATGATATGTGTGAAGTTTTATTTTATGGTAATCACATTAATTATAAGCATTACAAAATATAGCTTGGTCTTACTTGATCACAAATGAATAACAAGTTTTACATTTTCATAAGATTTTGATGCAATATATTGGTTATATTTCTAACTAGTAATTAATTAAAAACACATATTTATTATAATAAATCATGGTATAACCTCATCTGATTGAATTCAATAGGAAAAGGTAAAACATCAATCCACTTCCAATCTCTTGTGAACAATTTACCCATGCATTCTATCTTGGCTTAGGAGAATAGGTTTAATAAATTTCCTTACAATATCTAGGAAAAAAAAGCACTAAACCAAATTGTATGTTCTATGAAAGACTATTCAATCAATGATGTATGTTACTAGTCATATTAATATATTAATTATTTTATCCAAGAATAATTTTATACATTAATTGGTATTATAATGGGTGTGAGATGAAAATACAAAAGAATAAGGATAAGATGTAGAGATGGAGTCCACCAAAAAGGGTGAAATAAAAATGAGTTTTGATGGGGCTTAGAAAGGTAATCTAGGTCCATTTGGAGCAGGTGAATTTTTTTGAAATGATGAAGGATAAACCATGATTATATTTACTTAGAAAATAGGTATTGAATAAAATAATTTGGTATAAGCAAGATCAATACACTTAGGTATGAAAATATTAGAAAAGAATGGATGGAAGGATCTCAATGTGAAGGTGATTCACAAGTAGTGATAAATTCACTCGTTTTAGTTAGAGTAAAGGCTTGGAGAATTAGGATTATCATTGAATATATTCAAACAATCTTGAATAAGATGGGGTCAGTGAGGTTTAATCGTGATAAGAGAGAAGGCAATGTAGTATCATATTGGGTAGCTGATGAAGAAGTGCATCTCAAGTAGAAAGAGAGAGTTGGATATAAGGAGTGGGCAAATAATTTTCTAAAATAAGCTTGCACCTAATAAATGGAGATTTAAGAATATATTTAGAGTAAAAATTGAAGGAAATTTAGATAGGTAAAGAAAGTCTTATGTGGGAGATAAAATATCAATATAGACTTTTAAAATATTTATTCATGTATATAGAACTTGGTTTGATGTATTTCCTTTTTTTATTATATGAATGTTAAGCATAGGTGTATTTACAATCATCAAACCAAGTAGGGGCCTACCAAATCATCCAATAATATTGATGATAATAATTAAGGTGAAATCATTAAAATGTGTGAGAGGATAGATGAATTATGTGGGAGGCATGATTAGAGTTATTTGAGAGTGGGAATGAATATATCAGGCTCATGGATGATGGCATAAAATCAATCACTTCACTCTACTATATGGATTTTTTTAGTAAGATAATTGATGTTTTAACACCTAGGAATTGGAGGAATGGATAGATGTAAAATATTTTGATATGAGAAAGGATGTGTGAGTATAAATAAATTAGGTGAGAGAGTCAATTTGGTATAATGGCTAATAGGGTAGGCAATAGTTACTAGTTTCATTAAGAATTTGGATAAGGATATTAAGAATCCATACATGAGAATTTGGGTAAAGTAGATGTGGGAAGTAATGACATGAATGGAGGAAGTGGAATACAAGGATATAAAAACTTTGATTAAAACCTTCATTCTTGATCCTAAGTAATCACTCATGCATATGAACATGTTTGATGGTACTTAGAATATAAGTAAGGTTAATTTTCTCTCAAATGTAGTAAGGCTATTCTCCCTATATAAAGAATGTCTGGATATTGAAGTAGTAGTTCATATGATGGGATTGTAATCAACTTAACACAATCATGCTATTATGGATGGATCATAAAAATTATATAAGAGTTTGGATTTCTTGGCAAAGAGATTGTGAACTAGCCTCTCATAAGATTATATTTTTGAACCCCTAGGTTATTGTGATGCAGAGGAAGGGGAGGTAGAACTAGAAATAGGATGGTGATTGTAGATGGTAATTTTAGGTTCAAAAATCCATCAATTAAAGAGTGGAGGTAATATTCATTGACATAAATGTGTGTAGACTGAAAGTAATCTTGATGCTCAGATAGTATAAGTTAAGGGAGTTTGTCATATTTTTGGTATAGTGTAATTTCCTATGGGACATAATATGTAATTTATTTTTAAAATATAATAGTTTTATTTTTTTGAGATTATAGTGGTTATGTGTGACTCAATCCCCTTTCAAATGATATCACCTCATTATCCTATTGGAGAGGTCTGAACCAATAAATGCTAGTGGGGTATTCCTTTAGGTTATTTTTTCATATATATATATATATATATATATATATATATATATATATATCTATATATATACGTATATATATGTATATATATCTATATATGTATATATATGTATATATATGTATATATATGTATATCTATATGTATATATATATATATACATATGTGTATACACACACACACACATATATATATGTATATGTATATATATATGTGTGTGTGTATATATATATATGTATATATATATATATATGTATATATATATGTATGTATGTATATATATATATATATATATATATATATATATATATATATATATATATTCTCTTGTGATGTACCCTTGTTATCATAGCAATAAAAAATAAAAAAATTGTACAGCAATCCAAATTAACTATAAAATAAATAGTATTTCAAATAAATTTATGTGATTTAATAATAACAATATCATCATAATTTTTTCAAACTAATTCAACATTCATTAGTTTTTAAAATTAACCTTTATACCTTGAATCAATTTATAAGGTTAGTAAGAAAATTGAAAATTAATCATTATTTGGAAGTTTACTATATTATTTATAATCATTAAATTTTCAAACCAATTTTAGTATCCAAGCAATAATTTTTTTAATCATATTTTTATATTATAAATCAACTTACTAAATGAGACCCAAGTTTAACCTTCAAATAAGATGTACAATCATAGTTATCCTTATGTAACATTCCCATATGTTCTACCACTGAGATGTATTCCATATTTATTAATAATTTATAAGTTAATAATGTTAACATCTAGTCATTTTAAATTTAATGAATACAAAATTCCATATAAAATCATTTCAATAAGAAATTTCATGGTTTTAAACCCTCTAATCACTCTACAATCTTCCTTATTAGAACCTAGTCGATGGACATGAGTATCATTATGATGAAAATCTCTATTTATTTATTAAAATAATAAACATATGAAATTATGTCATTAAATCATTATTTTGCTTCACCCATGACTTATAAGGTTTAATATTACAACATAAACTACATAATTTCGAAGTATCCTAGCTTTTAAACAAGGATCCAAATTTCCAAAAATACATATATTAAATTCCTAGTTCAAAAGACTAGACATAATCTCAATAGGTTAAATATCAATGTGATGGTCAAATATTCTAATTTTTCCCAATTAAGTAATAAATTAATAAAATATAATAAAATCCTCTTACGTAACTATATGAAGAGTTATAATACCATTGTGCACTCATATTTCATTTAAAATGTAGGCATTCTTGTGAGGACACAACAAATATAATAACTTAAGCATATGAACTAACAAACTATAAAATCTTTCAATTTGGATAAACAATGTATAAACTAAACTCTCTAAGAACAACTAAAACTCCTTTAACATATAATTTAAAATAGATAATTAGGTTAATAATAACTTCATGTTAACATCCAATTCATTAAGATAAATGAACTTGATTAAGATATTTCAAAAAAGATTGAATTGTAGAACTAAACCATTTCTATTACAATATTATAGCACATTGAGTTAGAATGAAACTAGGGTTTAATATTTAGCACTTATAAATTCACAAAATATGGCATGTTACCTCCAAGTCAATTTATTTATTATAATAGTAATATATTATTGTAATAGGATTTATAAAAATATGATAACCAAAGCATGACTTAGTATATCAAGAGTTCACTTGCACTAGTCCTAACCTATTACAATGATTGAAACTTCCTAAGAAATAAATGAAATAGGTGTATTATTAAAAAGGATATCAACTTCCATTTACAATAATCTAACTATAAACTCCTCTATGTAATCACTTATGAAAAATGATTAGAATAATATGAGCTCAACCATTGGTGGTCTTTACCACCCTAACCATTATCCATGATATTTTAATATTCATTTGAATAAAATTATGATGAAATAAATGTATACAAGAGTAAAAAGGTGTATGAGAGAGAGATTAATCATTTTTCACTTAGTGAAATGGGGATTTTTTCATACAAGGGAAAAAAATAGATAATAATAATGATACAAAAATAATAATAAGCTTAGAAAACTAGGCATTCCACCAAATAGGTAAGAAATCCATATAGGGATATAACATTGATTAATATCTATTTTCCATGAGAGGGAAAAAATAATAAGGTTTATATAAACCAAAAAATATAATATCTAAGATTTACTACTAAGGTATAATCCACATCAAACACATCCATGCTTCAACCCAACATAACACTATATTATGATTAACAAAGAGGACCACATGATGGATATGTATTGAATGAGGATTTAAGCATGAAATTGAATAAATATAATAAATCACATTTTTAACCCTTAGTTGGATCTATCTATTAGACCACCATGGCAATCAAATGTAGTAGAAATAAAATGAAAAGGCAAAAGAGAGAGAAACTAAAATAACTAGTTACTCACTTCTCAGATAACTATTGCATGTAATAATGTTGTTCCAATTTTGGATATCTCCTTACATTTTCCTTTGATTAAGTATGCCTTTGGAAAATTTAAAAATGAATTATATATCCACATGAAAATCTCTCCAATAAATCCATGAATGGGTAAATAAGAGAGAAAGTGATGTGGAGGACCAAAATGGAAATGTTCCATAAAATGTCAAAAAATATTATCCCATAAAAACCTATGCAATAGGGTTGATCCCACTACCTTCCCCAATATTAATTTTTTCATATTAGTTATTTGTAAAATATCTAGTCTACCATACTAAGGTCAATAGTAAAAATTAATGTACTAAATATTATGATGGGACAAAGGGAGATAATAACACATGAGATGAAATGTCCCCATAAATTTTAGGACTATGCTAGTCAACCCAAGGGATAATCAATTCCAATATATACTTTGAGAGTAATAACTACTACCACCAGAGGTTTACCTACTCTCTTGTTAAAAAAATGTCTAATTATTGTTGTCTACTTGATTCAAATAATAAATAATTTAGTGAAAATCATTGAAATTCATATCACAACCAAAACTAGGGAAGGACATCATCCAAAAAATATAAAAAAATAGAAGATAAGTAAGAAAAGAGAGGGTGTATTTGATCTCAATAAGCTTCTTGATGCCAATGAGATGAAAACATACCTAACCATAGTTATACCATTATGTGCCTAGTCTATAACTCATAAAAACATCAACCACTTAGTGAAAAAGCTTTTAAGGACAAGTGTGAAAAACATTTATTCATTTAATCCATTATAAAGAAAATTGCTCAAAGTTTGTAGCTGTTACACATAATGACTAAGAGAAAACTCTAAATAAAAAATGAAAGAACTAAATAATTTTGTTATGATAGCTACTACACAACATAACTAAGATAATCATCCATAATCAGGCATATTAACACTCCTATAGCACCAATTAACTAGCCAAATAAAAATAATAGAGACATTAAATGAATAAAACACAATAGAATATATATTCAACATTTTAAAAGAATTCTATTACAATAAATATCTCTAAGTAGCTAGTCTAGGCAAAATATAGAAAGAAAGGTAGGTGAAATCATTATACAATTATAACAATACTTTTACACCTCAAATATTGACCCATTAAAAATGGCAATGTAGCCCTCTTAAATAGACAACTTGGGGAGCTCAATGCATTATCTTTCATCTCATCTAACTAATGGGGTTGTTAAATGTATTCAATGATGATTTTAAAATGAATTTGGGATTCATGATTACCCAACAGATTTAAATGCATGTTGATTTTTATAGTTAGAGGCCATGCCTCTTTAAAACAAACCTTTTATATTTTATATATTCTTTATATTTTATGGACCTCTACAAATTGATTTTCTATCATCATTTTAAGAACATATCCCATTTATATATTTAATTTCCTTTAAAACTAAAGAATCTATCAAATTTGGTTCTCTAGCCTCCTTGATGACTCGACATATCTATGTGGCTCATTGATATTGACTTTAGTCTACTATGCTGAGGTTATTTATATATAGTGTTATATTGCTTCCTTGCATATTTTTATTTACTCTATTGGTAGGTTTTTCCACTTTTCTTCTCCTCATTATTTAAATAATCTACTTCAGGCTCAATATATGTTGACTATTATTTGATCATGGTGCAATGCAATTATGCCACATTGTTCTATCTCACTAACCCAAAACATAGATGTGTATGAAAACTATATAAACCACTCTAGGATAATGGGTCTCTGGGATGATCCATGTGGTGTAATCTAGCTAAATTATTACCTTGGAGGGTCTGATGATGTATAAATAGCATCAAGATGATAGATCAGTGTGATGTTACCACATGAAAGCATATTGTAGAGGCCTAGAGGGTTTGTCGAATATGGAATCACTTAGGGTAATAGGTTCATTATGATGATTCAACATAATGAAATCATAATAACTTACTCACCTAGAGCTTGAATTATTTGTTTTAGTCTTGTATAGTAGTGGAAAGATTCCATGTGGCTTTGATAAACACTAAAGAAAAGGCTGTCTCAAAGAAGCTTTCATGAGTGGGTTAGGACTACTAGGATATATAAAAGAGTGATTCATGGTAAAAGAAAAATGAAAAATACCTATGGGAAAATAAATAAAAACCCAAATATCAAATCTAAATTAAACATAAATGACTAAGTATTTCAAATTCAAACAATTATGTTCTTTTTAAATGAGAACAAAAGGGCATGAAAACTTAATGAAGAAAAAACAATTTTTATTAAACTCAAAGCCAAAATCTACCATTTTATCCATTATTCATAAATTGACTAAGTTCAAAGATGAAATGATGTAAACATTTAATAATAATTATAAAAATAAATTAGAAATGGATTAAATTACTTATGAAAAAAGCCAAAAAAACTCTGAAATAGTTAGACAACTTGCCCAAATATAAAGTGAAATGGCCTAAAGGGGGAACTTGATGCATTTACAAAACAAAATTTAGACCAATAATTAATAGATATAAGTAAATTAATATATTTAAATCAATGTATCCTTATAGGGGAATTTTAGACCAAGTGCAATAATGAAGATTGGATTAATAGACTTGGTTAACATCAATGAAGCATCCAGAAGGTAGGACATCACATCTAGGAACTTGCAAACTAGAGACCAAAATATAATAATAAGGTACTAATTTGAGGAATTAAGTATGGGGTATGTTGTACCAAATAAATGGATACTTCCATGGGGATAATGCTTTAAAAACATACAGAACCCAAAATATCTAGTTAGACTACCCCAAAAGTTAGACTATAATCCTATACACATGAACACAAGTAAGAAAAACAAGAAATCCTTTAGATAAAATGATAGTTTTAAATTCAATAAAGTTTAATTCAACCTATGGAATACTAATTTTCAATTTTATTTGATACCATAAATGTGTAAAAGTGATTAATTTCCATTTATATCCTTTTAAATTCACATGAAACAATTCATACCTACTTGATTAATCAAAAATTCTAAGAGGTAAAATATTTAGAAATATATCTTGGGGGGATAGCATGAGAATTAATTTTATAACATATATATGCATATAACCATAATATATATAACTATGTTCTCAATAAAATCCTTGCTACACTTTCAACCAGATAGGAAATCTTGCAATGGAGATTCCCTAAATTGCCCTTTTGAGGAAGACTTTAAATTTTGCATTTTTTTCATTTCCTTAAAAAAAATATTAATAAAATACATTGTATTTATATCCATTTATGGTTGGGGACCAAGATAAGGGTATAATTATAGACTTATAATGTTCATATTACTAGGACAAGCTTAAACTAGTTCAATGTTTCCCCTTTTCTTTAGATGTTTAATTATATGTAGTTGATGGCTTTAGACAAGAAAAAGAAACTGTTCTAAAATCCATATAGTCCATTTTGAACTGTTGGCCTATAAAATTAAAAATAATCATGAAATAAAATTGAAATAACATATGTAATTATTTAAGTATGACTCATCACTTTCTAACTTTTAAGTTGTATACAACCTTTGTGTTTCCATCAGGCATTTGAGGTTCCTCATCCCACTAACACAAGGAATGAGAAATATAGAGGGTTATTCCTAATACTTAATTCTTTTATTTTTAGAACATGGATAACAACTATAAAGGGATGTCAATAAGGAACATGACCATAATGTTGAAGTAGAAACAAAACAAAAAAAATCAAGGAAACACACAAAAAGATGAAACCTAATCTACATCAATGGATGAGAAAGAAACAATAGAAAATAAAATAAAAAATGAAAAGAGAAGAATATTTCCAAGAGGTTTTTCAATTAAATTCATGATTTAATCAATTAGACACATGATTAGTTTAAAATTTGGAGAATGGTAGAGGGCATAACTACTTTTTTCTATGTTGTCCTCTAGGATGGAAAACATTATCCCATAAAGATTTGTCAAATTTCATTTCATGAAATTTAATCAAAATCAAATTATGTCATTTAATATAATGCTTACATATAATTTTTTGAAATCAAGAGGGATAAGGTGAAGGAAATACCTCAACCCAAATGTGGAACTATGAAGAGGAGTGAGGCTATGAGCTAATACATACTCAAATATATTGAACATCCAACTTAGTGGGGTATATTATTTGTTTCACCTTGTATATATGTCAATTATTGGCTACCTTTGGAATGTAATGGAATATTTGGTAGAGTATTATTCTTTTTATTGATAATCTAAGAGATATGAGATTAGTTATTCCCACATGAAAGACCTCCTATAATTTTCATCTATGGTTAGAATGTGTAGAGAGTTTGGTTGAGTTAGAATATATTCATCTTGCATATCCATTAGCATGAATTATTCATTCAATCTATTATACCATTGATCTTCCTTATTGAATTCCTTTATTACCAAGAATAATAGATGGTTTCCTTTAATTGGCTCAAAGGCAAGGTTGAATAGGGGAGATAATGAATCAAATTTGATATCTTCCAACTCATTTTCCCCAAAGAAACAACCCACTATGATTTGTCTATCTTCTTCTTGTCACAAACGGTTTGGCTCATCTCTGACTTGCTCATGTTCATCCTCCTCTAATGTTGATATGGAAACTACACTAATGCTATAGAGTTCCTCATCATCTTAAATAAACCTTGAAAATATATGAGAAATATCATACAAGAAATATGCCTCAAATGTATAATATGCACCTTAATTCACTTGATGATCCATATCTTTGAATGGTTCTTCCGTTGTCTAATTTCATGATATATCAAATTATTATCCTCCAAACTTAAAAATATCTACATACATGTACTTGTAATGATTAGTATCTTCAATTTCAGAATAAGAATCAATATAATCATAAGCATGTGATTCATCTACTTCAAGATTATGAAAATAAACCATGGTTTTAAATAGATTTACCTGATGATCTTTCCAATCACAAACAAGAAATCCTTTTACCTGAGTTTTGAGAATGGTGATTTTAGGAACATAAGGTTTAATGTCTACCAATTTATGAAGATTTGGACCATCCAAGATATAAATATCCATTATTTGGTATTTTACATTTTATTCTATCATATGTTTTTTCAAATATTCTAAACTTAATACCTTATCATTATTATCCTTATTTTCATTACATTCTAGTTGTTATCACAATTGTAAGATTTCTTCCTTAAAGGCTAGAATGCATTCCTCTACTTCACTTATGTCATAGTTTGGTGGGGTAGTAGTTTTGGGATCAACTTGATCATACTAAATATATTATTTTGTAATGATTATAGGGACTTGATCATTCTAATAATTAGGTGTAGTATTTGGTACAAAGGTTGAGTCTTCCACCTATATTCTAAATTGTAGCACAAATTGGTTTATAAGACCATCACTTCTGGTGATGGAATTAGGTGTCAAAATTATAAAATAATCATATGCTTCTTATTATATAGTTACGTTAATAGTCTGTAGGCTACATTATCATATTTGACATTTAAAATGTGCATAAAATGCCTATAGATAATAAGGTGTTCCTCAATAATTCTAGTATGATTGCTTGGAAATCTAGGAAGAAACACAAAGGGATCTTTTACTAAATAACTAAGATATTTATGGCTGACTCACCAAGCCAAGGAATTTTGATAGATAAAATATTTATGGGATTAATAATAAGCTTAAATAAGTTTTAATAATATGTGAAACAAGCTCATCCTTACTAGTTATGTTATTCTATCTCAACAAGTGAAAAAGGTAAAAACAAGAACCTAGATCTATACCTTTTGATCCTTGCAATGAGGTCTAGTTTGATTTCAAAAAAATGACATTCCATAGACAAATAATAGGCAATACTCTTTCGACCCTCATTATGGAACCATTTTCTATTGATCTCAATTTATGGCCTATACTAGAAATAGTTATTGAGCTAACTATTATGATGGGACAAAGGAAGATAACACCACATGGAATGAAATGTCCCAATCAATTTTGGGACCATAGTGGTCAATCCAAGGTTTGAGTTATTCCTAGATTTACTTTAAGAAAACCAATTACTACCACCCTAGGTTCAAATATTCTCTTACTAATATAAAGTCTAATTTTTGTCATCTAATTTATTTAACTGATAAATAATTGAGTGATCTTCACTTCAATTTATATCACAACCTAAATAGGTAGTATGTCATCCAAAAAAAAGTTAAAAAGAGAACATGTTAAGGTAGAAAAGATAGGGTGTCTTTGATCTAAATGATTTTCTTGATGACAAGGAGTTAAAATCATGTTTGACCATAATTAGACCACTGTGGACCTATTTTATCAATCACACAAACATGAGCCACTCAATAGGTAAGATTATATTGATAAGTGTTAAAGACATTTATTTGTTTAATCCATTCTAACGAAAACTACTTGCAATCTTTAGCCATTGCACATAATCAATGAGATAATTTTAAATAAAACATGAAAGAACTCAATAAATTGTAGACACCTAAATCTAGCCATTGATAAACTCCAATCAGGCTTTTGACCAATTTACACCAAAGTGTACAATTTGGACTAAAAACACCAAAGCATGCTAAATGATGTCAAACTAACATATTCAAGTGCCAATTTTAGATAGAGTATCCTTAAATGGGGTAATACAATTTATGAGCTAGCTAACTTTGATCAGGTTATTTCAATTCAAAATGCCAATTTTGCACCTAGGTACTTTGGATTACTCTTTTATTTCAAATATCTTGCATAAGACTTGTGCCTTTGTTATTTGTTGTTGATAAAATCCTAAAGGGGATAACATATCTAATGCATTTGACATTGCCTTTAAATTCTAATCTAGTTAAATTTTAGACCAATAACAAGGCATTCTAATTAATTTGAGTAATTTGTGTATAAAGTGCTTAATCATGCTTAAGAGATAATTTAACAAAATTAGAGCCTAATTAAGAATTACATGGAAACTTGTTGAATAATTTTTTTTGGAAATGAATATTGAATATCTACATCATCAGGTGACCTCATTTCTTAGGAAGACATCCCTAGGCCATAAATGCGACAAAGATCAGGATTCATGCCTCCCATGCCTCATCAAAGCACTCCATGCCTTTTAATTTCTCCTATATCCCAAATATTGATGAGCCTATTTATCAATTTTAATTACATAATTGGATTAATCCTTATCCATACATCTCAATCCTAAGATGGATGGTTTAGGTTGATTTTGATGAATCTCAAAAATCTATAATTAGGAGGCCTTACCATTTCTAAGCTATTTTAATGCAAAGTTATAATGCATAAATATATTCAATAAGACATTGCAATTAGTATTACCATGCCAAATTGATTCCAAGACAAGCCAAACCATAAGACAAAGGTGCTAAGGAGAGATGGAGGTAGCCAATCTTCCATTGATGATAACTTCATGAGCATAAACTGAGCAAGCCAATCAAAGAATACCTTTGGAGCATCAAGGAATGTAAGGAATGTGTGTTTTCTTACATTTTAGTTGTGTTTTGTTTATTTGTCTTTCTCTACTAATCTCACCCTAGTAACTAGGCATGAAAATGTTAGTTTAGTGTGTTTTTTATTTGATTTCATTCACCAACACAATACTAATCTCCTCTTCTTAATCAAATTCCTAGTTCACATAATGACACACCCGGTGGGACCAAACACATCCCACACATGAAGAAGATCATTCTGTAACTTTGGATCATTAAAAATCTTGCAATTTGATTTTCTAACTTTGTTTTTCCATTTTTCTTTGTCATAGGTCTACACAATAACTGACATCAATAAGTAAAACCATCATCAGTTAGATAGCCATCATTGGTATAACTGATGTTAGTTAGATAACTATCATTGGTTAGTAAGTGTAACCATCATTAGTTATAGAACCGATGTTAGTCACTATGTTTTTCTTAAAAACACAAAATCAAGAGATCTTTTTTTAAAGTTCATTATTTCAAATCCCAAATAGCTTCAAGGCTAAAGGACATGCTAACATTTTTGTTGCAAGACCAAGCTTTACCTTTACTAAAAACATGTTTATATTACCTTTTGCATGATTAAAAATGAATTAGAAGCATTATTTTGGTGCTTAAAGTAACATTTAAGGTTCTTAAGTAAGTATTTTTATCATTAGTTTTCAAAGTTACAACTAAGACCAAGGGGTCAAATGAATTCCACCTCATTCTCCATTTGGGCTTAAAAATGAACTCACCTTTCCAAGATTTTTATATTCACTTAGTTGTTTAAATTAGATTTTTGTTTGGTAAAAAGAGGGTTGTTGTGTGCATGTTCTTCCATTTGTCCCCTTTATGGAACCCTTGGAATCAAAAGTGCCTTCCTATTGCAAAAAATCCTAGTCCAAGGATTAGAAATAATGTCATCTAAAGCACTCCCCAAAAACTCATCAAAGTTTGGGTGATCTTGAAAATGACCCTAAAGTCTTTCTATTACTCTTTCATTTCATTACATCTTGGCTTCTGAGGGGGAATTCATTACCTCCCACAAGTTATTTAGGGAAGCTTTGACCCAGGGTTTCATCTCCTAGCACTGACTTCACTTACTCTTTTTGAGTTGAACATGAGATGTATCTATATTTGGACATCACACTATACTGAGCAAACAATAGGATGTAGTGGTTGTAAAAAGAACTAGACCTTTTTACAACTAGCCAATGCCATGATTACCCAATTTTTGTGATTCTTTTTTACATCATTTGGTGTGATAGTCATTGTGTAATTAATTCTCCTATAAATGTTCAAAACTTTATAGTATAGTCAACCCCACATTTCCATACCCTTTCTAGGATTTAGATGATTATACTGAGTATTTTGGTCATTTTTGCTTGGTATGTTTTGAGACTAAAACTTGTTTATTTGTTCATAAGCCATGTCAAAACCAATTTGTCTATATGTTAATCTTTAATCTAAAGAGGTGTTATGCTAACCATTTTACACCACACTTGTGCCTTGAAATTTTTACTAAACTTGTTTGTGTGTCTGTGTGTGTCATTTGAGTTACGGAGGGTAGCGTTATGATTCTTAAATCATGTCAAAACATTTTGAGCCTTTTGAGTATTTGAAACATAACATATATCACATCATTCAAGCATGATTATGATTTTAGGCTTCTCAATTTTATTCAAGGCTAATTTACCTTGTATCAAAAGAACCATTTGTTTTAAACCATGTCATGTGTACCATTTAGACCTTTGTCATGTGCCATCATGCTGTCCAATCTTATCTAGATTATTTGGTCAAAATCTTAGTTTTCACCATTGAGTTTTTAATTATCCTTGTCAAGTTTGGATTCAAACATTGATTGATTTTTATTTATGCCTTAACTCATGGGGCTGATACACAGATCTTTCTCTTTTGGGTTGCATAACTTTAGTTAATCGATTACCCAAATATAAAAAATATTGATGGTTTATTTGTTTAATGCCTATCCTCAACATTATTTGTGCCTTTATTTAGGAGAACATATCCTTTCTCAAAGATCCTTTTGTCTTATGCCTTATGCCAACTGATCATGTTTATATTTGATTATGTGTGTTGAGTTTATGTCAAAGTTATTTCCAAACTTGTTAGATTAAATCAAATCACATTAGCCTTTGTTTCAAGTCTAGATTTTTTATGTTGTTTAGCTAAAAGTCCTAGAATATACCTATTTTTTTAGCCTATATTTTGACTCTACATTTGGACAAAATACCTAGTAACTCAACTTTTTCCCTTTCTTAGTTTAAACCTTGTTTGGAACACTTTGACCTAGACCTTTGACATGTCAATTTTTATTTAGATGCTTGACCTTTTATGTGTATGAAATTTGAAATTAGACATTTTATGTTAGAATATTTTATGATAAGTCTAAGCACAAATAATTTTGGAGATACAACTCCACTTTTAGACCATATTAGAGTTACAGCTCCCACCTGTCGACCAAGTTAAACCAAGTTGGAAGCATTTGTCCTTTGGGTAGTTTTTCAGAGTTTATATAACTCTAAGCCTTTTTATTTTGGAGCTTTCATAATTTACATGGATATGTCTAGCTACACTTATGATGGAGTTATGTACAATCCAACTTATGATGGAATGGCCACACAAAATCCCACTAGGAACCCATATAGAGAAATATTTTCTAAGGAGTTTTATTATTCTCCCTATAATACACTAAAAGGGGAACAAAGTCAAAATACACATGATCCAAATAGAGACCTAGATTGGTATTAAAAATTTTGTTAGGAGGACTTTGAAGATCCAAATATAGATAATGTTATTTGGGATATGGATCCATACCCTCTCTGAAATAATCAGTACATGAAACATAGTCAAGAACCAACTTATGAGCCAACTCACAACAGGATGATATGGTTTATCAGGAAGACTTGGATGCTTTGGCTTGTTCAAGTAATCAAGTTACATGACATCCTTTTTTATTGGATCATCTATTATCCCTAACCCTCTTTTATATTATATGATATATCAAGCTCCACAATATCCAAGGAATATCATTATCATACCAAGACCTAGTCCTTTGGCTTGTGTGAGAAATCATGATCCACACCACCCTATAGTTACCATATCAATATTTTATCCTTTATCCCATGAAAGAAATCATGCTCCCCAAGGCCCTACCATTATCTAACCATAAGTTAGTCCACATCTAGAATCAATCTCATCCAAACCTTAGTCAATCCAATCCTAAAGACCAAGTTGTGTTTAAAACTAGTATTTTTCAACTCATTAGAAAACAAAGCCAAGAAAACCAACCAATCCAAGATGTTTTTGTTGAACCAACCACTTATTATAAGTTAAACTATGGTGAATCACCTATTTATCCTATATTAGATGTCAATGAATCTCACACTGATGAGCCAATATTTATCGAGTCACTTCTTAATGATTATAACCACTTTTTGGCAAATCATTACCTCAACCATGTGCCTTTTTTTAAATAGCCTCCTATTTCAATACATTCTCTAAGTAATTGTATCTTGACCTTTTTCCCATCTTAGAGGAGTCCCACTCTAACAAAATAGTTTTTTTAGAGCCCATTATGCCATTACAAGTTGTTACTTATCCAATACTAAACATTCAACAAGACATCATTATAATAGAGTACCCATTAGATGAAGAATTAGAGTTAGAGTCAGGTTCTATTCTTGAATTTTGATCAAATTTAGCATTAGAATCATAATCAACATTAGTCTCAACATCAGATTTAGAGTCCTTTGAGTTAGAATCAAATTTAGATGAAGAATATGTTCATGGATGTTACAATATTGGTTAGGCATACCTCGTAGATTAGTTTGAATACATTTGTGATCCTTCTATATTTTTTGAGGATGAGTAATTTATCTTTGACACAAGTTATCCTAGTATCTTCTAAAAAGATTATGTAGCCTCTCCCTATTCCATTACCATTCCACAATCCATTACCACCAGCAAAATAGCCATATCATTAGCATTCCATCTCCCACAAGTATCAATTGGTATTGATAGAATAACACTTTTTTAAAATGCATCCATGGTGACATAGTAGTTGATGAAGAGCAAGGAGGCCAAGACAACATTCATGTAGCAAAAGAACACTCTCCTAGTGAAACTTTTTTAGAATCACTAGAAGACAGTCAAAGTTAAAAGCCAATGTTTATTACTGAAACCTTCTCATAGGTGTTATAGGAAAATAGAGATAAATTCATTGGTCAAAACTTAATTAAAGCACCAATAGTTGAGCACAAAAGTTCTTCACTACTTGATGAATACAAAATCAAAGATCAGATAAAAATAGCTTCTTATCTATAGCTTAATTAGATAGTAGCTACTCTCAAGATCAAGCAATAGAAAAATTTGGTGATCCTATCGAGAGAACAAGTATTTAGCCCCACCATAACCAAAATTATGTTTAATCTAGTGTTAACAACATTACAAGTGATTGTAAGTATTGATCTTCATTTGTTTCCCCATCATTATACATTCAATTATCATCTACCATTCTATTTCACAATAAAACCTACCATACATTATTTATCCTTGTTTACCATTTATGGACACACTTTCCTTTGTAGAGGATACAAATATACCTTGTCTCGACGTTTGAAGGAATCAAAATCAATGACCAAGAAAGATCACAAAATCATTCTTGATAACCAAGTTTGTAGCCAATTTTTGACAAAGATAGTTTTTAGATGAGGTGTGGGATAGTAATTAACATGATCAAGTATTCTATTTGTATCATTTTTTAATTAGGATGTGCATCTCCCCATCAAGATGAAAAACAAAATCAAAAACCATACCTAGGCCAAAAACATGTACCATACCATTTCACATTGCCATGTCATTTCCATTGTTACATATCCATTTTCCATTATTGTATTTCCTACCATTCACCCCATCACTTAGGGGAAAACCTAATATCATTTTATCTAATCTATCAAACCATCATTATCCTAAGCAAGACCATACCATCCTATCTAGACCAAAGCCTATTTTTAGTCATCCTACCCAAAACTATTTTGATCTTAGTTTATTTGGTTCTTCCTACACTTTTTGTGAGGGAATTTTGATCAAGTTTTAAAAATAAATCCAATTTGTGTTTACAATGATAGTCTATGAAAGTAGTGTGATAGTTGATCTAGCAAGATATCTTTCATCCTATCAAGTTTGTTTATGTGAGCTTGATTATAATTGCCTATGGGAAAATCAATGTCTCACCAATCTTGCTACTAATTATAACCAACTATGGGAAAATTAGTATCATTAACATGTGTCATTATATCCTAGTAATAATTGCCTATGGGAAAACTAGGGGTACCACCTATTTACCATACATTAATACATCACCTTACCATTACTATTTTCATTTAATTAGCCATTTGTCATATTTGAAAACTTATTGGGAACTAGTTAGTTTTTCCATACCTTTTTTATGGATATAATTACTATGACTTGAGGTCATTTTAGGACTATGTGGGTCATGCCCAATTCATGTTGAGGTCACCTGAGTCCCCCTTTCCATATGCTCTTGCCATTTTGTGAGAAACCTAAGACAAATGCTCTCACCGTTTTATGAGTAGGTATCTTGCCATTCTCTAATGCATTAAAATACCTCAAAATGCCAAAAACATTCATAACATTTCAAAAATCTAAAAATATTTGTCCTATCTAAGCTTAGTCAGTTATCCTCAATCTACCTTATTAGGGATTGTCATTATTAGTATGCTTTATTTTATTTTTATTTTCATGATTTTTGTTTGTTTATTTATTTCAAGTTGTTTGTTTTCTTGCTTGCCTATTTGTTTTTTTTCAACACTGTTGTCTCGACTTAGTCTATATGCATTCATTAGGTGATTCCACAAGCACATTATTCTTGAGTCTATCCACATTCATACATCAACATTATCATCATGGTTTTTATCATTGGTTCATTATATTTGAGTGTTTATTGTATTGTGAGTTAGTCCTTATGCATATTTTGGCCAAGTTTTCATGGTGTTATATCGTGATGCCTATCATCATTGCTATAGCAAAAATTAGCTTCAAGTTCTACAATCAATAGAGCCATAAAAGTTTTTCCTTGGCACCTTAGTGAATCCTTCCATCCCACCCTTGATCAAATCAACCCATTGACCAATCTAGTTGTATTATTTCTAATTAGGATGAGCATCTTCTCATTATCAAGTATAACTAAATATTTTCTATTGATCAATCTTATTCTTCTATTCATCTCTTTCATCATTTTGTGCCCACTCATCTTTAATATATATTCTAGGTTATATCCTTGAGTTATGCTTGCTAATCATCCCTACTTGGGACACCATTATTTTTTACCAATCTAGGTCCTCTTAATGATTATAACCACCTATGAATAAATTCTTATTTTCAATTTTATTCCTAATTATAACCACCTTTGGGCAAATCAGTATCCTTTTTACATTAATGTATGCAAGCATTTTATCATTTGGATTAATCTCAACCATAAATTAATTCCACCTTTCTTCTTGTTTATTTTCAAGGGAATTTCCATCAACAAATATAATGGCCACTCCCTCGAGGTAGCATCATCATAGGCTTCCCAAAATCATTTAGAGATTTGTTCTTTAATCATCATCTTCTTATTGGCATACAAGCCATTTCTCATTATTTTAGAAGACATTACTTTACCTATGGTTTTCAATACCTTCCCAAATAGGGGAAAACTATAGATACCTAAATTTGGCCACTGATAACCTCTAATTAGGATTTTGACCAATTTCCACCAAAGTGCACAATTTGGGCTAAAAACACTAAAGCATGCTAAATGATATTAAACTAACATATTCAAGTGTTGATTTTGGCTAGGGTATCCTTAAATGCAGTAATGAAATTTATGGGCTAGCTAACTTTAACCAATTCATTTTGAGTCAAAATGTCAATTTTGCACCTAGGTGTTCTTGATTGATCTTTTCTATCAAATATCTCACACAAGACATGTGCCTTTGTTATTTGTTGTTGATAACATCCTAAAGGGGATAATGGATCCAATGCATCTGAAATTGCCTTCCAATTCCAACGTAGTCAAATTTTAGACCAATAACAAGGCATTTTGATAAATTTGAGTAATTTGTGCACAAAGTGCTTAATCATGCTTAAGAGCTAATTAGACCAAATTAGAGCCTAATTAATAATTCCATGGAAACTTGTTAAATAATTTGTTTTGGAAATGAATATTGAATATCTGCATCATCATGTGACCTGATTTCTTGGGAACATATCCCTAGGCCATAAATGCCAGAAATATCAAGATTCATGCCTCCCATGCCTCATCAAAGCCCTCCGTGCCTTTTAATTTCTGCTCTATACCAAATATTAATGAGCCTATGTATCAATTTTAATTACATAATTGGATTAATCCTTAGCCACACATCTCAATCTTGAGATGGAAAGTTTAGGTTGATTCTAATCAATCTCAAAAATATATAAATAAGAGGCCTTACCACATCATTTCTAAGCTATTTTGGTGCAAAGTTATAATGCACAAATATCTTCAAGAAGCCATTGCAATTAGTGTTACCATGCCAAATTGATTCCAATCCAATATAAGCCACAAGCCAAAGGTTCCAAAGAGAGATGTAGGTAGCCAAGCTTCCATTGATGAGGACTTCATGATCACAAACCGATCAAGCCAATCAAATAATACTTTTGGAGCATCAAGGAAGGTAAGGAATGTGTATTTTTTTGCATTTTAGTTATGCTTTGTTCATTTGTCTTTCGTCACTAAGCTCACCCTAGTAAATAGGCATGAAGATGTTAGTTTAGTGTGTTTTTGATTTAATTTCATTCACTAACACAATACTAATCTCCTCTTCTTATTCAAATTCCTAGTTCACATAAACTAGTTATGATATCTAATACACAATATTAGTATAATCATCTGTAACTAGGCATATTAATAATATTAACACTAATTAACTATCTAAATAAAAATACTAGAGACATTAAATGAACAAAATATAATAAAATATGTATTCTTAATTATAAAATATTTAAGTTACAATCGACATCTCTAGGCAAACAATCTAGGAAAAACACAAAATTAAAGGCAAGTACAATCCTAACATAATTCCAACAAACACTCCAACACCTCAAATTCCAATACCTTAAGAATGGAAATGTAGCCATATTAAATAGATAACTAAGGGAATTCATAGCCTTGTCTTATAGATCAGAGCATGAATGAGTTAGTTACAAATATTCAATGATGATTAGAAATTGTAGTTAGGATTCATGATTCCTTGATAGACTTAAAGGCATGCCCTCTTATATGGCTAGATTCCATGTCTATTTAAAACAAACCTTTTATATTTTATCTATTTTATTTGTCTTATATGGACATTTTTAACTTGATCTTCCACCATTGATTTGAGTACACAACCCATTCATAGATATGATGGCCTTTATGGCCAAACAAGTCATCAACTTTGGTTTTTTGGCCTCTATGATGACTTGGTATCTCTACATGTCTCATAAATATTCATTTTTTTCACTTTATTAATATTATTTCCATGTAGTGTTTTATCACTTCCCCACCTCTTTTTATTTTCTCTATTAGTAGGTCTTATCATTTATATTCTCCTATCTATTTTACTACTTGCCTTTGGGTTTGATATATGATTAATGTTCCTTTATCATGGTGTAACATGACAGTGCCATGTGGTATTATCTCACTAACCTAGATATCATATGTATACCAAAACTATAAACACCACTCTTAAGACAATGGGTCTCTAGGATGATGCCATATGGTGTATTCTTGCAAACCCAATGGCTTAGAGGGTCTACTAATGTACAAATTACCTTAAGATGATAGAGTAGGTGGATGTTACCACACTGTGACATCCTGATAACTTGGAGTCCTAGAGGTTCTACTATGTATGGAATTTCCTAAGGAAGTAGGTCACTAAGATGATGCCACATGGTGTGATCCCACTAAACCACTAGATCATATCCCAATATAATCCTTTAAGTCTCATAGAGTGGTATAAATATGCCACATGGATATGGGAATCACTTGAAAAATTAACTAAGTCTCAAATAAGCTTTCACAAATGGGTTAGGACCATCAAGAGGTACACAATAATATCACATGGTAAAAGAGAAATGTTAAACACCTATAGGAAAAATAAATAAAATACTAATCAACAAATTTGAATTAAATGAAAATGACTAAGTATTTGAAATTTAAATGGTTAAGTTATTCTGAAATGAGAACAAAATGGCATGGAAACTTAATGAAGAAAAATCCATTTTTAATCTCAAAGCCAAAATTCACCATTTTTTCCATTATTCAAAAATTTACTACATCCCAAGATGAAATAATGTGAACATTTAGTCAATAATTATAAAATGAAGTAGAAATGGATTAAATTGATCAGGAAAAGAAGCCAAAAAACTTTGAAATAGTTAGACAACTTGCCTAAATCTAAGGTAAAATAGCCTGAAGGGGGGAATTTGATACATTTATAAAACAAGATTTAGACCAAGAATTAATAAATCTAAGCAAATTCAAATATTTAAATTAAAAAAATCCTTATATGGGAATTTTAGATCAAGTGAAATAGTGAATATTGGATTAATTGACTTGATTAATATCAATGAAACATATAGAATGTAAAAATTCACATCTAGGAACTTGAAAAAAAGAGACCAAACAAGAATAAGATGGTCCCCATATGAGGAATTAAGGATAGGGTGTGTTAACCCCAACAAAAATATTGTAATAATCATGATAAATTCATAGTCAAATAATAAAAACACCTATTTAATGATTGTAACTTAGGCATCATAGTGTCTCACCAAGTCAATATGTATGTCCAAGGTCCATATGATTTTGAAAAGTAAACCTTAAATAATCAAACAAATAATGGTACCAAAAATTCATAATTATGTTATAATTATTTATAAAAACACAATAAACATACACTATACAAGTGCATTATGTAATAATGAACACAATTACTACAATCTAATGATGACCACTATAATAAACTATCACAATAACACATACACATAATATCAGGCCATTAAAATACATAGTAACACAAGGAATGGTCTAAGTTTGTATTTTATTCTATCGCACATTGTATTATCATTGTATACAAGTATATCATTATTGCAACTATTCTTTATATTATTATATTCTCAAGCTTATTCCATTCTTTTAAATTACCCTAAAATCACATAAACAACATTAATAATCTTTGTATATAAATACTAATCATAAGAAAATTTATATAAAGTAAACACCAATATAAATATCTATCAAATATGAATAATATGAGAGAATAATTATCTAAAGATAAGTATACAACATAACAATAAGATAGCTCAACAAGAACATCAAGGTAATTATTACAAAATGTGTTGTAAGAATGTTATCAAATTGTTACCCAAGGTGGTAAATGACATAAATATACAAGATGACACATAAAAAGGATTAAAATATAGGAAATATCCATTAAAGGGTGAAAATATGATATTGGATGAGGTAGAAATCTCTAGTATCCTAATCTATTTGTTGTGTCCAAAAGTGTCTATAAAGTAAGGTACAATGATTTGAGATCAAGCTACAATTTGAGTTATATAATAAAATATTTAGGTAGAGACTATGGAAATATTGTGTATCAATAATAGTAATTTAGGGAGGTATGGCATGTAAATAAGATAATGGCTAGGAAAGAGTGTGAGTAAGAGTTTGTTATGTGCACATAAGTTATGTATACATAAGCTTGGTCAAAAATGACATTTTAAAGTTTCTAATACAAAGTATGAATGTCTAAACACACATATCACCTCCCCTTATGTGTTTACCCTTATATCCATGCACTTATAAAATTTGACTTACATTTACATTTAATTACAAATACCTATATGTTTACTATTTTTTAAATTAAAAAATCCTCTCTTATTGTCAACTACTATCATATCTCCATTGTATTAGATTACAATTTGTTGACCCCTCATGGTCCCAATTCCCATTTCCTATCTTTCACTTGAGGCATACCATGGTCAAATATTAGATTGCACTCTTTAATAAAGTTTAGGTCTATGAGTTTCTAATATTATTGGTCTTTAGGTTTTCCTCTTTAAAATAAAGGTGTAATATCTCTTGTGTTAGTAATACTAGGCACATGTTATTGGTCTTCTAAATATTATGGAGGAGGAAAACTAAAAATATTGAAAAATCAAAAATTTTAGAAGCCAAAATATTATAAGTATAAATAAAAATAAATATAAAATTAAAGAGACAATATGAGAAGGAAAAATTTATTTAAAAATTTAAAATAATCAAAATACATGATCTTATAATTAGAATTCCCCCTATCTAAGTTGAATCTCAAATAACATAGTTGGTCTCATAACAAAGCTCAAGGTCAATGGGAGTGCAATAGACTAGTAGATTGGGTAGGAGGATTCATTTATATTAGTTCCACCTAAATTTTCATGTAATTACCTAATCCTCATATTTGTATGATGGCTTATTTGGGGTCATGAAGAGCAAGAAACACATAATGGGAAGGTAGGATCCTTTTAATTTTCATGCACAACTTTCATGGGTTGATATATATAATTCACTTGTTAGACCAAGCTATACGCTATATATGTGGAGTTTTATAGGTACTTGATGTAAAAAATAATAACTTTGTACATTTATGTAGAAACTAAAGCTTGGTATTAGACATTTGGCAATGTTAGTATTATTGTTGTAGACACCTAATTCCAGCCACAACTGGCTCTCAACCAAACCTCAGACTAATTTCAACAAAAGATTAAAAATTTAGCCTAAGAATCACTAAACATTACAATTTTGGATTTCAATCATTAATAAATGATTATAATAATGTTGAGGCATCCTTATTTGGGATACTATCATATGCAACAATAACCTCTCATAGATTCATCCCCAATCACCTTGTGACCTAAAAACTAATAGTTTGGCCTATGGACACATTAAGTGAGGCAATTGAACAAATATTAAAAAAGAAAAAATACTAATCAAATTGAATAATCTAATTAAACAAGATTAAATTATTTTTTGAGTTATCCATTTACAATTAATGAATATCTAAAAATGGAAATTCAAAAATTCAAAATCTCAAGCCTTTCATCATTGCCTTTATGAGTTTTCAAGCTCTTCCAAAATATCTAATTTGAAATCCATGCCTAGTAATTGAAAATCATAATTACATGATAAATTTTAGTTCAATTGGAATTATTCTAAACTCATTTGGGGTTAGTTTTAACCCAGTCCATGTTTAAACTCAACCTTAAGTCATCTTGGGTGAGAGTTAACTTTTGAGACTATAAATACAAGGCCATGACTATTGATGTCTAAGTTATCTTGGTGTAATGTTATAATGATAAAATATATGAAAATAAACATTTAAATAAATTTTACCATGGAAAATTCTTTCCAAATTCATAAGCTAAGCAACCAAGCCAAGGTGCCAAGGAGAGAAGGAAAAAAGAAAGATTCATTATCAAAGACTTATTGATGCACAAACCAAGAAAGACACTTCAACAAGCCATTTAAATCTCCAAGGAAGGTAAAAGAGTGTTTTATTTTATGTTTTTGTTGTGTTTTAATATGCATTCTTGTTACCTATGATCTCCTTAGTGTTTAGGCTAGAGGTGTTAGGAATTTAGTGTGTTATTTTGATTTCTTTTTACTAGACTAGCATAAGACTAACCTCCCCTCTATGTAATCCTCATTCACCATCATGGAAATCCCATTGGGACCAAGCATCCTGTATATCCAAAGAGATTGATATGATAGTTTTAATTTTTCTAATTAATGCATATAAATCTTCAAGTTTTAAGTTTTAGCTTTGTTTTTTACATATTGTTATTTTTAGTAAGTTGCAGGTTGTAAGGATTAATGTCAATTACAAGAATCGACCATGATCTCTGTGTAAAAATAGAACATGGTAGGAAACATAGATAACAATGGTTTTAATCAATTTTTTTCCTTCATTGATTGTTTGATGATCTATAAGTTGTTTGTATAACCCATTTCTTATAGAATCCATGAGATGTTTGTGTTTCAAGCTAATTTATTAACCATTTTTCATCAAAATAGAATATATTTTTATGTTTTATATGAAAATTCAATGATATACCTTAAATAAACATCAATTTTTGTAATTGGCATTGATCTCTATGGATTAGTGATGATTGATCTTTTAAATAAGAAATCAAAAAACCCAAGAGCTAAATTTAAGAAGGTTTTTTCTCACTAGATTTTGGGATTCTAAGAAGGCAAACCCTCTAACAATTTTTAGGTCTTCATGTGGAAATGGAAAAGTTTAAGCATGGTTAAATATTACACACATTGTATTTGGTGCTTAAAATGTACTTAGTTTTTTTTATCTCTTAGTTATTTTTGAAGTTTTTACAATTATCAACAATAAAGCCAAGGGGCTCAAACTTCATTATATAATTCATTTTGGTGTTATAAAAATCAACTCTCACATTAGTTAAATACTCATAAGAATTTTCATTTTCATACTTGTTTTTTAAATTGTATTTTATCAAAATAGGTGTCACATATATGCTATCCCCCATCCCCTTCAAGGAATTTGGGTGATAAAAAACACTCACTCTTTACATTTATCTCTTTGGTCCAAAAGCATGGAAGGAAAGTTTTTAAGGCCTTCCAAAAAATCTATATGATTTGGGTGACCCCAAAATCACACTAAAGTCCTTCCACTTATCTTTATTTCATGCATTTTGGCTTGTGGGCAAGAATTCATCACCTCTTCACAAGTTCTCTAGCAAAACATTAAATTAGGAATTCATCTCCCAACATAATTTCAACCCCACTCCATGATTGGGTATATAAATTTAGGGTGACTCATTGGTATGTTTGTTATGAGTGGTTAAAACAAACTCTTCTAGTGGTACTTAGCGTCAAAACATAGGGATAACTCATACATCACACTACACTAAGAAATTAATAGATGTAGTGGTTGTGAAAAGGACAAAACCTTTTCACAACAAGCTAGTTGACATGGATCCAATTTTTTTTATTGTGCCCTAATGTTTTACACACATATGGGATCATTTATAAATGAATGAAAATTCATAGTTTATACAACCCCACTTTTTATAGACATATTATTGATGTAGGGTGAGTAGCCTAAAGTTCTATGGAATGATATTAATTCACAAAATAAGAATAAATATAGTAATATATCTCAATGATGTGGAAATATAGTATAAAATATTAATAATATATAATCTACTTCAAGGGGAAAACCTCACAAATGCTTGCAATAAGAAATGAATACTCTGATATGATGATGAATAACTAATCCTACCTCCTATATATAGTCTATCGAGGCCATGGAAAACCCATAAGATGACCTAATAAGCATATGAATTCATAGATAAATGTAAAATAATATGTAAAATGGTTATTTAGGCCACAATTCAACTACACATATCCCTAAACATGGCAATGATTAAGGGTGTAGTATACCACCCCCTTAAAAATAGTGTTGTCTTAAATGCTAAAGTAATATCAAATGTTATTTCATGAAGGACTCATCCTCATAAGTAGCATCTTTAGAAAGAAAATTATTCCATTTGATCAGATACTCTATAATCAGTCTAGACCATAGCTATTTAGTGAATATTTAAAGGACCACTACAGGACCAAGAATAACCCTCCCTTCATCTAATTCTAGTAATTTAGTTTGAGTGATAACCCTATGTCCAATGAACTTCTTAAGGAAATATACATTAAATACTAGATGAATGCGAGTGGATAGAGGAAATTCTAGTTTGTAGGCCTTACTACCAATTTTATGCAAGATCTAATAAGGGCCATAATACTTGGGAGATAACTTATTATCCTTTTTTTGTTTATTTAAGGACATATGCTTATATGGATTAAATTTAACAAAGACACAATCACCAATTTAAAATTCCTCTTGCTCTTATGTTGATCTAGCTATTGCTCATGTAGTTTTAGGACAAAGCTAAATTTTCATGTAAACTAGCAAGGACTTGATATTGATGTTGGAGGTGTTCCTCTCATACACACAACTTTGGGTGAAAATTCAAGTTTGAAGTGAGGGATGGAGGATGGTGTCCATATTATTCCATAAAAATAGACATTTTGGATGAACTCCACCATTCAACCAAGGGCAACCATTGAACCCATTTATCTTATTTATCTAACACAAAGCAATGAAGGTACCCTTCTAAACACTTGTTGACTACCTCAATTTGTCCATCATATTGAGGATGATAGGATGACATATGAGCCAATTGGGTTCCTAAACATGCAAATAATTTTATATAAAAATTACTATAGAATATGGGATCTCAATCATTGACAATAATATTGGGAGTACCATGCAATTTATAAATTTTATTGAGGAAGGTAGAAGCTACTATACTAGCCACCAATTTTTGAGATACATAATAAAAATGATCATACTTTGTCATTATATACACAACAACCATGATAAAATTTCTACCTTTAAATAATGGTAACCTAGTAATGAAATCCATAAATACCTCTTCCCATCATTGACTAGGGATGGATAAGAGTTGTAAAAGACCTCGGGTTTTAATGGTTTCACATTTATTTTACTAACAAACCATACATTTGGACACATTTATATGCATCCCCCTTGAGTCCTTTCCATAAAAAATCCTTCTAAACTCTATGATAGGTTTTCAAAAAACCTGAGTGACTTCCAAGTGGAGACACAGGAAGTTAATTAAGGATATTCTATTTGAGAAGAGAATTATAACACATATATAATCTATTTTTGTACCATTATGCATTCCCATTCCATGTAAAATTTTCAATCCCATATAAACCCTTATATAGATGTTGAATCATTGCATGGGTAATACTTTCATTCTCCCATTATACCTTTAATTCCTTGAGCCAATCTTCCTACCAAATGGTCATGGCACATAACAATGCCTTAACTAGTTCATCTCACTTGGATAGTGCATCAGCCACCACAATTTCTTTTCCTTTATTGTAAACTATTTCAAAATTGAAACTTAATATTTTGGTCACCCATTTTTACTATTTTTCAGAGGATAATTGTTATTCTAGAAAATATGTAAGGCTATCATGATTAATCTTTACCTAAAAGTGATGACCCAATAGATAAGGTCTTCATTATTTGTATTCATGTATAATAGCCATCATCTCTTTCTAATAGATGGGTTTGAGCAAATTTTTACCCTTAAATTAATTAATTTCAATGTAAATGGGCCTACCCTCTTTCATGAGTACTATACCCATACCATATCTAGATGTATCAAATTTAACCACAAAAGTCTTAGAAAAATTTGGAGTGCCTAATACCGTAGTGGTGGACAAAGCAATTTTTAGTTATTCAAATTCCTTGCTATCTATATCAATCTACTAGAAGGAGAATTTATTCAACAAGGAAGTGAGCGGTGCTACAATACTACCATAGTGTTTGATAAACCTACGATAGTAACTAGTTAGGCCCAAAAATCTCCTTAGTTGTTTACGTGTCTTAGGAATCTACCACTCCATGATGACTTGGATGTTTTTAGGATCAAATTTTACTCCCTCATGTGATACAATATTACCTAAATATTCCACTTCTTGAATTCTAAAAGCACATTTGGATGTTTTATTTATAATTAATGTTGATCAAGAATTGAGAGTAATTATTTTACATGCTTTAAGTGCTCTTCCTAATTTTTGTTATAAATAAGGATGTCATCAAAAAATGAAAGTACAAACTTTCTCAAAAATGGCATAAAACTATATTCATCAAACTCTAAAATGTGGATGGTGCATTGGAGAGACCAAAAGGCATGACCAAATATTCATAATGGCCTTCATCAGTATGAAAGGTTATTTTAGAAATGTACTCCTCATAGATCTATATTGGATGATACCCAGAATGAAGATCTAATTTGGTAAAATAAATATCACCATGTAATTCATCTAAAAAATCATCAATTAAAGGAATAAGAAAATTATCTTTAATAGTGAACTTGTTGATCTCTCTATAATTTGGGCACATCTTCCAAGTTTCATCCTTATTTCACACCATAATTATTGGAGAAGAATATTCACTTTGGTTGTGGTAAATGATTCCTACGTCCAACAAATATTTTACCATTTTTTCAATTTCACTCTTATGGGCATAGGGATATCTATATGGTTTGATGTTGGGTGGTATACTTATAGGACCGAGTATGATGACATGATCATAGTACAAATAGGAGAAATAACTTATGGCATGAGACCACAAATAATTGAATGCTCACCAAATATTTGTTTTAATCCAATATGGGTAGACTCTATAGTTTATTGAACATCAATGGTAAACAAGCATATCACAAATCATTCAACAGCTTTTTAGCATTTTGGTCATTTGATGTGAACTAACCACCTTTGGAGATTTAAATATTAAAGCCCATAGTTCCACTATAATACATTCAAAATAAAAATGTATAAACAAATATTAGAAATTCATTTTAATATTACCCAATGTGGTGAGCCATTTAAACTCCTAAAACAATGTTAATCCCACCCATAAGAATAGAAAACATAGAGAATATAGTAAATAATCCCCCATTACTAACTTAATACTATGGTATTTTATAAAATAATTGACTACACCACTATATACAATAATGACTTGAAATTATGGGGTTGGGTAGATGAAACAATTCAAATAAGTAGCCAACTTACTATTGATGGAATTGTGTGTAATACCTGAATCAATCAACATCGTGAACTTCCTTTTCTTAATTAAACCCACCACCTTAAGATTCTAAGGAGTAGAAATACCTACAAGGGTATGGTAGGAGATATTAGGTTGAGAATATATAGCTTCATCCTTGGGTCCTTTAAAACCCTCACCAGATGCATCCTGATATTCTTTATCGTCATTGGCCCATTCAATGTAAAATAACTTATTTTTAACACATTAATGACCTTTGATCCATTTTATATCATAATCATAACACAACACTTTGGCACACTTCTCAATTTGTTGTAGTGTCAATCTAGTAGGTTGATGTAGTGATGGACTTGGGAAGGTACATTCTCAGCTAGTAGTGAAATGATGATGTTTGATCATCTTTTTTTCTTCTACTAAGTCTTCCATTAGTATAGCTTTAGATATAGTTGTGGGGTTAAATATACAAACCTATAATTTAGTATTATATTTTAGTCTACCCAATAAAAGGTTAGTTAAATTTACCTCAATGATATCCTCTACACATAAGGATAGATTCTGAAATTGATGAATATAATCCTTCACTATTACTATTTGTCATAGTTTGGCTAACTATTTAGAGTAGTTTTCAAAAACATTATCTTGATATTGAGACATCAGTTCATCTAATAATATTAACCATGTAATAAGAGCACCAATCTTATTATTTTCAGCACAAAACCAATGATATCAAATGAATGGCTCAGGTTCTAGATATAGAGATTCCATGAACACCTTTTGAGAGATAAAATTTTGGTTCAAATCAAATATATTTTCAATTTGAGTGATCCAAGTGGATCCTTACCATCAAACTTGCGTAGCTACACTTTTGGCAACATTGATTTTACCCATGTATTGGTGATGTTAGTATTAAGAGGAGGAGGACCAAAAGGACAAAGTGAAGGTTTATTGATTGTTAAATGAGATGAAATAGTAGACAATTGTGTCATAATTTGTTGCAACTAATTATTCATACCATTAAACTCCCCTTGCATTGATGATATTTGAGTTTAGAATTACACATCCTTTTGCATTAGGCCATGTATATTTAACTAAATTTTAGAAATAATAATAGATGATTCAGACTTTGTGTCATCCCCTAAAGGATTTTTAAAGGTGTCTTTCTCCTCCCCCCATCCATGAGTGTTAGGACCAACCATATAAAGCCTTTATGGTGAACCTTATTTTACCCCATTGACCCAACTTTGACCATGAATTTATTTAGATATGTCGATGTCATATCAAAAATATCAAAGAATATACCTAAGTTAATTTTTTCCAAGGTTTATAAAAATGTAAATAACTTTACAAAATTCTACAAATTTCAAGCTATGGATTGAATTTATGAAAAATCCTAAAATGGTGATAAATTTTTATAAATATATCCAATTTATCTTAAATTTTAATGGAGTCTTAATTTAATTATTTCTCAACTTTGGTAAAAAAAATAAAAACTAATTCATAACCATTTGAGAGATATATCTAAATTTCAAGATCTAAGGTTTTCACCTGATTATGGCCCAAATCTATGCTCTGATACCACTTGGAATGATATTAATTCACTAAATAAGAATAAATATATAAATATATATCAATCATGTGTAAATACATTAGAAATTATTAATAATAGATAATCCACTTTAAGGGGACAACATCCAAAATGCTTGTAATAAGAAATGAATACTCTGATATGATGATGAACAACTAACACTACCTCCTATATATAGTCTACCAAGGACATGTACAACACGTAGGTTGACCTAGTAATAATATTAATTCATATATAAATGTAAAATAATATGCAAAAGGGTTATTCAAGCCACAATTATATTATACATATCCTTAGACATGCCAATAGTTAAGGGCATAACATTCAATGTCATCATACAAACTCTTGAGAGCAGAAGGGGTCTAAAAACTCTATTTTTCATTCACATTTAATTTTTGGATTAAAAAATTAAAATCCTCTTAATAGAAATTATATATATAATTTGGCATTATGATGTAACCTTATCAATTTTAGGATTTAGGAAATTACACTTAGGTGTTTTTGTCATTTTATCCTTTTTACATACATGGTGTTGTGTTGAAACTATTTGTTTAACATCCCATGTCCAAAATGAGTCTTCTTTATAAATAATTCCTTTATTTTAAGATTAATTATTTCAGTCATTTAACATCACACCTTTTTCTTAATCATTTATCAAAATTTATGTGTGTGTGGGTGTCACTTGTTTGAAAGGGGCATTGATACACCACCCATTTAATTCCATGTTTTATGCCTTAAAGTCTTGAAATAAAAAAAATTTCATACCTTTAGAGAATGATAATGTTTTTACACTACTCATATCATTTTAAAGACTTGTCTTGTTTTTAAAATCACATTTTTAAAGCCACATGTTACTTTTGGATCTATGCCTAATACCATCATGTTATTCATTCTTGTCTATATTGTCTATTTTAATAAACTTAATCTTCTAAATCAAGTTATAAGTTATCTTTGAAAAGTTCAAATTCAAATATTGATTGGTTTATACCTATGCCTTGTGTAATTTTGGCTTATGTGTTCACCCTTCACTTCTAGGTTGTACAACTTAGGTTAATTTCTTTCTCCATTTAAAGACTATTTTTTCCCCTAGGATTGAGGAAGTGGTTTATCTTCCATATGCCAAAATTTCCATGTATTTTTCCAAATTATTAAGTGTGTGTTTAAAATCTAAATGCCTAGTTTGTGTCAAATTATATCAAATTCATTAGATCAAATCTCTTCCCTTTTAGACCTTGTTTTGTTTAAACTATAGATTTTGTGCCTTATTCTCAAAAGACCTGAAAATACCTATTTTGAGCCTAGATTTTGTGCCTTATTTTATACAATACCTAGCAGCCTTTATTTCTTTAGGCCTAGTTTAGACTTGTTTGAAACACTTTATACCTAAATTTTGGCAATTCAATTTTCATTCATCCACATGACCATTTTGTGTAAGACATTTGACATTAGATTATTTTATCCCATGTTTTAGAAATAATCATCTTAGAGACACAACTCCACTTTTAGACCATGTTAGACCAATTTCAAACTGTTTATCATTTTAGACATTATTTTGAGAGTTTGTGTAACTCTAGTCTTTTTTTTAAAAACATTGATCATTAATTTATATATGTCTCATTAAACTCATAGTGGAATCATGTATAATCTAGGTTATGATAATATGGTTGCACAAGAGGACATTTTTCAAGATCCCTATAGTGACAATGTTGTTTATGAGATAGATCTTTATCATCCTTACACTACTCAATTTGGATAACAAAGATAAGATCCCTTAACCCATTATTTGGTTAACATACCTCCATACTCGAAGGAAGAACAAGAATAAACCATGTAGTATATTTCTAGCATACCATAGGTTGTATAATAATTTCAAAAACATATGTATTATGTTATTATGCCATCGATATTTGATCCTTATTTGTTTGATCATTATTTTCTTGAAAACAAGGATGAGGTTTTAGTTATATCTATAGAAGTAGGGGTCAAGTTACTAGAGGACTTTCCCCATAAAAACTTTCCTAGTCTAGTTAGAGTGCCTCTCAACATGTCTTATAACTAAACAATTGAATAGGCCTCTATTACAAATCCTCAAGTTCTCATGACAATGCCATATCACAACCTTAATATTATTTTCAAAGGAAAGTGCCTCATGGAGGACCAATTTATACAAATACAATAGGCATATCAAACTTATTTGAATCTAATGTGTAACTTTAATAACATGGCCATGTCAAATGATCCACTCAGAGAGATATCTCTTTAAATAAGGGTATTATTTGAATTGATAAAACTATATAATCAAGGTATAGATCTATTTTCACAAATCACTTTAGTTAGTGACATGTTCAACATCCTAGCTATTGAATAAGTGACTAATGCTTCTACATAGAATAATGTGCCAAACATGATGGATAACATGCAAGTGTTTCCAACTCTAGGACAAAGTGGTTTAATTGAACTAATAAATAGTCCATAAAAAGTGTCATTAGATAATACCATGAGTAGTTCATAATAGTAGGGGGTAGGAACTCCTATGTCCCAACCACAATAATATGCTTATTCAAGCACTTAATCACATAGACTAAATAATCAAGTGATAACTAGTACCTTGCCTTAAAAACACATGATGAATGATATTCCACCTCAATAGGTGATGACTAAAAATCCAAAACAACAAGCAAATTCAAGTTTACCATTGCAGTAGAGGTAGAACGTTCTACCACCTCAATAGAGGGCTTTTAAAATTTCAAACATTATGTAATAAAAAACATATGTCCATTGGTCAAAGACAAAAAAAAACATCCAATAAACATCTATTTCATAATAGGTGTTCACACAACCAAGAGGTACCACTATCCAACAAGTACCAATTTGGTAACAAATGCCTTTCATTCAACATGTGCCCTAAATTAAAAGGCATGGATTTAGTCCACAATAAGTTTCCCTTATTTATCTAGGTTTGACTAGTCAATAACAAGTCCCTACTCAACTTCAGTAGGCACATTACTTTACCTAGAGCCATATCCTTCCATCACATCCATAATTCTCTCAAAATTAGGCATATATAATAAATCTAAACTAGAATATTGCACCATAATGCATACAATTCCAATAATCACATCTTAATCCATGAATTCATATTATTAGTCAATTCACTCATCAATCCAACATTCCACAACATATAATGACTCCATTATATCCCAATCAAGGTAATCTACCTTTGACCTCCCAGCTTCCACCTCAAGCCAATGTTCTATATAGTTTCTTGGCACAAAAAATACAACAAATGAAAGATGTAATTTCCACCATTCAAGTAGGTAAACAAAACAATAAGTTTAAGTTATATGACATGTTTTCATACCCATTCAATATGGAGTATTCACAAATACCATTTCCTCTAGGGTACAAACCATCAAAATTTGATAAATAAAAGGGTAAAGGAGACCCTAAGACCCATTTAACATAATTTTTTGTTGCTTGATACCAATTATCTTACATTTTAATTTACCTCCTCCTCTTATTTTCATGAAGTCTCAAAAGATAATATTTGGAGTGGTTCCTAAAATTAACAAAGAATTTTGTATCTAATTTTGATGATCTCTCAAACAAGTTTGTGTAGTATTTTTCTTACAATCTTGAACATGAGATTTGATTGGTAGATTTGAATCAGACCAAGTATAAAGTTGGTGAAAGATTTTTAAGCTATCTAAAGAGATGGAGAGAACTTGATAGTAATTTCACCCTTCTCTTACAAGATAAAAAATTGATTTTTGTGTTTACAAAAAAATTGTGTTGTTAGATATCCTATAATTTAGAGGTTTAGTGTGCACATACCTTTAAAGAGATCATTGACAAAGGATTTCTAATTTAAAAGGATATTATTAACAAAGTGATTATTAAGTTAACCTTGTAAAATAAAAATTAGAACCAAAACTAAGGAATATGCCAAATTCAAAACCAAAACCAAGTCCAACTACAAGCATTGAGACCAACCTATGCTAGTAACTATAAAAAATCCAAGCAATTCTACTGTAATAAAAATGTTGTTAGAAATAGAGCAACCAAATTGCATCATGTTTAAAAGGTGAAAACACCATCTTCTCAACCAATGCCATAAATGTAACTTACACCTGATTAACAACCCATTCAACAAGCACATCATTCATAGTAACCTAGACCTACTTAACAAATGTAGTAATCATTACCTTTATAAACCCCTCCTCTAAATATAAATGTGCCTATTCATCAAGTCTTCAGTGACCTTGTATAACCTATTAAATCTTTATTTGACAAGCTAGTCATCACTAACATGATTAGTTAGCCAATACCAAAGCACTACCCTAAGGTTATTCCTTATCTAGACTAGTACAAGGAGAATGAGTTATGTGAATACCATCATGTTCATAGACATAATATATGCTATTGTGTGTAGATAAAACACCTCAATTAAGATATTTTGGAAAATGGGGAGATTGCATTAGATAATAAAGCATCTACATCCAATAAAGACCTAGGTATCTATCAAAACCCCTTATTATAACATTAAAATAACAATCAACAATAGCAATAACAAAGGCTAGAGTAATAAAAACAATAGTATCAATAACCAAAACAATAATAGTAATACCAACATCAATCAAATGGAAGGAAATAAGGCCAAAATGATTCCAATACCAAAAAGACTTACCACAAAGCTTCACATGACTATAATAAAGTTGTGGGTCATAGTGTAGGAGGTTGTGTTTCTACCATCACCATCAATATTAGACCAAGTAATAATAGAATAGGACCATTTATAAATAATTCTAATCAACCCATCTATGCTAATGATATTTCCTTGACCTAAGACCACAAACATACACACTAGTAATTAGGGATTACTAAGTTTGGACCTTATACCAATAACTTATCATTCCCCATGACCACATACAATTGAGACTTATCCCATCTAGACCACCTCTACCATAATTTTTTAGAAATAAATACCTTATATCTAATCTATATTATGCAATCATAACTCAATGATCAAATATTACCATTCCCATCCCATAACCACCTACCAATGAACCCATCCAAACCACTATTATAGCTATGAACAAACCACATACCATAGTGAATGAAAAGACATTTGACATTGTGGAACAAATTTAGAAGACACACACATAAATATCCATTATAGATATGCTATGTACATGTACAATTCATAAGAACATATTAACAAATTTTCTAGGCCAATCCTAAGTTCCAAATGACATAATCCTAGATAAACTTTAGGCTTTAGTCAAACACCTAGCCCTAGGACAATAGTTGACCTTCAACTAAAGTGATATGTCATCCCTTAGCCCTCTTCATAATAATCCCCTATACATTGAAGTTGTCATTGAGTGGTAAAAATTTAAACATGCCCTTATAGATAATGGGTCGGGCCTAAATATTATGTCTTTGAAGTTCATTAATCATCTTAGATATACAACAATCGATCTATAGTTAGAAATAATTGCTATCAAGGACTATTAAAATGAAGAATATGAATCACAAGACACTATAAGCTTACTTATTATCATTAGTCATATGACCCATGATACACTTTAACATGTGTTAGACCTAGACTGATCATAAAATTTTATTCTAGGTAGACCTTGGATACACAAAATATGGGTGATCCCTTTGAAATTGCACCAGTGTCTCACTATCTCTCACTTAGGCATGGAAGTCACCATTAACAGAGATTTTTAGCCCTATAAACATTGAAAACATTTGGGGACTGAGTATGAAAATGAAAATTATCACTTTGACCTAGATACCGTTACTAAAAAGGATAAAGATAAAGAAATATTTGTTGAGTTACTATAGGTTAATTGCATAAACCTATATAGTCATGATTCATCTTCACATATGCCACCTATTGAATTGTCTAATCATTTTACCATCTTAGCTAATGGCCCAGGAGAGTCTTTGACTCATGACATGTTTCATGTTTCCAAACTTCAAAAAAACCCAGTCTTATGGGAAACCTAAATCTAAGCTCCCTTGCATGGAATGGCAATGCAAAGTAAAATCCAAACTTCATTGCCCAACTCCTATCATTTTCACACTAGCCACTAGACAATGATGAATCATAGTTATATAATGAAAATTTGGTTTATTACTACAAAAATTACAAATATCCCATTCCTAAGAATATCATGGAGAATAAATCATATGGAGGAGGCCTTGGTCTAAATCAATAGGGTACTCTTGAGCCCATTTATATAACATGATATAAATGAACCTATGGTATTTGATTTAAACCACTTTGGGGTGACCCCATGTATCTTATTCATGTTCCAATGCTAAATTGTAGTGATGATGATGTCAAAAGTGAATAAGAGTATGATCACAACATTTATGAAGACCTTTCCAACACTAACTTGTTTGACCCCCATACCATTTGAATCCTTACCCTATTGAGCTAAAATAATTTACTTCCTTTATATCACCCTCAACTTATATCTTGGGACCAACAAGAATCCATAGATCTTGTAGACTAATTTGACAATGATTAGGCCTTTTGTGATTTTATAGGCCTAAGAGACAATGTTCCATTGGGAGACCAAAAAGATGGTTTCTCTATCAAACTAGATCCTCCACCTATTTTGGAGAATAGGTGAATGCCCTTAGCCACAAATAAATAAATAAAACATTGAGGCCCAAAATTGAAAACCTCTTTGAGGCAATTTTAGACTAGGGTAAAAGTAAAGAAAAAGGCTAGTCTTTTGGTGAAAACCTATTTTAGGCAACATTAGATAGGGGTGTTCACCTTTCCTAAAATGAAGCTTAAGAGACTACCAATGATGAACTTGATTTTGAGTCTAATCTTAATTCATCAGAACATCATACCTTTGATCAAATTACACATGAATTTCTAATAGTGTTTTTAACATGGCCATCAATACCATTGGGAGATCTAAATTCATCTTGTTTAAGTGAGCTCAAAGAACCAATCTAAATAGAGGAAATTGTAGTTATAGGAAAATTCAAATCACTATCACCTATATTAGGATATGGCTCAATTATCCTCATATAAGACACTATGGAATTCAACATCAAGATTTTAGATGACCCCAAATGGATAAAATTAGTGTGTCTCTCACTGAATATGAATGTGAAATCTTTATAGCCTCTCTGAGGGAATTTATTGACATGTTTTCTTGGGCTTATTGAAACATGTGATGTTAAGACCCTAAATTAATTGTACACCACCTTGTTTTACATCCTGATGCAAAACATGTGAAGTTAAAATTGTGCAAAATGCATCCTTGCATTACTTTATTAGTAAAGAAATAATTAGAAAAACTCTTTAGAGTGATATGTATTCAACCAATTGACTACCCAAAGTGGATCTTGAATGTTGTACCAATTAATAAGAAGCTAGAAGGAATTAGAATATGCATTGATTTTAGAGATATAAACAAATCCTACCCTAAGGATGAATTTTATCTACCAAACATTAAGATGATACTTAAATCCATAGTGGGGTATGAAATGCTTTCACTAATGGATGGTTTTTAGGATACAACTAGATCTAGATTATACCGAAAGACTAACATAAGATAATATTCACACTCCATGGGGAACATTTTGCTATCAATTTATGTCATTTGGTCTCAATAATGTTTGGTACACATACCAAAGAGACATGGCCATTAGATTTCATGATATGATGCATTTTTCATGTTTTAGATTAAGGTAAAAACAGGTTTTGAAGATACCCCAAAACCCTGAACAAAAGGAGAAAGATAAAATAGTAACGTCCATAGGCAAGCCTAAAGCCTACTTCACCGAAGTAACAAAACTAAGATACAAAGACCTAAAGCTAACAAATGAACAACCAAAGATAGACAACACATTTTATAGAGACCTGGAAAATCCATAGTAACAGTTCAAAAAACTAGGTACCAAGACCAGAAAACACAACCAACTAGCAGAACCAACTAAAAGAACCAGGAACTATTCTTCTAGTGCCAATATCATCTTCACTGCTTCCTTACCTTTCACAACAGTGTCCTAGATGGCAGCAGCCACCTACGTAGATCCCTCTTGCATTGCTTTCTTTCTTGAGCTTTGTCTAGTTCTCTTGCTAGGCCCCTCCAAATTTTTGATTTCCTCATTTGCTCTTGTTCCAATGTTTACAGCAGCAGCACAAATGCTAGAGGTTACCTCCTCCATCTTTATTCTACTTTCCTTTATGAGTTCCCTTAGGTTGTTCTCATAATCTTTAAGTTTTATGGGAATATCCCTTATCTGCTTTTCCATGTTATTGATTTTGTTCCAAACTACCTCCTATTTACCCTCCATTATTTCCATTTCCCTATTGATTTCCATTATCTCCTTATACGTCCATAAATCGAATTGAAGAGTAGCATCAGCTTTGCAATTGGCCAATCTAGTAGGTTTGTCATTTTGCCTTTTGTCACTCCAATCTTTTGTGTTCTTTTTAGGACTGCTTCCAACTTCTTCAATATAGTCCTCCATTTCCATTCATTTTTGTTCCTTTGTTTCAGCAGGGCTTACATTTTTGTTACTTACTTCCTTTACTTGAGCTCCCATTTCCAATATTTGGTTAGCAACCTGAACTAGATTTTCCTTTTCATTAATTGGATCAGGATCCATAGCAAGATCATCTAGATCTTTATCAATTTCCTCAAACACTTGCTAGTTTTCCTCAGACTCATGGTTGTTGTTTTCAGACTTTTCCTCCATAGTGACTCCTTTCTCATTCTTATCTTGCACGTCTTCTTCCTCACTAGAACTTGAATGCCCACTTTTTGTTCCTCCTTCTTCCTCCAGACTCTCCTCCCCAGTGTTTTCAGAACTTTCTTGTTTCCTCATCAACAGTCTGGTTATTGAAGCTTGGGAGTTCGAATTTAGCTTTTTCATTCCCTTTTACTATTTCTTTCTTATTCCTCCGTAAGTCCTTGTATTTTCCCTAATAAGAATTCTTTACAATGGCCTTATTCTTGCAATTCCCTTTGATTATAAGAATTAACCCCTCATGCAAGATGGGATGAGATTCCTTTTTCCTATGAGCGACCAGACTTTGGAGCAAGGAAAAATGCAGATAAAAAGGAAAGGAGATTCTTACTTTGTGTCTGAAGTGATTGAGAAATACAAAGTGAAATTTGTGGAATATTTTGCTTCTTCCATCAAGTATGAAGTACTCATGAATGCAGCATAAGACATCCCTCCAAATGCCCTTAATCTGCTCCAATTCAAAAAAATCTCCACTTTTTTCTAGCTGCTACTCCTCAGCATCCGTTTTAGGGAATTTACAAAAAGCCTCATTGCAAATGCTTGTCTGCTTTGAAAATTTTATTCCCTCCATTGGAAGCCCCGTCACCTCTGCTATGAATTCCTCAGTGAGATTCACCGTAATGCCATGCAAGGTAGCCTTATCATCAGTCTAGTTTTTGAAAAAAGCTATTGTAATATGGGGTTTTGAGCCATGAAGCCATTCCATGTAACTCACAACCTTTCCTCTCTGTAGGATCTTCCAGACATCTTCGTTTGCTTTCCACTCTTCACAATATTTGGGTTCCTTCTTCCTTGGTTCTCCTTTCCTATTACAAACCATATGAATCTCCTTTAACACCTGAACCCTGTCAGCTAAACAATGAAAATTATTAGGATTCTTTGTCTCTCGTAGAGGCATTGAAGTTAATCTTGCCAAAGTAAAATCCATTATCGAGATGCCACCACCTTATAATTTAAAGTAGTTCCATAGTTTGTAGGGTAATATTTAGTCTATTCAATTCTTTATTTATCAACTCATCGATAAATGCCATCCATTTACACACCTATTGAATAGGGGTGTCACATTTCATTGGGATGAAGAATTCCATAAATCCTTAT
>JARHVA010008974.1:252500-265000 GCA_037957365.1 Torreya grandis | reverse complement strand
GGTCCTATGAAGACCCATTTAGCTCTTTGACACTTCTCTAAGAAAACTAAAACATAGAAACACTTTCCAAAAGCATGAACCCATTCCCCATGATCTATAGGTATTCTTTAAATGCTAACATCCATCATAGTACCCTTCTTAGGAAAGAATTACTTAAATAATATTATGTGTACATAATCACCATGAATGAATACTTAGTCAACTTGTAAACCTTTGTTCATACTATATATAATTATTCAATCCTTCATAATGTACACATATCATCCTTATGGAGTCTAAAATACTCCCAATAGATAATTCACCATGAAACATCAAAACAACATCTATATAAGCTCATTTACTCTTCTCGATTCACTTGTAGAAAAAGAACGAACACATAATCAACTTTGAACCTTAAAATATTTGACTGTACACACTTCCAAATATTTAAATTTGGTTCATTAGATGCACCATGTAGTCCTCTTCATCTTTTTTTACAACATGATCAAATGTTTCCTTGATCAAAATTTATATCCAAAATACATAGACTAGTTTTTCCCTTTGTTAAAATTCAAATATTTAAATGTTAACGGCCACATTTAAACTTCAAACACTAAGATCACATCTCATGTCTTCACTACTTAGATCAATTACACACTATTGATCTTTTCTAAACTTTAATGCATATGAAACAATGCTCAAATGTTAAGCCTTATTCACTTTGACTTCATCTCATATAATCTTACAATATTGACTTTATCATGTATCATTGATCTCTGTAGATCAACCAGATCTTTAACTATCAATGTTCACCATTTTATCAATCTATACAAACACCTACTCACCATTGATCTTTATCCTTTACCTTTACTCAATAATTAAATAACATGTATTTCTTACTATATCATTGCTTCTTGACATCTTTGATAAAACATAATATATCAATCTCCTTGAGACTTGCTCGATCTTTACCTCTTGAAAAATTGATTATGTATGGTGACCCTTGTAATCTATTTGAGAAGCCAACTTTGAGCGTTAATATTTTTTTTTTGCAGTTAGACACATGATCTAAAATTTGGACCTTATTATTGTCCCCCATAGGATAAATCATACATATAATAATATACTCTTAGAATCCACACACTTTTGATATATATCACCATAAAAATGCCTTCTTAAATCTTCTATAATAGAGCCAACTATGTTAAAACCTACCTGGAAGGTCATCTTTGCACATGAATATCTTTTGATGTGCTTTATTGCATGACCTAAAATTTAGCACAAATAAGCTAGGCTCAAAAATTAAGAAACCCATATGATCATGTTTTTATAAAACATACACACATGTGAGATATTCCATCATCAAAATGCCTACTTGGCTCTTATTTCCACTTTGTAAATTTGGCTAAGTATGGGAAAACATTGTCAAAATGTCTGGGAGCCCAACTTTGCACCCACATATCCTTGACTCCACTTAGGTACATGACCTAATATTTATCACATAGAAAATATGTATAAATTTGATTAAAATCATATTACTAACTCCCTTTGACTCATCCACATGTGTTAATGGTGATGTCATTAAACTGCCTACTAAAATTTTATGCCATTAGACCCAAACTATCTAGATGAAAACTATGGACAACCAAATGAGTTACACCTATGAACACAAGTATAAAATAATATAAAACATCTTAGGGACCTTTTACACATCCTAAATAACACTGTACTCATCCCTAAACATCTCTAACCATGCCAAAACTAAAGATCAACCAAGCCGACTTTAGACACACTAGGACAAGCACATTACACACATTGTCATTGTCACTTAGGATATCAAAATACTTAACCCACTCACCAAGACACCTATATTACATCACCATGACATCACTAATAACTATCCAAAACTCTCCCCCTTTGTCACTGGTGTTAACAAACATCATTCAGCTCACCTTTTCTCTCTTTAAGCACTCTCACAAATGAAACTTTATCCCCCTTTAACATAATGACAAAGTGGGCACCAACTAGTCTTGAGGAACTTAAAATACCATTAATAAGAAATAAACATCTTATAAATATGATACAAACTCCCCCTTACCTTGAACTAACCTCTTATTTCCTTGACAACTTCTTCTTGCTCCATGCCAACACTCTTCTT
The DNA here is from genome assembly GCA_037957365.1 of Torreya grandis. Classification (NCBI taxonomy): domain Eukaryota; kingdom Viridiplantae; phylum Streptophyta; class Pinopsida; order Cupressales; family Taxaceae; genus Torreya; species Torreya grandis. The sequence goes on along the minus strand of JARHVA010008974.1, from coordinate 262,863 downwards.
AGAGAAAAACACAACCAATGAATAAAGAACATAAAAACACTAAAATATGATGGAACTCAACAATAAACATTTGAGAGGGTCTCCCCCTAATAATTCTAATCCATTTTACCTTTTGAACATCTTCAGTTCTCCACACACCATTAAGAACCACCATGCAGGGTTATTAACCTTCTCTCTCAAACCACCTCAAGGATCACCAACATAACTTTATGACATACAAAAAATAGGAAAAATTCTCTTATTAAACATGATAAATATCCATGAAACAAACATACCTTTCTATTTTAGAGTAACTGATCAAAAAGTACTCTTCTTCACACTAGGCTTGTCTAGACTCGTAGCCCTACCTGAAACTTGCAGAGCCCCAAAACTTAAATTATATACATATTAAAAACCAAAAACTTCATATTTATATCACTCTCATATTCCACCTTGATCATGAAAGTTTTTACAATCTAACTCATCCTCTAAAAAATACTTCTTTCACAAACCTACTACCCAATTAGGCCTCCAAATAAACTTGAATAAAATGAGAACCACAAACCTTAAAATATATGTGAATATTTATTTTACAATTCATTTGTCACATTTAAAATATTAATTATCCTCATACCTTAACTCATAAGGTAGACCACTTTTCAAGCAGAGCCCAAAACCATAAAAACTCAAAACAAGCAAGGTCAATAAAGCATCTTCCAATTAACACACACTCCTAAAACTTATTGTACACATGGAGACAACCATTACAAATTTCTTTACCAATATTTGATATTCCAATCCATTGGTAACCTTAACTTCCTATAACCCATTTTAGGACCTGCATGTTCTTAACCACAAACTAAGAAACCCAAGAGCAAACAAAAATCCCCAATTGCACATAAAAGATCTTCAAAGATTGAAATCACTTAGAAAAAAAAAAGTGTACAAACCTTTCTTAACATCAATATTTTCTTTAAATTTCATCAATATTATTAAACTAATTGGAACCACCCATTCTAACTCTATACTATAACTCCAAAAATCAATAGAGCAAACTCATGAAGTTGTTGATTCCCTTAATAAATGACCTTATAATATCAACACAAGTCTCTATATAAATTGGAGTTATGATCTTGAGCGCATAGCTTTCTTATCCAAAATAAATATGTCTCCTAAGAAGCATAGGCAAAGACACCGTATTTCATAATGTCCTAGAACAATGTGAGACCAAGAGTTACCCATAACTCATATTACTCCTCCTCCTTGGTTATATGATGATTACAGTTATTCTTATTTTTCTTAGTCTTAAGATAAGTAACATGATCATCCACTAAAACATTCTCCATCTTTTCTATGATTATATTGACATTGCATGGAGATAACATAGATTCATGACATACCTTTTCATTTGTAGAATCTTCCTTGTAGTTTGGAGTCTCATCACTATGATATGTGAATTTATGCTCTCTATATGAATATTTCTCAATAATATAAGTATGTTAACTTGGATCCATACTCACTTTATAACTAGCCTCAACCAACACCTTGGTCTTCTCCTTGAGCTTGGTCTCTTCATTCTCAACATGAGTAGATAATGAAAGCCCTTGGATCTCTTCCACCATAGCAAATAGATTACTTGGACTTGAAGACTCATCATAATTCTTACTTAAAACCTTTGGTCTCTATGAGTTCACTTGCCTTCAATTTTTCAATATAAGATCCTGATAAAGCCTATTTTTTCTTGTAGGCCTTTATTTTTAGAATCTAATAATGTGACCACTCTATTCACAACTATAGCAAACGATACTCCTTGATGAAAACTCAACTTGTCTTAAATTAAATGGATAAAATTTTTCAAAGTTTATCACATCATGATATTTGAAATAGACAACCTTAGTTAAACCTTTTGATTGATGAACCCCATCATAGTTCCATGTAAATTCATTCTTAACAGGTCTTTTACATTCTATAGCTCTATGTGCAAACTGATTACAAGTATAGCAATAACCATTTAAATTTACATACCTCATGGAAATTTTTTGTATGATATATTTTATATTAATTCTACCAACACCCTCATTCCTTATTTGATGATTTGTCTTCAAAGGCTAATTGCCCTTATTTACATTAATCTTCATCTTGTTTTAATTTTTAGTCTCTAGTTCTTCTTTATATCTAAGACCAATCTTATCACTTACATGATTTTGATCGTTCAAAATGTTTTATATATCACTTAAACTCTTTTTAAATCTAAAAAATGACATCAACTTACTAGATACCTTATATAACTTAGATTTCAATGACTCATTTTCAATTACATACCTTTAACACTCATTTTCTTTAGCTTTTAGGAATATAGATAGCATGTATATTCATCCTTTCTTGCCTCAAAAACACTAATTTAATCCTAGAATTCATTGAGTTTAGATTTAATCTTCTTATGGATCTTATTTTCAATCTTTAGTTCTTCATGAGAATTTGTCAATACAATCTCATAGTCTACCTCATCTTCATAATCATCTGAATCACTCCAAGTAGAACCCTTTTGATGTTAGCAACTACCTTCCTTAGACATAAAAAAATATTCATATTTAATAGGACCATCATCTTCATGATCATACTCTAAGTCACTGACTTCACTGTCATTTGATGAGCTAAAATCTTCTTTGGTGTAGAGACTCTTCTTATCCTTGAATTACTTCTTATTATTAAACCTTTTAAATCCTTTTTTCTTTTATTAGCCCTAAATGTTTTCTTACCATCATCATGACCCTCATCATGTTCTTCATCATCATCCTTCTTATGCTCATGAGGGAATTTATTATCAAAATGTCCTATCTCACCATAATTGAAGCATTTGAGGGGTAATTTACCTTTATAATTGCCTTAACTTGTTCTCAATTTCCTTGAAATCAAATCAATTAGTTAATCTTCATATATATCAAGAATGTCATCCTCCTTGAGTTTCTTACCTTGGAACTTCATCTTTGTTTTTATTTTAGTCTTGAACTTTTATTCCTTATTTGGTGACATATCATTATTATTCTTCATCCCATAGGCAGTAAGGGTGCCATGCAATTAATCCATCTTCAACTGAGTAAGGTCATGACTCTCTTCTATAGTAGATAATTTTGGATCAAGCTTAATGGATAGGGAACTTATTACCTTTTGAACTAAAATATATTCTTCAATTTTATCACCAAGACCTATAATTACCTTCAAAATCTCATCAACACTCTATAGAAAGGATGCCATAGTATATTTTTCATTCATCTCGAGACTTTTAATTTCCTTATATGAGTTTGAAACTTAACAAGCTTGAACTTTGAATCTCCTTCATAAATGATCTACATTTTGTCCCATATCTTTTTATTAGATTTAAAATGGATGACCTTCGTGTATCTAGTCTTTAAAATACCACAAGTAATAGCATTTTTTGCCTTGGAATTGTTCTCAAATAACTTCTTATGTATAACACTAAATGGGTGAATAGTATGAGCAACATAACCATCCATAATATATTTCCATACATCAAATCAAAGGGACATAATGCATGTCCTCATCCTAGCACCCCAAAATGCTTAATTGGATCTATTTAACATTGGTGCTTGCTTAGTAAAGAAACCTCCTTGATGACTACCCATATTGTATATTGGATTACCTTCAAGATGTTAAGTCTTTACCAAAGGATCAACTCTGATACCAATTGTTAGAGGTAAAATCAATGAGTGGGGGGGTGAATCAGTGATCCCAAATATTTTAATTACAATTTAAATCCTTCAAAAATATTAAAAAATCAACATACATCAATTTTGATCAAGCAAAATTAAATAGAGAGATCATACATTCAATGCATACACAAGATCAAACATATAACACATATTTCCTATGGGAAACCATCATGGGGAATAAAACCCACTCTCAAGCCTATAACACAAATGGACTATTGTAATATAATAAATTACAAATAAGAAATTGATCAACTCCTTTAGACCAAAAAACTTTGATCATCTCCTCCTGACCAAAGGTAATTAGTGAAACACCTATTTCAAAGGAGTAACTACTCCTAAGGAAGACCAAGTCCTTTATACCCTCCTTTGAACACATCCACCTTAGAAATGATTTCTTAAACACCTGATGATGGATCTCTATTTTCTAACCTCTACACAAACTCTCTCTATCTCAAATAGGCCTCTCACATAGGCATGACACAATACCTCTCCTTCTTAACTCACACTATCCTCATATGCACACTTGAAACTCTTTGCATATCTTCAAAATATAAGATCACTTATCTAAAATCAAAAATATGACCTATAGGTCATACACATAGTTAATAATCTACTCTACTTCTCAATCCATCCATTGGGCACATCTACTTCTCGTTTGCTCCACCACTCTCTCATATATACCTTAAAATTTCTCACAAAGTATTTCATAAGCCTAGAAACCATCACATTTGGTTTCACTATATATAGAGAATTCATGAATTATCAATTCCATAATCTTTATTTATTGACCAAAAAATATGCCTTCACCCTTAAGGAATCTCACATGCGTCACACTTAAGCACAATCCACTTTCAATTAGGCCTAAGTCATTTTTAGGTCTTATAAAGACCCATTTAGCTCTTTGACACTTATTTAAGAAAACTAAAACATAGGAACACTTTAAAAAATCATGGGATAATTCCTCATGATATATATGTCTGCATTAAGTGCTAACATCAATCACAATACACTTCTGCTTAATCACAAGTTGCTTAGATGATATTCTGTGTACACAGTAACCATAAATGAATACATAATTGGATTTTAAATGATTTATTCATACTACATACGATTAGTCAATCCTTCATAATGCATAGAGATCATCCTCATAGAGTCTACAATACTACCTGATAGATAATTCACCATGAAACATCGAAACAACATCTACATAAGCTCAATTACTCTTCTAAAGTCACTTGTAAAATAAGCATAAACACATAGCCAACTTTGAACCTTAATATCTTTGACTATACACACTTTCATATCTTTAAATCAGGTTCATTAGATGTGCTATGGACTCCTCTTCATCTTTACTTTTTTATAGTATGAGAAAGTTCATCCTTGACTAAAAGTTATAGTTATAATACACATACTAGTTTTTTCCTTTATTAAAATTAAAATATTTAAATATCAATGGTCAAAGTTAAACTTCAAACACTAAGCTCACATTTCATGTCTTCATTTCTCAAATCAGTTACATATCATTGATCTTGTTTAAAATTTAATATATAGGCACTAATGATCAAATGTTAAACCTTAGTCACTTTGACCTCATTTTTTATAATCTTCTAATGTTGACTCATTGTGCACCATCAATTTCTAAGGACCAACTAGGTATTTAACTAGCAGTGTTCATTGTTTGATCAATTTGTACCAAAACATTCTCACCATTGATGTTTATCATTTACATTTAATCAGTCATTAAATAATGTGCACTTTTTACCATCTCACTACTTCTTAACATCTTGGAGAAAATACACTCCATCAATCTCCTTGAAACTTTCTTGATCTTTACCTATTATAAAATTGACTATGGGGACCCTTGTAATCTATCTACGAAGCCAACTATGAACCTTAATAACTTTTTCTACACTTCGACACATGATCTCAAATTTAGACCATATGATATTCCCACATAAGAGAATCTATCTTTATAACAATCTACTCCTATAACCCACACATGTGTGAGATATATAACCATTAAAATTCCTTCTCAAAATCTACTATCACAAAGCCAATATGTCAAAACTTATTTGGAAGGTCAAATTTGCACATGCATATCTTTTGACACGCTTTATTGAATGACCTAAAATTTAGTGAAAATAAACTAAGATTATAGCTAAAGAAACCCATATGATCATATTATTTTTAAACATCCACATGTATGAGATATGCTATCATTTAAATTCTTACTCTGCTCTTCTTGCCACTTTACAAATTTGGCTAAGAATGGGAAAACATTGTCAAAATGCTTGGGATCTTGACTTTGCACCCACATATCTTTGACTGAACTTAGGTTCATGACCTAATATTTAGTGTATAGAAACTAGGTATAAATTTGATCACAACTGTATGACCAACTACGCATGACTCATTCACATGTGGAAATGGTGATGTCATCAAACTACCTACTTAGATTTTCTGCCACTAGACCCAACTATCTAGATGAAAACTATGGACAACCAAATGAATTCCACTTATTCACATAAGTACGCAAAGAATATAAAACATTTAATATATCATTTTTACATCCTGAAAAACACCATACTCATCCCTAAACATCTCTAACCATGTCAAAATTGAAGATCAATAAAACCAACCTCAAGCACACTAAGACAAACACATTGCACACTTTGTCATTATCACTTAGGCTATCAAAGCACTTCATCCACTCACTAAAACACCTCCATGACATAACTAAAAAATATCCAACACACTTTTTAATTCTCAGATTAGTCCATTATGACCATTATTAAAACACCTCCCAAGGAGAAGTATTGGAAGTTGTATTTTGATGGATCATTCACATCACATGGATTGGGTTAAGGCCTATTATTTATTACACCATACTAAGATCTTATCCCCAAATATTTCCATATCAAATTTCCTTAAAATAATAACATGGATAAATATGAAGCACTTATATTAGGTCTTTTTAGGTAGTACAATGGAATATTCAACATTTCAAGGTTTATGGTGACTCTTAGTTAATCACCAATTAGGTTATAGAACACTTTCAAACCAAATATGACAAGCTAGTGCCATACAAGGTTATTATTGACATTATCAAATAGAAAATTATGAATATATATTTTGAACACATTTTAAGGGCTAGTAAAAAATAATGAATTCTATGGCCACCATCGACTATTTGATTCAACATAGAGATAAGAGAAAATAATATAAATTGATTGTTTAAAATATTCTATCACCTACTCATGAACCTTCAACTATCACAATGATCTATGATATTTTTCATCTTATCTCTATATGGTATTCAAACCTCTTTACTTACCTTCATGGCCATATCATGCCACTAGACCTATCACACAAACAACAAAAAATCTTTATCCACCAAGCCTCATGTTATACCTTATTTTGACCAACCCTTTATTATTTCAAATTTGATGAAACTTTACTTAATTGTTTAAATTTGGTATAAGAAAAATTAACATTATGGGAATTTCATGAAGGAGTATGTGGAACACACACCAATCAAGTTATCTTAGACAAAAATATCTTATGAAATAAGTATTATTGGCCAACTATGGATGTAGATGCAACTGCTTATGTCAAAAGGTGTATTAAATTTCAAAGGCATTCCAATCTAATTCATGCCCTATCCAAAACACTAAAACCAATGATCAACCCATTCCCATTTTAATGTGGTACCTCGATATCATTGGAAAGATTAACCCTACCTCATATTATGGACATAAGCATATCCTTACCACTACTGAATATTTCACAAAGTGGGTTGAAGCTATACCCATCACTTTGTGATTGAAAAATATAATTCCATGTTCATCTTTAGCCATCTCATCTGGTACTATGGTATCCGATAAAACATTATATCTAATAATGGTATATCATTTTAGATTATCATTTCAGAATAAGGATGTTAAAATATTATGTTCTAAGTATAATACCAGTCAAAAATTTTCTACTATATATTACCCACAAGGTAATGGATAGGCGGAAGCATCCAAATAAACCATTCTCAATGCCTTTAAAAATATTATCAATGATGTTAGCCATGATTGGTCCTCTAAATTTTCAATGCCCTTTGGGCATATCAAACTAGTTATTGTACCCCAATAAGAGCCACTATATATTCCTTAGTTTATGGCACTAAGGCCATTCTTCCCATTGAGGTTGAGTTACCTTCTCTACACATTTCATTGAAACATGTCTTGGATGATGAAGATTAACAAGTAGCTCAACTACATGAGCTAGATTTACATGATGAAAAATGCATGGCCACTATCAATAACCTTAAAGCAAACCTGATCAAACTCCATGGAAACTATAACCAATGATTTAGACATAGAGACTTCAAGCTTAGGGATCTTGTGCTCAAATAAAACTAAAAGAACACCAAAATTGAGAAGAAGAATAAGGGAAATTTCAAACCCAATTAGATAACACCCTATGTCATTAATTAAAGTTATGGATCCAAGGCATACAAGATCACTACAGTAGATGCGGATGTACTTGATGATTCAATGAACATCATACACCTAAAACATTACTTTGATTAAGAGACTTGAAGTATTATCTATGAGGCACATTTATGTTGTGCCATAATATCAACATTCTTCCTTATACCATTCTTCCATACATTTCTAATTGACTATAGTTATTTTTAAACCTCCCTACCCTAATCCTTTAACCTTGGTTCCATTGTATTAGTTTTTTGGGGACCTTTAATGATGGGATTCAGATCAAGTTTCAGTAGTTAATTTAGTATTATGGATTGAGATACCATTAGGAAAATTTTGATAATGGTTTTGTATTTTCATCCTTCATTCCTTAATTCATTTCATTTTGAGTGTTCCTAATTATAACCACCTCTAGGTAAATTTATGTTCCACTCTATGTTACTAATTATAACCACCTTTAGGGAAATTAGTATCATTGACCTATGCCATTGTTTCCTAATTATAACTGGCTAAGGGAAAATTAGGAACAACATCTTTATTATGCCTTAAAGTCCCACCTTGCCATTCCTATGTCATATTGTGCAATTTTCATAATTTGAGAACTTGTTTATAACTAGTCAGATTCCTTTGTTGTGAGGCATAACTAAAGTGATTTGAGGTCCTAATGGGAACATGTTGGTAGCGATTGACTCACTTTGAGGTCATCTCAGTCACCCTTTTCCATGTTCTTTCCATTTTATGAGAAACCTAAGCCACACTCTCACCATTTTATGAATTAGACCATTTAGTATCTTATCATTCTTGATCAATTTAAAATACATAGATTCCAAAAACATTTGTAAACAACCTAGAAAATACTAAAAATCACCAAATCAACCACTTATTTATCTTAAATATTGTAGGACCACTATCTATTTCACCATAAACTCATTTTCATTTAGTTTTCTCATCCTTATTTGGCCTTTAGCCTTATGATATTACCGTTTTGTTAGTTTTCATATTGTGCATTATGTATTTAGCCTTGATACATTAATAACGATTAGGATTCATTTTATGTTGTTTCCATTTTATGAGACCATTCCCATTATTCATCTAAAATCTCACCATGTTTTTCTTTATCATCATTTTATTTTATACCATATCCTGAGAGAACTACATCTATCCTAAATTTCATGTTGGATCTTGCATCCATGAAACTATGTAGGAAACATCCACTTTCCTAGTGCATCTAGAGTTAGTTGGGCTACCCTTTCTTTTTCTTCTATTTCCCCCATTTTTATTTATTTATATCATTATCTCCTATAGCCTAGGGGAAATTTCTATCCTCTTTTTTGTGTTCTTATGTCCTTTGCACTAACATAGTGATTAACCATTATGTGTGTTTATTTGGTATTATTTTGATTATTTTTTTCCCTTCTTATTTCTTGTTGTTTTATTATGCTTCTTATTTCTTAGTGTTTTAGTCTTTTTGTTTCTTTGTTTGTTACCTATGCTCTCCCTAGTTTCTAGGCTAGAGGTGTTAGGATTTTAGTGTGTTATTTTGATTTATTTTATTGGAATAACACAAGACTAACCTCCCCTCTACGTAATCCTAATTCATAGTTGTAATAGTTAACATAAGGTAAAAATACACAATACTAAATGAATTAACTTATCAGAATATTTTTAAAAAATGTTCAAGTATCTATTTAATTAATTTCTTAGTTCTCATACATGTTATTAATAAATTTATTTACATGGTATAAAATGGTCCAAACCACCAAACTAAATTTACTTATTAACACTACTAACCTAACATACCATAAAACCAAAATATCTACTTCTTTTAAAGACAATTGAAAGCTTTTCTTGAAATTTTTGTGTTTAGGGTTAACACTGAGTCTAGGATTAATGACATCATTTTAGATGGTAGTTTTCAAGAGATAACCAATGAATATTTTGAACTAGATGGAAACATGGTGGACCTGGTGATGATGGTGGAAGATGTATTTTTTGATAAGGGAGAATTTTTTCCTAGTGAAATAAGGGAGATAACTTTAGAGGTGATGACCCATTTTCCTAAGGAAATAGGGGAGGCAAATTCAAGGGTGATGACCCATCATGTTAATAAAATTAGGGTTGAGACCAACATCTCAATGCAATAATTGAATATGGCTAGGGGAAGCAGTTCAC
>JARHVA010008974.1:220000-247500 GCA_037957365.1 Torreya grandis | reverse complement strand
TAGACAAAATAAAAATTCAAAATGAAAATTTAATAAAATAAAAAATCGTCTTCATGCTCATGATAGATTTTCAATCATGTCTATTCCATCTCTCTTATTATTCCTCATGAATCATGTAGCATGGATTTGATGCCATTGTTGAAAAAAATAACACATCATAAAAATTTAGAAAACTACATAAATTAACTTAATAGAATGTTTCACATAAATGTTCAAGTACCTACTTCATTAATTTATTCTTTATCATAAAACACATTAATAAGATTGTTTACATGTTTTTTACATGAGACTCAATAGTGCAAATCACTAAACTAACTTTATTTGTTACATACCCATATCATTACTAACATAACATAACATAGGTAATTAATGCGTAATATTAATTACTACTATTTGAAATTAATTTATTTACTAAAGGGGGTGTCTCACAAGGATATGCATACCCACATGATATAATAATAAAATATAGTATGAATTTGGATAACATGACACAACAAGTCTTATTTCAACTTACATGAGTTGTATGTACATGTATGAATCTTAGAAAACCTTATATTACATTTACATGTTTTCCATGGGTCCAACCTTCCCAATTTGCTATCAATCACCTACATAATTGGGTGTATAGATGCATCTAGACACCCAATTCTTTATTTGAGTGACACTTGATCCATTTTTAAACCCTTTATCCCACTTGCATATTATCTTAGTCATACATAAAATAAAAACTCACTAAGTATCTTAATCCATTAGGTCATTTTTATTAATATAAAGTGAAATTATTTAATCATATTATTCCTTTTAAATTTTTATTCATGTATTAATTCCATATTTTACAAAACTTTACTAGTTCAAAGTTTTATACTTGCTTTAGGCTCACATAATCAAAATAAGATAAAATATATTAGTGAACCCACATTTCATATGGATCATTGAAAAAATCACGTATCCATTAGGGTTTCATCCTTCATTTTAGGGTTTTAGTTTTTGTATTTAACCTTGATTTTCAGACATGTTTTATTATTTTCCCTTCATACACATTTATCTTCTACTACAACCATTCTTAAAACCCTAATAATTTATGATATACCTTATACTATGATTAGGATTGGTTCTTGTATTTCTTATCATTTTATGGTTTAATATAAGGTGAATTTATAGGTAAATTGATATATATATATATATATATATATATATATATATATATATATATATAGTGTGTGTGTGTGTGCAAAATGATACTTTTATGGTTACCCCTATATAATTTGTTTCCATGGATGTTCCTTTTGAAGCATAATTAACCATTCCTACTAAATTATCCCTCATGCATATAATTTAACATTTGCATGATAAGGTGTTGCATTTAGAATAAATATATTTTATAGTGATTCATCTAATTGACTCTTCTTCAAATAATATAAAACTTCAAACACAGGCATACTTCCCATTTTGAAGATAAAATTCTACCAACATTTGCTCATCTAGTACAATATAGCCTTGGACTAATATAGTTATAAAAGTTTAGATATAATTGACAAGGATTAGAAAAACATGCACAAGGAGTCATTGATCCCATTTATATATCTACACATAAATAAAAAAATGTCCTAGGATATATATATGACTCACATGTCAGTAAATAAATTAAATATATGTATCTATATATATCATACACATTTATTTAAGATAAACCAATATGTTGTTATAAAACTTGATGATAATAATAAGGGTTAATATTCTAAAGGGTGTTTTATTTATCTTGGAATTAAACATAATCTTCCATTATATATTTAATAAAAAGTAATAATGAAAAAAAATTAAGTGAGTGATCAAGTATAAATGGGCACAACATAAAATATTTCCCATATTTGAGAACTGATATGGATTACATTTCCAAATCACATCATTTCATATGAGTATTTGATGATGAAACTTAATAGGTATTTTGAACCATATCATTTAATGTGATCATGACACTTAATAAAGTGTATACCTTATTTCAATGATGTCTAATCATATATATTATAACTTGGGCTTGGTCCAACCTTTGATACATGCTATGGAAGTAATGACATATACATTACATAGGTGTGTGAAATTCATTCATGATTAAAATTTATATACAAACCTTGTAGAAAATAACCCCTTAAATTATTGTACCTTATCATAGATAATTATCTTATAAAATTAGTTAAATAGAGGAGGCCCTTTTCACAATTACTTAAAACTTCTCGTAAACTATTACTATAATTATTTGAGTATAAATTTATATCTCTTCTTCTACAAAAATATTTTTATATGCATAGACCTATACCTAAGGGAAATGTTAATAATGCATATTTTGATAATTATATATGTAAGGGACATTCTATGAACCAATTATTTTCAAAACGATATAAGATTTAAGATCTCATTGATTATAATACTAGTGATCTTCATTATAGTTGTACATTTATGTGTAACTTCAAAATAGTATCATAGTAAATTTAAATATTTTATATATCCATACAATATAATGAACCAACTAATATAGATACTATAGTAAAATGACCTACACATAAGTATGATAGTAATGATGTATATTATATTACATATGATAAATTTAGAAATTATTACATAGATACATTAGATACATATGATATTTTTTATTCACACCAGGAGACACTTATACCACCCAATATAGAACCTACATATGGGATATTTTACCTAACCACCACATATTTAATTGTACATGTATTATTAATGTTTTCTTGATTGATTATTTACCATACTCTTCTATTTTGACATACATATGTTCATATGATTTTGAATTGATCATTACTTTAACCTTTTATTTATTTTCACTTTATCTTTGTTTTTCTTACTAATCATAATTAAAAATATTTATAGACACTATTTATAAATTACATATCACCTCAGTCTCATACACTTGAAAAATACAAATCATGGATGTACCTTCTGCTTCTAGACTTTTCCCACTACCAAAAGGCTCACATACACTATCTCTTTATGCCTACTTTATTATATTTTAGTTAGACCAGTGTTATTTTTATGAATCAAACATTTTATCATTCCTCGAATAATGTAAACCTAATTATATTTTGTCTCTATACTTTTTAGACCCACAACTATTTTCCAAGTACCCCAAAACTTGCATCCTAATTAAACACCTGCATTGATATAGGTGTCTTATTCTAACACAAGTGTCTAGTGACTTAAATTCATCCAATTTTCAATTAAAATGTATGGATATGGTAAAACTAAGAGATTTAATGTGATATATTCTCCAAATGAATTAGCATAAATATAAGATCAACCCTCATTCATTCATCATCGTCACAAGGAAATTTATTAAAGCATTTTATTAAACAATAAAGTGAGAAAAGCTTCCTTACTTTATTTTATTTCCATATTAACCATAAAAAAATCACATGTATAGGTCTAAAGTACCAAAGGAGTATCCCAAGGGTTATATTTTTCAAGTTACAAGCTAGGTCACTATTGTAATTACTTATCATGCATTGCATTATTAACACAAAATCCAACATGTTGAGGATAACTACATAAACCTGATGTCCTCTTCAAAGTATTGGGTATTTAGGTAGTACTCATCAACAAAGGGGTATTTGGGGTAGCTTGAAAGTGTGTTCTCACCAACCCATTTTCACCACATCCAATATGAAGATGAAGAATTAGGGTTTTGATATTTCACAAGGAATAACAATCCATGAGCTAGATTTGAATGCACCAGAGTGAAGGTGAAATAGAACACAAAAGCATCTAGGTGGTCATATCTAGTTTTAGTAAGTATTCTTTATTAGACACATATTTAAAATTTAGATAGTAGAATCAATGTAATCATCCCAGATTATTGTAATTCTTAGTATCTATAGAGGTATATTTTTTAGAATTAGGTGACTATTTAATTTAACTATTTTGGGAATAATGGAGTTTTATTTCTATTTTAGTTAAGGTTCTGGATTAATAAATTAGTAAATAGTACTGAAATAATTATAGTCCTAATTTGAATATTTTTTGTTTCTTTTATACCTTTCTAAAAATAGTAATAAATTAGGAGAAATATAACTTAGCTTAAAACAACGTAAAATGGTTGTTTTAGGGTTTGAAACTAGCTGTGTAGGACTAAGACAGTGTCACAAATTAGAATCTAGATTTTTTTTGAAAGGATGGGACCAATAGAAATATGACACCCTAGTATCTAAAAATATTGTTCTCTTCTGATGCTATTGTCCAAATTTCTCATAGACTTGATTTTTCTAGGTTCTTTCTACTATTCTTGTGTGAGCCTACCTATGAAATATTGAGTCCTGAATGTTGACAGAACTCCTTATAGAGATGATTCAATCTTAAAACCTTAAAGTCTCTTTGTGTTTGATAAAACTTGAGAAATAAGGGGGTGGGGTTAGTGTGTGTAATATGCACTAAATGTGTATCCACACCTCTTATGCCAAAGAGGGATCAAGCCATATGTAGTTCTCCCAATTAATGTGCTTTGTGAAATAGTGTGATGAAAATGCAAAGATACAAAATTAATAGTGTTTTAGGTGGCTAAGGACTGATGTAAGGGTTTAGATATGTTAATAGATATGTTGGATGGATGTATACAGAGAATACGAATGTTTGTCTTAGTAGTTTGCTTATATTATTGTTTGTTTTGTAAGATTTGTCACCTCTATTTGTAAATGACCTTTGTATGGAATTTTATACAAAAATATTGATCATGGGTTATATGTATTCATGTTAGGCTGACATGATGAAGGATAAGAATAAGATGAAAATGGTCATTTAGGCTCAAAATACAATTGGACAAGAGCATCAAAAATGGGACACCCTAGGGTCTGGTGTTATAGTCCAAGTATGGCACTCCTATCTTATAGGCTCAAGACTTGGGGGAATAGAATTAGCCTAGGAAATACAGCTTGGTTGAGCTAGAATAAAGGTTTAAAAGTCTATGAATTATTGATAATGAGCAAAAAGGGGTCTAGAAGGGTCATGGGATCATGCAAGAAGGTCCTATGAATAGGATGTCACAAGACACACTCAAGCTACCAATTTGGACATTTTATATGGCTACACTATTCCATCATCCATATCTGCCTAACTATCTATCTATTATAGATCTAGATCTAAATTACAATCAGAACCAACTAACTATCTTGTTTTTATTATCATTATAATATATAGCATATTTACATTTTTTATTTTAAGTATATCTTAATATAATAAATTTAATATATGTTTATCTATTTTTCATAATTAATTGGCATACTTTAGAGATAATCTACCATCCTTGTGCCATAGGATATTTATTTCCCATTTAACCCTATATTTATCATATCTAGATTTTTAGGGTTAAAAATTTGTTACATATATATTAGAATGATGCATCCTCTATCAAAGTATCTTCCTAGTGCACATATTTTGTATCATGATAATTGATCATTCATGTATATTGACTACATATACATGATATGGATTACATTTAACTTACATGATCACATACATTTATGATCATATAAATTGATTCCTTTTTTTCCCCCTCTAACTCCTACATACCCTTTGAGCTATGATGTTATGATTGACATTCATAATGGTGTGACATCGATTACCTTAACTTACTCCACATTACCATGTTATTATTCTTGCTACACATTATGCCCTCACATATACCATATATTTTTTGTGTCCCTTCCATTATTATATTTTCATAGCCTTGATACTTGGCCTTATTTGTTTATATTGATGTGTGAAAATATTTAAAAATTAAAAAAAATATATATATATATATTCCAAAAAAATAAAATCATGTCCTAAGCATGGAATGTCTACTAGTTCACATTCTTCATTTAAGTTATTTAGCACATGTTTTTCATATTAGATATATTTTTACCTACACATGTATTTCATGGTATATATGAGTGCAATTCAGGGTATACAAGTTATACATAATACACAATTACATAGATGCAAGACATTCTTATACCAAGAGGCCATGAAATTATTGGGGGAATCTCATTACATAGGGTACATTACTACATGTTATATATTTCTTGTACCTCTCCATATATCATGTTGAGAAACACTAATTGATTACACATGTCTTGATCTATATTATATTCTTCAAGGTGCTAAATTTCATGGATATGCTACTTTGATATACTATTGATGTTGACATATATTGATAATGTACATTGCTTTCACTTGTGATATGATTAATTATTGTTATTTCATCTCTTAGGCTAATCATTGATTAATATTTTTTTCCCTTGGTCTTATTTCTTAACTTTTTCTTGATCAGGGGTATCATTGCATGCCTATTTTCTTTGGGCCCCTGGCCTTGTGTGATATTTAGTTATTTTAATGAGAATTATTATGTACGTCATGACAATGACATTACATACTTGTGATTAAATAAATGTAATATTTTATACTAATTTTTTTGAGTTTATGATTTCATGATCCATATTGCGCACATTTCTATTTGTGTTAAGTTCCATTATTTATATCATTCACCTATACATGTAGTTTATTATTCAATACTTATATCAAAAATAGTTACTAATGCATACCTAACTAATATACCTATCTGTACATGGAATTTGTATGCCTCACACTATATATTTCATATATGATTTGATGAAATATTCATCATTATGATGACATATTATCCACATGTTAGGAAATGGTAAGAGATACACATACTAAAATTCATTAAAATATTATGTAATCCCAAGACTAATAAATATAGGTAAGTGATTCTTTAAGATAAGGAGTCAAGCCTTATCATAAGTATACTAAAATAGATATACTAAAGGGATGAGTTATTACCAAAATCATGTACTAATAATAATAATAATAATAATAATAATAATAATAATAATAATAATAATAATAATAATAATAATCAATGTGATGTATTAACAAAGAAATATTTACAATATTCCACCCCACACCACATTGATTTGAGCATGAGCATAATAAACCACTCAATAAATAAAAAGAACATGTAATTGAAACATTCTTATGGTCAAGAAAACATCAATAATAGACATGGACCCATTGACCAATCCATGGGAACTCTTCTATCAAACCAATAGAAGTAGTGGGAATGGCCTTGCTAAAATATGATAAAGAACACAGTTTATTATGATACCTGTGGTATGGATCTCACTTTAATTTTGCATCACATAGTGAAAAAATACACTCTTTTATTCTTATTGTCAAGTACACACTCATTAAAATACATATTATTCATAATTTTTATTAGAAGCATATTCTACCCAATCACTTTCCCCTTTTTTTATTAGAAGAGTATTATTCTGAATCACTTTCCCCTTTTCTATTTTTGGAAGAAAAAAATCATTATTTAGTTTTCCATCAAGGAGATATTGTAACCTATGTTTACAATTAAGAAGATTATGTCCAGGTTGTTTATGACAATGATATATATATATATATATATATATATATATATATATATATATATATATATATATATATGACTTAAATTTTTCTTACTTTAAAGATGAACTAGGTCTATTTTTTAAAATCATTACCTATTCCTCTTGCTTTGACTCAATTTTTTTAATTTTGGGTGCTTTATCAAGGAGGAAGAGATCAAGTCTTATAGATTGGGATTTAATTTAATCAAACTATAAATTTAATTTGAATACTTTTTTAGCATATTATTCAAGAAAAAATTTTACATTGGCATATTTTAATTCAAACTATATACCAGTGAATTGATTTAACAAATAACAAAACTTAGTGATATGTTATATCATGCTCTAACCTTCTTTCCTTTTGGTTCTAAATAATTTTTGCTTCAATACTAGTATATCACTCCCAACTTGTGATCCAGATAGTTTTTTCAACATTTTCCAAATGAAATTGGATGTGTAAGATAGATCGATATGATGAAAATAAGAAATATATAAACTTAAGAAAATAATAGAAATTTCCTTCTAGTCATTGATATCCCATTTAATTACCTCATCAACATTTTTTGGTTCCATGTTATTAATTTGATAATATACCATATATCCTTATTGATTAGAGTTATTTGGGTCTTGAACTATTACATGTGAAAATATATGGCATCATAGTCAGGTCTACACACACACACACACACACACACACACACACACACACACACACACACACACACACACACACACACACACACACACACACACACACACACACACACACACACAAAATAACATAATAAATTCACAAAAAATGTCATATTATGAGTTGTGTAAGTATAATATTCATCTAACATAACTCATAATAGTAAGTGTGTGTGTGTGTGTGTGTGTGTGTGTGTGTGTGTGTGTGTGTGTGTGTGTGTGTGTGTGTGTGTGTGTGTGTGTGTGTGTGTGTGTGTGTGTGTGTGTGTGTGTGTGTGTGTGTGTGTGTGTGTGTGTGTGTGTGTGTGTGTGTGTGTGTGTGTTTCTAATTATTTTATATATAACATATATGTTATTTTAGTTAAGATGGTTCTGTAATACCTAGGATTAAAACTATCTATTAGAATGAGTATATAATAAAGTTCTAACTACATATTATGTCATTAAATCCTAAGATTGCATAAAATAATAATGATAATTAAATATAAATGCTATATTTTAGTTATTCATGTATAAATAATGTTTATGGTTGTTTCTAATTTGTTGGATGAAAGCATTGATTTAATATGTTAAATCTATGGAATGTTATATCCCAATTATATTGATGATTATACATTAATTTCATTTACTAGTTCAATATATAAATATATATCTTGGATAACTTTAATGATTAATAGAATTTATTATGAGGATTTATTTCTTACACATTTCTTGGTGTAAGTTGAATATCATAACTTATATTTATAGTGGTTTTTGAGAATTTTATTTTAAGAGTCACCTCTTGACCCTCACTCCCTTTCCCACCCTTATATTATTTCAAATTTAATTCTATATTGTGGCTCTGATGTGGTTTTTATTCCTTTGATAGGTTGTACTTATCTTTATTTCATTGAAAGATGGTGAACTAAATTCTCATCTAGTAGGTTCCCTATCTTGCACAGACTCATGGGCTCAAGTAACTAGCACATTTTTATAAACATAAACATTTGGTTTGGCTAGATTTTCCCTTGGTTAGAATGTGTAATTAAATGAAATATTTAAAAGGCTTGAAAGTGTGGAGTTATATTCTCATGTCTCCCTATGATTTTCCTTGGAATCATGACTTGTTTTATCTAGGTTCTTATCTAGTTCTCAAAGTCTCACCTTAATAGTCTATTAAATATATTTTAGGGTTACTCCCCATGTCTTTCCTAGGTAATATTGACCTTTTATCCTCCTAGGACAAAATACAATCCTTATCATCCAAAACTTCACTTTTTCATAAAATTACCTTTCAAATGAGGTATTTTTATAAGTATTTTAGTAGAGTTTAAGATATCCTTGGTGATGTTAAGGTTGTTTTGGATAAGTTAAGGTATACTTCATATATGGTAAACATAATTATTGGTGATCTTTTAGGATAGGGTACTTTATGGTGAGTGAATGGATCAAGAAATAGAATCAATATGGATTTTTTTTTTATTTTAGGCCTTTTAGAGAAGTTAAGGTATTTTTGGAGAGATTAAGGTTTTCACTTGTCTCAGTCTTATTACATGTTCTAATGTTATATAGGGACTTATTATGAAATATAAAATATGAAGTTCTAACATTAGGTCTATAGGTCAAAAATATATTTGTGGATTCATTTGACACTTTTCCAAGAGCATCATACTTTTTTTCCTATCCATACACTCAACCAAGAGTTATCAATGCTCTTTTATAATGTATAATTCACATTTGAAGTTGTTTTATTCATATTATAATGTATAAAACAAATAATAATTTAGGAAATGTAGATGAGAGATTTTTTTATGTTATATTCCATAATTATACAAGTTAGATAATCTCCTTTTATGATCTTGAATGCAAGATTAGTAAGGTTTTTCTCAAAATGAATAATTTTTTGGATGAAAGAAAGCTTTTAGAGGTCTCATTGTAAGGTTTTCAAGTTTTATATTGCCTTATAATATTATAAAACACACAATACATATTATAAAATCTCAAAATATGTATATAAATAAGTTATAGGCCCCAAAAGGGTAGACAACCACTCAGGTTTTTCATCGGGACCTTTGTAGGCCAATAAGAGCCATTTTCATTATCTTGTTTAATAAAGGAGGAAAATACTTAGGTAAAATTATATTAGTGTTATTTTAACACCCATATTCCCTTAAAATTTATGGAATTATTTATAAGTACAAGAGGTATATCGCTATAAAAAATCACTAAGAAGTTTGCATCCCCTAAAACCCTACAAACCCCCAAATCCTTAATTTCATTCTTGTAATAGTAAGTTTGAGATTGATGAATTAAATATGATAGATTAAAATTAATATTAATATGTATAATAGTCTCTAAAAAATTAAATTCAATCATACAACCCATGTATTAGATCTATGTTGGTAAAAACCTCAAGTTTTATAGTATTTTTGGCATGACAATCAATGTTGTTGATATGTGAGATATTTCAATGCATGAAGGAGGTTGGAAAAAACATTTCACATTGCTTTAAACTTAATTAATCTCACATATACCTATTAAAACTCTCTTATACTATTTCAAGTTGATAACATGGCCAAAGTTGCAATGTTATAGTATAAACATGCAAGCTAAGACTTGACAGTGTGGGGTTTGTAGGTACATGCATAACAAGAGGATATAAATATTTTAATAATAAAATGAATATATAGGATATGAATATGTATAAAAATAAACATCATATATAATTATCAAAAAACATAAGTATTATATATTTTGTCCCAAACCTTTTTAAGTATACAATCTATTTCTCATTATTAGACATGGCAGATTCAAAAGCCTAAAACCTACATATAATCATGGTTGAAAAGTGAATGATATATTATAAATAGTGAATAAAATGAGGTTTTTTAATATAAAATAATTTTTATTTATATATTTTTTATTTATCCCTAGGACTATATGTATAGTCCTTAATAAGGTGTTTAACTTCAAAGCCTACTATAACCTTGTTGAAGGTTAGTTGAGATGTTTTCATCATTTTTGAAAAATCTAAAAGTTTATATAGTATTTACATGGGCAATAAATTTCTCCCATAGATATTAAATAGTGTAATAAATTATATGTATATGATTATTTTATGAAGGAGAGTATGTGGTTGTGCACAGTCAGCCATGTAGGAAAAACATCTACAATAGTTATAGTTTTACACAAATATGAAGAGTGTTAGCATATCATATTTTGTTTTCACATGAGAGTAAGTCATAAGTATTTTAAGTTACTTTTAATTGTTTTCAATACAATTTTAGGTCATAATAATGAAATTATTCCAATTATATGGTAGGTTTTAATAGCTTTTAGACTTTGAGATGCACACCTACAAGTTCACTTGCAAGAGTATGCAGAAGATGTTTTTATGTGTTGGATATGAAGATCGTGAAAATAATGTGAGGTGTCAATGACCTTATGAATTATTTATAAATTTATTATAACCTTTCTAGTAAGAGGTATCATGATATAAATCTAATGTCCTTTCAGAGAATGTCTAGTAGGCTTATAAAGACCTAAAATGGAAAAAATTACCTCTAAGCCCAATATTAACGAAAAAAATAAAGA
Source organism: Torreya grandis (assembly GCA_037957365.1). Lineage (NCBI taxonomy): Eukaryota > Viridiplantae > Streptophyta > Pinopsida > Cupressales > Taxaceae > Torreya > Torreya grandis. The sequence goes on along the minus strand of JARHVA010008974.1, from coordinate 235,774 downwards.
ATATTTGTTACTTACCATTGTATATAATATAAATAATCTAAAAAGGGTATTTAACAAGTGGTCAAACGCTCAATGATCGTTATTTACAAGAAACTATAGGAGACATGTTAAGAAGACCATTGAGCTACGAGTCTTGAATAAGGTCTCAAACGTGAAGAGAAAATGCATGTTTTGTATTGAATGGGAGGTTAAAAATATTGTGACAGATGTGTAATATCCTGGTTGTTGTATTATTTTAGTGATCCAAAGTATTCTATTTATTTTTAGTTTGTTTGTTTTAAAGTTCACAATAAAATTGGTTCATGGGAATCGATTGAGGCCTGTAACCACTTATGAGAGCCTATAAATATTTTAACCCTTCTTGTAAATATAACCTGATAGAATATATTATTCTATTTTGTCAAATGATTTATCCACAATGTAAATTTTGAGTTATTATTTCTCAGTCTTGGTGCCAAAAGTGGTATTAGAGCCATGGAAATAAAATGAGGAAGTCATGAACATGATAGTGGAAGGATATAAAAAGTGAAATAGAATAAAGGTGCTCCATTTTTTTATTTTCATGGTGTGTTCCTTGTAGTATGGTGAAATGTCTCAAGTCTTCATGAAATATAACTTCCTCTACAAAATAATGTTATGTATCCTCTTTCTTATGAAAACACAACAAGATCATAACACGATTGACTCTTGATTAAAATATATCACCCATTACCTATGACTCATGTTGTCATATTTTTAAAAAAAAAGTAAGGCAAGCACTGCAAAATCATAGTTCAGTAAGATGAGATGTAGTTTAGAATGACGATAACCCTTTATCAAAATTTAGGTTTAGGTAAATTTTATTTTCTTGTGGAGATATTCTACAAACTATATTATTGTTTTTATTGAGAAAACTAATTTTTGTGGGATCATTTTCATTTAAAAAATTTTAAAATGTGAGGGATTGAAAATTGGTAGGGTAAACTCAACATCCATTAGATTTTGAATTTTAAGAGGAATCAGGATGAAAGTCAAAATTCTACTGGGATTCCTATAAAGCCTTGAAAGATTCTCATTGAAGATTAATGAATAATGGAGTGTGCTATTACGGAGGAGAATTTTTTGAATTATACTTGTGTATACCCTTTTAGCATCTTTTAATTCATTTAATATGTGGATTTATTGAGGAATCCATATCCCAACTATTTTGATAAATCTAAATATAGTCTTAAAAAAAAGGTATAATATGCGAGTGAATTAATTTCTAAAAAAATACGATTTTTCCAAAGCCACTTTGATCAAATCAGCCCACATTAAATTAAAGAGCATTTTTTCTTAATAGGTGAATAGTGGGGTAAAATAATTATGCATGCACATTTTTTTAATTATTGAGAAACTATGGAAAATATAGTTTGTAAAGTATGTCATGAATAATTATATTCAAAGTTTTTGGTAGTAAATTTGGAAAAAAAAATTATAAAATCACTTACCAAAGAGAGGTTAAGAGTTTAATTCCCTTCTAACTATTTTTTGGGGTAAAATCAGGGATATAATGATGTAGTTACAACTTCTTGAGACAATTTTTTTACTAATCACTCTTTTATCCAAAGGTGGTCATGTGACCAGTCAATCTATAGGTTTTTGGATGTTATGAACACAACATAATGATTTATTTTATATTTTAAAACTTTAATATATAGGTTTTGTGATAAATCTATTACATAATGTATAAAGGTGCATTATTAGTAGAAATTGACACCTTTAACATGATTTTTTTATACTTTCACCTCATGCTTGTGTTTTTAAAGATAACATCATCCTTTATAGGTAAATTAGGATCCTTTTAATTGACAAAGTGTAAGTGTCACAATGGAGGTTGGAGGATTCTTTGTAGGTTGGAAGAATATTAACCTTGTCTAGTTAGCTAATATCTCAAAGTTTGGTTTTAATGATTGAATGCAAAATTTGGCTTGTGTTGTTGCTTTTGGTTCCATTTTTGGATTTATATATATGATATGCATGACATAGAGTGGATAAATTTAGTTTTTTTCTCTTGATAATATCTTCTCACCTCTCACTTGATAAGGGGAGAAAATTTAGCATTAGTTGTCTTCGATCAGTTGTTGGTGATAATATGAGTTAATAGGGGTTGTTATCACCTTCAAAGTTGAGCAAAGGTCATCAACATTTTTTGGGTATCATGGTGATGTAGCATACATAGTATGGGTTTATCACTTAGATGGGTTCCTATGTGGGACCTTAATATGGGTTGATGTAGTTGGACATGCCTCAGTCATGTTCTAAATTAGTATAATATAATGATCACATGGGATGAGCATTCCTTGATCATGTTCATTAGCCTTTTATGACATAACACATAGGGGTAGGATTTAGTATGGAGTAACAGCACTTTTGGTCAGTAATAGGATTTACAGTACACCACTTCTAGTTTTAGAAAATATCTTTTGATGACTTCAATGTCATTACTCTAGTTCATCATCTCCTATACCCATTTGGATCAAGAGAGAGTTTTTTGGATTATTTTAGTGACCCAAATTATTTTTTGTTTATTTTTAGTTAGATTATTTTAAAGTTTATAATAAAATTGGTTCATGGGAATTGGTTGATGCCCATAACCATCTATGAAAGCCTATAAATCCTTTTACCCTTCTTATAAATACAAATTGCCATAATATATTATTCTCTTTTGGAAAATGATTTATCTGTAATGTAATTTTTGAGTTATTATTTCTTGGTCTTGGTGCTAACACTGAGGATTTTATTATAGTGTTTATACTCCTTGTAAAGATAAATAAGCATCAAAAGATGGCCATTAGGGCTAAGATAGTCTAGCTTCCTACAAACTCTGAGCATAGGCTAATGAATGTTCTAGGAGGTTTTGAGGATCAAGTGCACTAGAAAACCATATTTAGACCTCATGGGAGATTTATTAGATCTTATAAAAGTATTTACAACCAAGGATAATAAATTTCAAGTCTTTTATGCCCAAAACACTCAGCTTGACCTTCATACACATAACTACACAATTAATAAGATTAACTTTCATCATGTGTGAAGTCAAAGGAAAATATGAATGGGGTAGATTGAAATTAGGTAATGATGATAGGCCCTATGCACTCTTATTTTTTATAAGTTATTGATAAATCAAGGCCCTCAAATTTATGAACAATTGTTAATAAATTGAACATATTAAAACTACTAAGAAACCCTTAAAGGATCTCAATGGGTAGATTTTGTTTAATGAATTCCAATGCACTTGAATGGTCTTGAGAATACCTCATGACCATTTTCAAACTTCATAGTCACCTATTCGATAAATAGGCTAGTATGTGTGGATTTGAAAGAATAATAAGATGGCCTAAAAATTACCTAGTTCAGCTAGTTTGCCTAGTGTTTGAGAGGGTTTAAACTCTCTAACCATTGAAAAAAAAATTAGGCTTAGGAAGAGGTTTCATGAAATTTTACCATCTAAATTAGAGATTTATATTAAGCTCAAATATTTTTCAATCCAATAATCAATCCTCTATGAAGACTATTATCCTTAATTCCATATGGTAAATGAATTTGAATACCTTCCTAAGGTCATTTTGGATAGGAAGTCTTCAACACATCCTTGAAGATATCAAATAAACTTTTTTTTATGGATTTACAAGTCATATAAAAGGCATGATTAAATATTTTTAGGTAGTGTTAAGGGGCTAGTTATACAATCATCTTGTCAACTTCATGATGTTGAGAAAGCATAAGGATGAATATAGTCTTTTGGTGGTCTTAAAAGTATTTTTCAATGCATTTTCACTGTACACAAATAATTTATAGGTAGAAATGAAGAAGATGGATTTGAGAGAAGTTTAAAATTTTTTATAAGAAAAATTCCATTTTTGAGTCTTTATGACAATTGGATTTTCTCTTTAAAAATACCTATAATCTTCAAAAACTCCTTAGTAGTAGGATATGAAGACTTTATTTATAGTTGATCAATTGAAGATAATATATGAGCCTGATTAGAGGTTTTAATGTTAAATAAAATACTATTTATAAGTCTAAATCTTAAGTCTCATCATTACCAATATGCGAGATGCATTGACGAGCCAAAATGGGCATAGAAAGATGCTAAGAAAATCAAGTGTGTCATGTGTCAAAGTATTAACTTGTGACTCCTAAGCCAATAAAGGGTAGTTTTAATTAAATAAGGATAAGTCATAGGATTTGAAGATCTATTTATATTCTACATTTAATGAGGAAATCATCACACCAATTTAACATGATAGTCATCATATCCTTTCTATGTATCCTCTTTGTCTCTCTTTCTCTCTCTATGTCTCTCTCTCCTTATTCATTCTATAAATTTGGCCATGAGTTACATTATAAAGGGATCCTCCAAATTAGTATGGTGAATCCATACTAAACTTGATACTTGTTGTTGTGTTTTGAAGTGAATATAAACTATTTTACCTTCTTGATATCACATTTAATGTGTCCATGTTGAATTATTGATGAATGATAGTGTTGATGTTAAATAACCTTGAATTTTTCTTATTAATTATCACCTCTTTGTGAGTAATTTATCTATTTCAGATCATATGATGTGTATCAAGTAGTTACACAATGGTTAAGTGTGGAATGCCTTCATTAGTGCCTCATTTTAGGCCTCTTGATTGCTTCTCTGAGTTGATACATTAGCTACAACATCCATATTGAAACACTAATTATAAGTATTTGTTTGAATTTGTGTGATCAAAGTTATCCTTGTCCTAAATTTTTTAACCAAATCATGGTCAAGTATAAGAAACCTAAAATTTGGTGCATCACCCTTTTCTATTTGTTTATATCTTTCTATTTCCCTTTTCATTATAATTTGAGTAGGTATAACATTAAGGTTACCATGAATATCTATAAGTTATCTTTAGTATTATTCCACCCAAATCCTTAGAGAGTTATCATTATATTAGTTGAGTGAGGAGACTTGAGATACCTCCTCAAAGGGTGCAACTCAAAGTGAAAATAATTTTTGGCACACCCAATGGGACAAGTACTTAAAGTAATTCATATATTGAAGATTTTTTGGTGTTTTAATTAAATAAATCATCCCTTATATGTATATATAAAATCATAAATGGTGACTCTGATCTCATTCAACTAGTTATATCAACCTAGGTGTTCTTTCTAAATAATTACACTTTGTTTTTTCTTTCCAAATGAAGTTTCATGGTTGAGTTTGAAGTTGGTTTCCACTTCAATCATGTTATTGGTCTATATAATCCCTACTAATAGGCATACCAACATTATAAATACCCATATTCCCCTCGTATGGATATAGTCATGCATCATACCAACCTTACCAAGCTTGTCAACCTGCATACCAACCTTTCCGAGCATGTCATCTACCCTATTTACCCTATTTTTCTCCAAGTTAGCCTTATTATTAAATTAAACTATCCCAAATTACTAGTGATATCAATTCCATGATTTTATAAATTGATCAAGAAGAACATAATTTTAGAAACTTGCCTCATCAAATCCCTCAAGCTACTCAACCAATAAAGTTTGCAATCTTCTCATCTATTCCTCATGTGCCAATCCAAAACCAAGAGAGGGATAAGGTGGTAGAAACTAAACCAAGAAAAATTGTAAGCTTCTTGAACCCTTCATTCACTCCTAAAGTTTTAAATATTCTTAAGGATGAATGTATATCATATTTTTGTAGGGTGATTTATAATTGGAAATAGTAGAATAAAGAATCTTTGACACAAGTATCTTCTCTTCTTCCACAAGATACCCCAGATGATTCCATTACCTCCAAGTTACCAAGTTGGAAAAGTACTCCTTCAAAACCCAAACCAACTCATGATCATGTTTATCCCACTATAAAAAATTACCCTTCTTTCCCTCTTACCATCTCCCTTTTTTAAGGAGGACTATTTATATGGAAGGAAAGTGAAAAAATCTCTTAATGACTTATTTTCCATGTGGAAATGAATATTACACCTTTAATACACTAGTTGGACCTTATTTCCCTCTCACCATTTCCATTTGCAAAGGAGTACCTATTGTATGGATGGAAAAATAAGAGAAACCAAGGGAAGAGGATAATTTATCAAGAAAGGATGATGAATACATGAACACATGGTAAAATTCTTAGACTAAGTACCCTTAAAAAATGATAAGAAAATATGTAACTATAATAGAAGAAGATCAAGTTTCAACCATTTAAGATCAAAATAAAATTATAGTTATAAATGAGTCTTAATAAGGCTATGATGAAGATGTTGAATTGGTGGCTGCAATATATGTGCAATCAAGCACTCCTCAAGATTTATCAAGTCATCAAGAAGAGACTTAAATCCTTCCTAGTCAAGAGTGCATTCAAGAGTATAATAAAGGAATTACTTGGATATAAATAATTCCTTTCAAAATGAAATAAGCATAAAATCAGATCAATGATAATGAGTTTGATCATAAACAAGAGTAATATAAACTTGCACTCAAAGGCATTGGTTCTCATGATAAAGAAGAGGAGGTTGAATTATTTTCATTAATTAGTGAACATGGATAAAACATGGAAGAATATGTTCAATGTATATTTGAAACATGTGATGAATATTATACCATCTCAAGCTATGACATTCCCCAAGATGGATATGAAGAGGTCCAAGAACACATGACAGTTGATTAGATTATAGTAGAGCATGAGAAGGATCTTAATGAGGACATTTTGGTTATTAGTATTATTAAACCCCATGAGAAAGATAAATCAGGTATTGATGACATGTGGTAGTCATATTTAGACATTTGAAAATAATTTTAAGATCTTAAAAATATTGTTGCTCATGAGGAAAAGAATAAGGATGTTTTTGAAGTTGTTTTCTCTCCAAGAGGACAAGAAAAAGATACCAATGACTTATGGTAGTAATAATATCATCTTGTCCTACAATGTGAGGTCCTTAGTAGATATACATCTTATACAGGGAATAATGAAGACAAAAATCATAATGCATTAATTTTATTGAAATAATAATTACCTTAGTTTGACATTATTGATTAGGAGAATCCTTGGAGTAGGGTAGAAATTGTATCATTCTCATCAGATAATTAGACTTGGGCAAGGTATGATAGTCTTATTGATATCTATGATCTTGTGACATATGAAGAAACATATGTTTTGGGCATGATTTCTAATCAATAATGTCATGAGCATGCCAAAATCTAAAGAGGTAAATAAGATTCTAAAAATTTTCAAGTGGAAATTTACTCATAAGCAATCAAGTAGATAATAATTGTTTTCCTTTTGATCTAAGTGGAGTAGGTTTTGGAGGTCATGTGCATACTAGGTTAGTTTTGTTTTCTCTAAGTGCTTCTACCCTAATATTTTTCTAGTTTTTTTCTTCTTTTTGTTTCTTAAATGACTCTTTGCATAGTGTGTTGTCTTGTTATTTTTTTCATGTCATTTCATGTTTGAGAAGGTATACTCATTTGTTTCAACTTGTGCAAGAGGCTTACAAGTAATTTCAAGGTCTAAATTAGGTTTAATGTTGAGTGATAGATGATTATATAGCCTAATAAAATGATAAGTATATTGACCCAATTATTTATCAAGCTAATTAGTCCCTGAATCACAAAAAATGTTGACCTTTTGTCATCCTAGGCTAAAATGCTACCCCTATCATCCAAAACTTCACTTTTGCATCAACATCCCTTTGAAATTAGGTCCTTTATAAGTAATTTAATATATTTTAAGGTAACTTAGGGATGTTAAAGTTGTTTTGGAGAAGTTAAGGTATACTTCATAAATAGTATAAACATTGATTGGTGATCTCTCAAGATAATAAGTTACTTTATGGTGAATGAATGGATCAAGAAAAAAATCAAGAAGATGGAAACATTTCCAATTTAAGACTTTTGGATAAGTTAAGGTAATTTTTGAGAGATTAAGGTTTTTACTTGTCTTAGTCTTATTGCATGTTTTAATGTTGTAAAGGGACTTGTTATGAAATATCAAATATGAAGGTATAATATCATGTCTAGAGGTAAAATAAGTCCTTTTGGATTTATTTAAAACTTTTCCAAGAGCATATTACATATTTTCATATCTTTACACTTAGCCAAGAGTCTTAAAATCTATTTTATAACATATAATTAACATTTTAAGATGTTTTGTTCATAGTCTAACATAGAAAATAGAGAATCATGTAAGAAAGATAGATGAGAGAGATGATTTTACATTATGTAGCATCATTATACAAGTCAAATAAACTCCTTTTGTGATCTTGAATGTAGGATTAGTAAGTTTTTTCTCAAAATTAACATTTTTCTTAATGAAAGAGAGATTGTATAGGTCTCATTAAAAGGTTTTAAAGTTGGATATCATATTATAAGCCTATAAAAGGACTCATACATATTATAAAATACTAATATATGTAGATAAATAAGTTTCAGGTCCAAAAAGGGTAGAAAACTACTCAGGTCTTTCATTGGGTCCTTAGTAGGACAATAAGATCCAATTTTCATAAGATTATTTCATAAAGGACACAAATAATTAGGGTAAATTATATTATGGGATGTTTACCACCTATTTTCCCTTTAAAAACTTGTAATTGGTTCTTATTTCAAGAGGTAGAGCTTTATGAATAGTTGGTAAGAATCTTATATCCCTTAAAACCTTGCAAAAACCCAAGTCCTCAATTTTCTTCTTATAATAGTAAGTTTGAGATTGATTAATGTAATATTATATATGAAAACTAATATAAATAGGTCCAATAGTCTATAGAAAACAAAATTTAAACATGCAACCCATGGATCAGATCTATGTTGGCAAAAAACCTCATGTTTTGTGTATTTTTGACATGACAGTCAAGATTGTTGAACTTTAAGATGTTTAAATGCATGAAGGAGGTTTTGAAAAAAATGATTCACTTTTTTAAATTTAATTAATATCACATATACATCATAAAACTATGTTATACTCTTATAAGGTAATAACAAGGCCAGAATTGTAATGTTATAGTATAAACATGCAAGATATGACTTAATTATGTGAGGTTTATAGGTACAATCACAAAAAGAGGACACAAATATTATAATAATAAAATTAATATATATTATATGAATATGTATATCCCTAAAAATACTCTCCATGTTATCAAAAACTATAAGGATTAAATATATTGTCCTAAAATTTTTAAGTATACAGTTTATTTTTCATTCTTAGACATGGTAGATTCAAAAGGCTAAAACCCACATTTAATCATGGTTGGTAAGTGCATCAACTGTTAAAAAATAATGAGAATGAGTAACATGAGGAATTTTTTGTCTACAATAATTTTTAGTTTTATATTTATTATTGATCCTAGGATTCCATGGACAATCCTTGATAAGGTGAATGATTTTAAATCCTACTAAAACCTTGTTGAATGTTAGTTGAGAGGTTTTCATCAATTTTTAGAAATCTAAAGGCTTATGCAGTATATAAATGCAACAAAATATTATCCTAAATATTTTATAAGGTCAAAACTTCTATGTATATTATTTTATAAAGAAGGATAATGTATGCGGTTGTGCACATTTATTCATATTGGAAAAGCATCTATAATAGGTATAGTTTTGCACATATATGAAGAATATCAGAAAATATTGTGTTTTTCCACCTAAGAGTTAGTATAAATAAATTTAAGTTGACTTACATTTTTTTAACGAAATTATGAATACATAATAATAAAATGAGTCCAATTATATGCTAGTTTGTAATAAGTTTTATACTTGAGATGCACACCTATATGTCTGCCTAAAAGATTATGGAGAAGATGTTTTTATGTGTTAGACATAAAGATAAATAATTTAATTTCATGTGTGAGACCTTGTGAGAAATTAATAAAATTATTATACCCTTTTCATCAAAATTCATCATATAAATCCAATATCCTTTGAGAGAAAGTCTAGTAGGCCTATAGAGACCTAAAAGGACAAAAGTTTCATTTGAGCCCAATATTAAAGAAGACAATAAAGGAGATTGGTTTATTATCATTTTATATAGTTGGACTCATCTCAAAAATTAATATAACAAGTGGTAAAACACTTAATGTCCATTCTTAACAATAAATTGTAGGAAACAAGATAAGAAGACCATTGAGTTGGGTGTCTTGAATAAGATCTCAAGTGTGAAGAGAAAATGTATGTTTTATATTGAATGGGTGATTAAAAATATTCTAAAAGATGTGGAATATATTATGGAATGTTATTATAGTTATTTTACTCATTTTAAATAGAAATAAACATCATAACATAGCCATTAGGGTTAAGACAGTGTAACTACCTATAAACCCTTATCATAGGCTAATGTGAGTTCAAAGAGGTTATGAGGATCAAGTGCACTCAAAAACCATATACAAGCCTCATGGGATATGTATAATACATTTTATAATTATTTAAAACCAAGGACAATAAATTAACAAAATTAATATTATGGGAATTTCATGGAGTATGTGGAACACACACCAATCAAGTTATCTTAGACAAAAATATCTTATGAAATAAGTATTATTGGCCAACTATGGATGCAGATGCAACTGCTTATGTCAAAAGGAGTATTAAATTTCAAAGGCATTCCAATCTAATTCATGCCCTATCCAAAACACTAAAACCAATGATCAACCCATTCCCATTTTATATGTGGTACCTCGATATTATTGGAAAGATTAACCCTACCTCATATTATGGACATAAGCATATCCTTACCACTACTGAATATTTTACTAAGTGGGTTGAAGCTATACCCATCACTTATGTGATTGAAAAATAGAATTCCATGTTCATATTTAGCCATCTCATCTACTACTATGGTATCCCATACAACATTATATCTAAGAATGTATATCATTTTAGATTATCATTTCAGAATAAGGATGTTAAAATATTATGTTCTAAGTATAATACCAGTCAAAAAATTTCTACTATATATTACCCACAAGGTAATGGCTAGGATGAAGCATCCAACTAAACCATTTTCAATGCCTTTAAAAATATTATCAATGATGTTGGCCATGATTGGTACCTCTAAATTTTCAATGCCCTTTGGGCATATTAAACTAGTTATTGTACCCCAATAAGAGCCACTATGTATTCCTTAGTTTATGGCACTAAGGCCATTCTTCCCATTGAGGTTGAGTTACCTTCTCTACACATTTCATTGAAACATGTCTTGGATGATGAAGATTAACAAGTAGCTCACCTACATGAGCTAGATTTACATGATGAAAAATGCATGGCCACTATCAATAACCTTCAAGCAAACCTGAACAAACTCCATGGAAACTATAACCAATGATTTAGACATAGAGACTTCAAGCTTAGGGATCTTGTGCTCAAATAAAACTAAAAGAACACCAAAATTGAGAAGAAGAATAAGGGAAATTTCAAACCCAATTAGATAACACCCTATGTCATTAATTAAAATTATGGATCCAAGGCATACAAGATCACTACAGTAGATGCGGATGTACTTGATGATTCAATGAACATCATACACCTAAAACATTACTTCGATTAAGAGACTTGAAGTATTATCTATGAGGCACATTTATGTTGTGCCATAATATCAACATTCTTCCTTATACCATTCTTCCATACATTTCTAATTGACTATAGTTATTTTTAAACCTCCCTACCCTAATCCTTTAACCTTGGTTCCATTGTATTAGTTTTTTGGGGACCTTTAATGATGGGATTCAGATCAAGTTTCAGTAGTTAATTTAGTATTATGGATCAAGATACCATTAGGAAAATTTTGATAATGGTTTTGTATTTTCATCCTTCATTCCTTAATTCATTTCATTTTGAGTGTTCCTAATTATAACCACCTCTAGGTAAATTTATGTTCCACTCTATGTTACTAATTATAACCACCTTTAGGGAAATTAGTATCATTGACCTATGCCATTGTTTCCTTATTATAACTGCCTATGGGAAAATTAGGAACAACATCTTTATTATGCCTTAAAGTCCCACCTTGCCATTCTTATGTCATATTGTGCAATTTTCATAATTTGAGAACTTGTTTATAACTAGTCAGATTCCTTTGTTGTAAGGCATAACTAAAGTGATTTGAGGTCCTAATGGGAACATGTTGGTAGCAATTGACTCACTTTGAGGTCATCTCAGTCACCCTTTTTCATGTTATTTCCATTTTATGAGAAACCTAAGCCACACTCTCACCATTTTATGAATTAGACCATTTAGTATCTTATCATTCTTGATCAATTTAAAATACATAGATTCCAAAAACATTTGTAAACAACCTAGAAAATACTAAAAATCACCAAATCAACCACTTATTTATCTAGAATATTGTAGGACCATTATCTATTTCACCATAAACTCATTTTCATTTAGTTTTCTCATCCTTATTTGGCCTTTAGCCTTATGATATTACCATTTTGTTAGTTTTCATATTGTGCATTATGTATTTAGCCTTGATACATTAATAACCATTAGGATTCATTTTATGTTGTTTCCATTTTATGAGACCATTCCCATTATTCATCTAAAATGTCATCATGTTTTTCTTTATGATCATTTTATTTTATACCATATCCTAAGAGAACTACATCTATCCTAAATTTCATGTTGGATCTTGCATCCATGAAACTATGTAGGAAACATCCACTTTCCTAGTGCATCTAGAGTTAGTTGGGCTACCCTTTCTTTTTCTTCTATTCCCCCCATTTTTATTTATTTATATCATTATCTCCTATAGCCTAGGGGAAATTTCTATCCTCTTTTTTGTGTTCTTATGTCCTTTGCACTAACATAGTGATTAACCATTATGTGTGTTTATTTGGTATTATTTTGATTATTTTGTTCCCTTCTTATTTCTTGTTGTTTTATTATGCTTCTTATTTCTTAGTGTTTTAGTCTTTTTGTTTCTTTGTTTGTTTCCCTATTTTTTTTATTTCATTGTTATACCTTGACTTATTATATCTTCATTTTTTGGGTGATTCCTTATGCATTATACTTAAGCCATCCATACTCATATGTTAACATTGTCAACATGGATTTTATCATTGTTGCATTTTTTATTTTTTATTATATTACATGTCATTCCTTATGCATATTTCAGCTGCATTGTCATGGTGTTTTATATCGTGATACATAATGTCATGTTCTATAGAAAAAATTAGCTTGGGAAATATTACAAGCAATGAGGCCATATTACTTCTCCTTGGCACTTGTAGAATTATTGATCTACCAAAATCATTCCCTGCATAGAGATTAATTAAATCATGAAAGAATTTTAATCATTGTTATTTAGGACATGTATCTCCATACTAGTATGTTGCTTAAATTCATATTTTGATTTTGTACTAGCTTACTCTTACTCCCCCTTTTCCACACTTTCCATATTATTCCACCTATCATACCAATGATTATAATTTCTTATGGTCAAATCATTGTGTTTTAATCTATCCAGGTGATAATGATTATAACTACCTTTGGAAAAATCATTATCTCTATCCACCCAACTAAGGCACGTTTAAATCCTACTAATGATTTTAACTGCTTATGGGCAAATCATTATTTTCATTTTAATTATTATAACCTTTTTTGTGAAAATCATTATCTTATTACCCTTATCCTTTGGATAATGATAGTAAATGCCTTTGGTCAAATCATTATCTTTTTATTGGGCTATGTTGATGATTATAACTACCTTTGGGTGAATCATTCTTTTTATCTTCCCAATTGGGGTATCTCACTGTGCCACTGATAATAACTACCCATGGGTAAATTAGTCTTTTTACACCCTCTTTTACCTTTTTTTTTTTTAATCATTTTCCTTCTTTTGAGGGATTAATCACTGTACTCCCTTGAGGGAGAATCTAGAGCTCATCCATTACCATTTGGGGTATTAGGCATATAAGACCTTTCCATTTTTTTAGAATATGTTACTATGTCTATAGCTTATAATTCCTTCCCAAGTAGGGGAAAACTATATAAACCCAATTTTGGCCATAACTGGCTCCTAACCAAACCTCATACTGATTCCTACTAAACATTATAAATTAATCTTTATTATCACTACCCAATTTTGATCACACATCATTCATCAATGCTTAGAATCATGTTAAGGTATCCCTATTTGGGATAATATCCCATGTATAATAATAACCTATCACTTATTCATCCCCAATCACCTTATAACCTAACAACTAGCAATTTGGCCTATTGACATATTAAGCAGGGCACTTGATCAAATCTTAAAAGACAAAAAATGATTATCAAATTGAATCATCTAATTAATTAAACAAGTTTAAATTATTACTTTAATTATCTATTTTCGATTAATGAATATCTAAAAATAAAATTTTAAAAATCAAAATATCAAGACTTTCATCATTACCTTTATGAGTTGTCAAGCTCTTCTAAAATATCACAAAATATCTAATTTAAGAGCCATGCCTAATGATTAAAAATCATAATTACATGACAAATTTTAAATCTAATAAATTTTAACTTAATTGGAGTTAGTCTTAACTCACCTGGGGTTAGCTTGAACCCATTCCATGTTTAAATTTAACCTTAACTCACCTTGGGTGAGAGTTAAATTTTAAAGATATAAATATAAGTCAATGCCTATTGATGTTTAAGATATCTTAGTTTAATGTTATAATTCTCAAATATATTCCAAAAAACCCTTAAAGTATTGTTACCATGCTAAATTCATAATCCAATTATCCAAGTAGAGGTGCCAAGGAAAGGAGTAAAGAAATCTTCATTGTCAAAGACTTCTTGATGGAAAAACTAAGAAATCCACTTAAACAAGCCATTTGTATCTCCAAGGAAGGTAAAAGAGTGTTTTATTTTATGTTTTAGTTGTGTTTTCATATACATGTTTGTTACCTATGCTCTCCCTAATTTCTAGGCTAGAGGTGTTAGGATTTTAGTGTGTTATTTTAATTTATTTTATTGGACTAACACAAGACTAACCTCCCCTCTACGTAATCCTAATTCATAGTTGTAATAGTTAACATAAGGTAGAAATACACAATACTAAATGAATGTTCAAGTATCTATTTAATTAATTTCTTAGTTCTCATACATGTTATTAATAAATTTATTTACATGGTATAAAATGGTCCAAACCACCAAACTAAATTTACTTATTAACACTACTAACCTAACATACCATAAAACCAAAATATCTACTTCTTTTAAAGACAATTGAAAGCTTTTTTTGAAATTTTTGTGTTTAGGGTTAACACTGAGTCTAGGATTAATGACATCATTTTAGATGGTAGTTTTCAAGAGATAACCAATGAAGATTTTGAACTAGATGGAAACATGGTGGACCTGGTGATGATGGTGGAAGATGTATTTTTTGATAAGGGAGAATTTTTTCCTAATGAAATAAGGGAGATAACTTTAGAGGTGATGACCCATTTTCCTAAGGAAATAGGGGAGGCAAATTCAAGGGTGATGACCCATCATGTTAATAAAATTAGGGTTGAGACCAACATCTCAATGCAATAGTTGAATACGGCTAGGGAAAGTAGTTCACACACCCATAAGGGGAAAAATATTTTGATGAGATGTTAAATAAATACCAATCAATATCTTGAACACCTAGAAATTCTAACCATTTTATCACTTTTTATGGGGATCACTTAAATATGTTCCTCAATCATGAGAAATAGATGATAAATAGAGGAGTGATCTATAGATTTATAAAATTTTAGCCATCATTTTTAGAGCTTTAGGCTTGGGATAAGAAATAATGAATGC
>JARHVA010008974.1:0-215000 GCA_037957365.1 Torreya grandis | reverse complement strand
ACTAAAGGGGGTGTCTCACAAGGATATGCATACCCACATGATATAATAATAAAATATAGTATGAATTTGGATAACATGACAAAACAAGTCTTATTTCAACTTACATGAGTTGTATGTACATGTATGAATCTTAGAAAACCTTATATTACATTTACATGTTTTCCATGGGTCCAACCTTCCCAATTTGCTATCAATCACCTACATAATTGGGTGTATAGATGCATCTAGACACCCAATTCTTTTTTTGAGTGACACTTGATCCATTTTTAAACCCTTTATCCCACTTGCATATTATCTTAGTCATACATAAAATAAAAACTCACTAAGTATCTTAATCCATTAGGTCATTTTTATTAATATAAAGTGAAATTATTTAATCATATTATTCCTTTTAAATTTTTATTCATGTATTAATTCCATATTTTACAAAACTTTACTGGTTCAAAGTTTTATACTTGCTTTAGGCTCACATAATCAAAATAAGATAAAATATATTAGTGAACCCACATTTCATATGGATCATTGAAAAAATCACGTATCCATTAGGGTTTCATCCTTCATTTTAGGGTTTTAGTTTTTGTATTTAACCTTGATTTTCAGACATGTTTTATTATTTTCCCTTCATACACATTTATCTTCTACTACAACCATTCCTAAAACCCTAATAATTTATGATATACCTTATACTATGATTAAGATTGGTTCTTGTATTTATTATCATTTTATGGTTTAATATAAGGTGAATTTATAGGTAAATTGATATATATATATATATATATAGTGTGCAAAATTATACTTTTATGGTTACCCCTATATAATTTGTTTCCATGGATGTTCCTTTTGAAGCATAATTAACCATTCCTACTAAATTATCCCTCATGCATATAATTTAACATTTGCATGATAAGGTGTTGCATTTAGAATAAATATATTTTATAGTGATTCATCTAATTGACTCTTCTTCAAATAATATAAAACTTCAAACAAAGGCATACTTCCCCTTTTAAAGATAAAATTCTACCAACATTTGCTCATCTAGTACAATATAGCCTTGGACTAATATAGTTATAAAAGTTTAGATATAATTGACAAGGATTAGAAAAACATGCACAAGGAGTCATTAATACCATTTATATATCTACACATAAATAAAAAAATGTCCTAGGATATATATATGACTCACATGTCAGTAAATAAATTAAATATATGTATCTATATATATCATACACATTTATTTAAGATAAACCAATATGTTGTTATAAAACTTGATGATAATAATAAGGGTTAATATTCTAAAGGGTGTTTTATTTATCTTGGAATTAAACATAATCTTCCATTATATATTTAATAAAAAGTAATAATGAAAAAAAATTAAGCGAGTGATCAGGTATAAATGGGCACAACATAAAATATTTCCCATATTTGAGAACTGATATGGATTACATTTCCAAATCACATCATTTCATATGAGTATTTGATGATGAAACTTAATAGGTATTTTGAACCATATCATTTAATGTGATCATGACACTTAATAAAGTGTATACCTTATTTCAATGATGTCTAATCATATATATTATAACTTGGGCTTGGTCCAACCTTTGATACATGCTATGGAAGTAATGACATATACATTACATAGGTGCGTGAAATTCATTCATGATTAAAATTTATATGCAAAACTTGTAGAAAATAACCCCTTAAATTATTGTACCTTATCATAGATAATTAGCTTATAAAATTAGTTAAATAGAGGAGGCCCTTTTCACAATTACTTAAAACTTCTCGTAAACTATTACTATAATTATTTGAGTATAAATTTATATCTCTTCTTCTACAAAAATATTTTTATATGCATAGACCTATACCTAAGGGAAATGTTAATAATGCATATTTGGATAATTATATATGTAGGGGACATCCTATGAACCAATTATTTTCAAAAAGATATAAGATTTAAGATCTCATTGATTATAATACTAGTGATCTTCATTATAGTTGTACATTTATGTGTAACTTCAAAATAGTATCATAGTAATTTTAAATATTTTATATATCCATACAATATAATGAACCAACTAATATAGATACTATAGTAAAATGACCTACACATAAGTATGATAGTAATGATGTATATTATATTACATATGATAAATTTAGAAATTATTACATAGATACATTAGATACATATGATATTTTTTATTCACACCAGGAGACACTTATACCACCCAATATAGAACCTACATATGGGATCTTTTACCTAACCACCACATATTTAATTGTACATGTATTATTAATGTTTTCTTGATTGATTATTTACCATACTCTTCTATTTTGACATACATATGTTCATATGATTTTGAATTGATCATTACTTTAACCTTTTATTTATTTTCACTTTATCTTTGTTTTTCTTACTAATCATAATTAAAAATATTTATAGACACTATTTATAAATTACATATCACCTCAGTCTCATACACTTTAAAAATACAAATCATGGATGTACCTTCAGCTTCTAGACTTTTCCCACTACCAAAAGGCTCACATACACTATCTCTTTATGCCTAATTTATTATATTTTAGTTAGACCAGTGTTATTTTTATGAATCAAACATTTTATCATTTATAGAATAATGTAAACCTAATTATATTTTGTCTCTATAATTTTTAGACCTAAAACTATTTTCCAAGTGCCCCAAAACTTGCATCTTAATTAAACACCTACATTGATATAGGTGTCTTATTCTAACACAACTGTCTAGTGACTTAAATTCATCCAATTTTCAATTAAAATGTATGGATATGGTAAAACTAAGAGATTTAATGTGATATATTCTCCAAATGAATTAGCATAAATATATAATCAACCCTCATTCATTCATCATCGTCACAAGGAAATTTATTAAAGCATTTTATTAAACAATAAAGTGAGAAAAGCTTCCTTACTTTATTTTATTTCCATATTAACCATAAAAAAATCACATGTATAAGTCTAAAGTACCAAAGGAGTATCCCAAGGGTTATATTTTTGAAGTTACAAGCTAGGTCACTATTGTAATTACTTATCATGCATTGCATTATTAACACAAAATCCAACATGTTGAGGATAACTACATAAGTCTGATGTCCTCTTCAAAGTATTGGGTATTTAGTTAGTACTTATTAACAAAGGGGTATTTGGGGTAGCTTGAAAGTGTGTTCTCACTAACCCATTTTCACCACATCCAATATGAAGATGAAGAAATAGGGTTTTGATATTTCACAAGGAATAACAATCCATGACCTAGATTTGAATGCACCAGAGTGAAGGTGAAATAGAACACAAAAGCATCTAGTGGTCATATCTAGTTTTAGTAAGTATTCTTTATTAGACACATATTTAAAATTTAGATAGTAGAATCAATGTAATCATCCCAGATTATTGTAATTCTTAGTATCTATAGAGGTATATTTTTTAGAATTAGGTGACTATTTAATTTAACTATTTTGGGAATAATGGAGTTTTATTTCTATTTTAGTTAAGGTTCTGGATTAATAAATTAGTAAATAGTACTTAAATAATTATAGTCCTAATTTGAATATTTTTTGTTTCTTTAATACATTTCTAAAAATAGTAATAAATTAGGAGAAATATAACTTAGCTTAAAACAAGGTAAAATGGTTGTTTTAGTGTCTGAAACTAGCTGTGTAGGACTAAGACAGTGTCACAAATTAGAATCTAGATTTTTTTTGAAAGGATGGGACCAATAGAAATATGACACCCTAGTATCTAAAAATATTGTTCTCTTCTGATGCTATTGTCCAAATTTCTCATAGACTTGATTTTTCTAGGTTCTTTCTACTATTCTTGTGTGAGCCTACCTATGAAATATTGAGTCATGAATGTTGACAGAACTCCTTATAGAGATGATTCAATCCTATGAAATATTGAGTCATGAATGTTGACAGAACTCCTTATAGAGATGATTCAATCTTAAAACCTTAAAGTTTCATTGTGTTTGATAAAACTTGAGAAATAAGGGGGTGGGGTTAGTGTGTGTAATATGCACTGAATGTGTATCCACACCCCTTAAGCCAAAGAGGGATCAAGCCATATGTAGTTCTCCCAATTAATGTGCTTTGTGAAATAGTGTGATGAAAATGCAAAGATACAAAATTAATAGTGTTTTAGGTGGCTAAGGACTGATGTAAGGGTTTAGATATGTTAATAGATATGTTGGATGGATGTATACAGAGAATACGAATGTTTGTCTTAGTAGTTTGCTTATATTATTGTTTGTTTTGTAAGATTTGTCACCTCTATTTGTAAATGACCTTTGTATGGACTTTTATACAAAAATATTGATCATGGGTTATATGTATTCATGTTAGGCTGACATGATGAAGGATAAGAATAAGATGAAAATGGTCATTTAGGCTCAAAATACAATTGGAAAAGAGCATCGAAAATGGGACACCCTAGGGTCTGGTGTTATAGTCCAAGTATGGCACTCCTATCTTATAGGTTCAAGACTTGGGGGAATAGAATTAGCCTAGGAAATAGAGCTTGGTTGAGCCAGAATAAAGGTTTAAAAGTCTATGAATTATTGATAATGAGCAAAAAGGGGTCTAGAAGTTTTATGGGATCATGTAAGAAGGTCCTATGAATAGGATGTCACAAGACACACTCAAGCTACCAATTTGGACATTTTATATGGCTACACTATTCCATCATCCACATCTACCTAACTATCTATCTATTATAGATCTAGATCTAAATTACAATCAGAACCAACTAACTATCTTGTTTTTATTATCATTATAATATATAGCATATTTACATTTTTTATTTTAAGTATATCTTAATTTAATAAATTTAATATATGTTTATCTATTTTTCACAATTAATTGGCCTACTTTAGAGATAATCTACCATCCTTGTGCCATAGGATATTTATTTCCCATTTAACCCTATATTTATCATATCTAGATTTTTAGGGTTAAAAATTTGTTACATATATATTAAAATGATGCATCCTCTATCAAAGTATCTTCCTAGTGCACACATTTTGTATCATGATAATTGATCATTCATGTATATTGACTACATATACATGATATGGATTACATTTAACTTACATGATCACATACATTTATGATCATATAAATTGATTCCTTTTTTTCCCCTCTAACTCCTTCATAACCTTTGAGCTATGATGTTATGATTCACATTCATAATGGAGTGACATTGATTACCTTAACTTACTCCACATTACCATGTTATTATTCTTGCTACACATTATGCCTTCACATATACCATATATTTTTTGTGTCCCTTCCATTATTATATTTTCATAGCCTTGATACTTGGCCTTATTTGTTTATATTGATGTGTGAAAATATTTAAAAATTAAAATAAAAATCAAAATATTCCAAAAAAATAAAATCATGTCCTAAGCATGGAATGTCTACTAGTTCACATTCTTCATTTAAGTTATTTAGCACATGTTTTTCATATTAGATATATTTTTACCTACACATGTATTTCATGGTGCAATTCAGGGTATACAAGTTATACATAATACACAATTACATAGATGCAAGACATTCTTATACCAAGGGGCCATGAAATTATTGGGGGCATCTCATTACATAGGGTACATTGCTACATGTTATATATTTCTTGTACCTCTCCATATATCATGTTGAGAAACACTAATTGATTACACATGTCTTGATCTATATTATATTCTTCAAGGTGCTAAATTTCATGGATATGCTACTTTGATATACTATTGATGTTGACATATATTGATAATGTACATTGCTTTCACTTGTGATATGATTAATTATTGTTATTTCATCTCCTAGGCTAATCATTGATTAATATTTTTTTCCCTTGGTCTTATTTCTTAACTTTTTCTTGATCAGGTGTATCATTGCATGCCTATTTTATTTGGGCCCTTGGCCTTGTGTGATATTTAGTTATTTTAATGAGAATTATTATGTACATCATGAAAATGACATTACATACTTGTGATTAAATAAATGTAATATTTTATACTATTTTTTTTTGAGTTTATGATTTCATGATCCATATTACGCACATTTCTATTTGTGTTAAGTTCCATTATTTATATCATTCACCTATACATGTAGTTTATTATTCAATACTTATATAAAAAATAGTTACTAATGCATACCTAACTAATATACCTATCTGTACATGGAATTTGTATGCCTCACACTATATATTTCGTATATGATTTGATGAAATATTCATCATTATGATGACATATTATCCACATGTTAGGAAATGGTAAGAGATACACATACTAAAATTCATTAAAATATTATGTAATCCCAAGACTAATAAATATAGGTAAGTGATTCTTTAAGATAAGGAGTCAAGCCTTATCATAAGTATACTAAAATAGATATACTAAAGGGATGAGTTATTACCAAAATCATGTACTAATAATAATAATAATAATAATAATAATAATAATAATAATAATAATAATAATAATAATAATAATAATAATAATAATAATAATCAATGTGATGTACTAACAAAGAAATATTTACAATATTCCACCCCACACCACATTGATTTGAACATGAGCATAATAAACCACTCAATAAATAAAAAGAACATGTAATTGAAACATTCTTATGGTCAAGAAAACATCAATAATAGACATGGACCCATTGACCAATCCATGGGAACTCTTCTATCAAACCAATAGAAGTAGTGGGAATGGCCTTGCTAAAACTATGATAAAGAACACAATTTATTACGATACCTGTGGTATGGATCTCACTTTATTTTGCATCACATAGTGAAAGAATACACTCTTTTATTCTTATTGTCAAGTACACACTCATTAAAATACATATTATTCATAATTTTTATTAGAAGCATATTCTACCCAATCACTTTCCCCTTTTTTTATTAGAAGAGTATTATTCTGAATCACTTTCCTCTTTTCTATTTTTGGAAGAAAAAAATCATTATTTATTTTTCCATCAAGGAGATATTGTAACCTATGTTTACAATTAAGAAGATTATGTCCAGGTTGTTTATGACAATGATATATATATATATATATATATATATATATATATATATATATATATATATATATATATATATATATATATATATATATATATGACTTAAATTTTTCTTACTTTAAAGATGAACTAGGTCTATTTTTTAAAATCATTACCTATTCCTCTTGCTTTGACTCAATTTTTTTAATTTTGGGTGCTTTATCAAGGAGGAAGAGATCAAGTCTTATAGATTGGGATTTAATTTAATCAAAGTATAAGTTTAATTTGAATACTTTTTTAGCATATTATTCAAGAAAAACTTTTACATTGTCATATTTTAATTCCAACTATATACCAGTGAATTGATTTAACAAATAACAAAACTTAGTGATATGTTATATCATGCTCTAACCTTCTTCCATTTTGGTTCTAAATAATTTTTGCTTCAATACTAGTATATCACTCCCAACTTGTGATCCAGATAATTTTTTCAACATTTTCCAAATGAAATTGGATGTGTAAGATAGATCGATATGATGAAAATAAGAAATATATAAACTTAAGAAAATAATAGAAATTTCCTTCTAGTCATTGATATCCCATTTAATTACCTCATCAACATTTTTTGGTTCCATGTTATTAATTTGATAATATACCATATATCCTTATTGATTAGAGTTATTTTGGTCTTGAACTATTACATGTGAAAATATATGGCATCATAGTCGGGTCTTCACACACACACACACACACACACACACACACACACACACACACACACACACACACACACACACACACACACACACACACACACACACACACACACACACACACACACACACACACACACACAAACACACACACACACACACACACACACACACACACACACACACACACACACACACACACACACACACACACACACACACACACACACACACACACACAAATTGAACTAACTCAAGATGTCATTTTTAACCCAAAAATGCACCCATGATGAGAAGATAATCTTAATTTTGAAAACGTATAATATTAACATAGATTACATTAAAAATAGAATCTAATATAAATTTAATTGAACAATAATATAACCTACTATACTAATGACTCAAAACAAATTAATAATCTATACTATACTATTTAACATTACTCATATAGGCTATCATCAAATATATTTTTTATTAGAAAATAGAGTTGATAGGTCCCTCACCCATTTCATTAATAATAATATTAGATTATATCATATTTAAAAACATATTAGAGCATCAAAAGAATAATTTATTTCTATAAAAATGGAAAATACACTAAAGTATCACACAAATACCAAGGTTGGTAAAATTTCATGCATATAATATAAACTAGGAATCATAACATAATTTGTAACCAAGTCAAAAGAAATGGTAGACTTGATGAATCTTCCACAAAATTTCCACCACTTAAGATACATAATACAAATATCATAATGGATAGCTTTAACACTCCAAAATTCACCCTTAGGAGGAGGTTATTCAAGCCTACCTCCAAGTCATGTCTAACATGGAATTAGCCCAAGGTTGTGGGTAACCTATGGCTAGGCTAAACCTCTAGTTTATGGGGATATCTCCATTGGTGCATAAACTGAGATCAAAATCACTAACACCTAATAACTTATTTAGGTTAAAATAGATATAATATAAACATAAATTAAACATATACTACTGGAAATGATGCACCAATATGCTTTATCCACTCTATTGAACCTCTTAATGACACTAATGAAAAATAATTGAAATGAACACTCTCTCCAAATAATTATATGAATTATTACTTCACATGAAGGTTATGTTATATGTATAAAACTTGAAGTTGATGGATGAGACATTTCTCTTGAGATACTTCCAACTAGATTACACTTCAAGTACAATCACCTACCTTTGACACATCATATGACCTACATAAAATAACCTACTAGCATCTAGGTGATGTAAGGAATTATAAATAGACAAAATATACCAATTATGTATATAAAATAAGTATAAAACACTAGATACTAAAATGAAGAGTCTAAAACATTCATTGTATTAGCTTAGGAGGTCTACAAGATACAATTCTAGCTAAAGTTTCCTCATACCTAGATGAGGGATGGATATAATGGATTTAAATATTGAATTTATAAAACATAAGAAAAGAAAGAGATGTAAATATTGTGTTAAAAAGGAATGGAGAGGTCATGAATGACCCTCATTAACTCAATCATTAATTATGAGTAGTCATAATAGTCCCCTCATCTCTTCATACATTACCTACATAATTGGTTGTCTTTAGTGAGCCTTTTGGGCATTGAAATAGAGTGGTGGAGGATAATTAAATACTATTTGACCTAATATAAGGCATGAGAGCTCAAATATGATCAATCATCTCTTCCCTTTGGTAGTTATAAAGTGCATTAGGCTCTAATTAGGCCTTTATGATGTATTAAGTAGCCTACCATCCCCTTTTACATGTTGATTAGGCTAAGAAATTGCTCATTCTCCATGATGACCATGAGAATTGTGATTTATTTACTTAATTATTTTTTTAAAAGTGTTTGTTTATGACCTACATTGACTCATTTAGTATCCCTCTATGCCATAATTTTCACCCTTAGTTGAACTAGTAAGCCTACTAGGCAACTATGCCTAGTCACATGATGTTTGTTTCTTGGATGGCCATAAAACCCACATAAGACTTTGATAATAGGTGATTGATCATATTTTATGTTTGAAACAACATAATATACCATGACATGTGTCTTAAAAGTAATATACACCTACAACTCTACCCAATTTAGGTGATTAGGTCTCCTTTTACTAGTTTTTTTAATTTGCCTATTTGGTTTAGACTTGTAAGTGCATCTCTAGGATAAAATATTAGTATTTGGTGATTTTAAAAGGTGAAATGTGCTTCAAAATAACTTATTTAATGATTTATAACCTTTGACTAAGTTATACACCCTGTTTACATCACTAAATCCTACAAAAACATGGTTTTTGGGGGTCCTACAACTATATGTATAACTTAATGTCATATATAGGGAATTATTATAGTTATTCATGTGTTTCAAGTGTCTTTAAGACCAATTTAGGGTATTTTAGTGAAAACATATCAATTTTTCTCCCATCATGTCTACACTAGTGTTTATATAGGGTTTTAATGGCATATCATCTTAATTATTATTTGTAAAGTAAATTCCTCAAACCCAAAATGTATGGCCATGGAAATTGAGCCCATAGAAACCCTAAAACCCTTGAAATAATCTTGGTGTCATGCAGATTGTATGATGAGTACTAAGTGGAAGTTGGTAGATTATAAGCTCTTTACAAGCATTTTGGGTGGGTTGATAGTATTAGTTATTATTCATAGAGTTGGGATACTAAATCCCACTCTTTCCTATATGGATATTTAGCTCATAAGATTTCCCAACTCCCCCTAAGATAATTAGATTTGATTCCTCATTTTTGGTGAGATATAATAATTTGAGGTGATGGTTCAATATGATAGCTTGGGGTAGTGAAGTTTGAGATTGGTCTTGAGGCTAAGATTTGACACTTATTTTCTTTCATCTACATAGAATTTTTTTTGGGAATTTTAAAATCATTATATACCTTCTCATGGCCTTAAATATACTAGGTGGTTTGAGTCTAAAACTAAGAGGAGGTTGGAGTTTTGAAGCCTAAAGATGGTCTTAGGCCTTATAGACCTAAATGAGTGTCAAGACCTTAGATGAACTATAGATTTATTTTTGTATCTAATATCACTTATATCAGCCTTCCATATTTGATTTACATCTTCTTCACTTACCCTCATCTTCAAAAACAACCATCTCTACCCCTTTCTCCTATAGGTTTACATTGAGTCATTGTTCATGCCACATGTTTGAGTGTTTTACCTATTAATTTTAGAAGCCTAAGTAGGATTATAATATTTATGGGGTTATAAATCATGAAAAATGTTCCCAAGACCTAAAAACACCCTTTATGGTTGGCTCCCATTTACCTCTATTCTTTGTATACTTCTCATTCCCTTGTAGTCAAGCCTAGTGTTAATGAGTGACTAGGCATGTATATCCCTAATGCTTAGTTGATGTCCTTCCTACCTAAATTAAGGATCATAAAACCTTTCTCACTTCCCATTATAATTTTTCCATACCTATAACAACCTCCAAACATGAAAATTCCTTCAAATTTTATGTGTAGGCTTGTACATGTGATATTTAAGACTAATCCGCCTAATTAGGCCATTGTGTTCTTTTTGACTATCCTAAAGGATAAAAACATTCACTTTAGATTGAGGAATTTTATTAAAAAATTAATAATACCTATTTTTTATTCTTCACATTACACCTATGTAAGGTTCCTTAGACTTTTTCTTTCTTATGTGGTTGTGCCTGTAAGTGGCAATCTTGGCTCTTGATTATGTGAGAGATGACCTTATCCTTAATGAATATTTTATCCCAACTCATTAGTGTTAAAATATTATCTATGGATTTTATTAGTCTTATTTAATTTCATACACTCAAAACACCCTGAAATTTTTCCTTTTCTCAATTTGTCTTATTTCTACTATCAAGCCTATAGGTGGTGGTTCTAGGACATTTAACTTAAGTGCTTCATTTGAGTGGTAGAGTTTGATGTTAAATTATTTATATTGAGTGGAATAAATTTTTTCATAATAATTAATTAATCATTCTAACCATTTTAAATTCCTTAACCTCATCATTCACTTGATTTTCTCTAATCTTTCCACTATAGCCTTGTGTGCATGGAAACCTTGTCTGAGCTCTCATCTTGGGGTGGTTGAGATGGTGTTGGTCTTGTTTCTCAAGCCTCCATAATTATTAATTATGTGTATATGAATCATTAAGTCTCTTAAATTTTTACAACACTTTATATACCCCATCCCAATAGCCAACACTTCATCTTATTAGTCTATATAATAGGTTTGTAGGTGCCTAGATGATGGATTTATCTCTCAAGGACTTAAGGTGAAGGGTTGATCTTTGTTAGACCCTATTTACTAAATATTACATGTTTATCCATAGGTCCTTATGAATCCCATTTATATCTCTCAATGAATTCAATACCCCATCCAAATAGTCCTTCATTTACTTAGTATAAATAATAGGCTTGTTATGACTATGAGGGCTTGCCTTTTGAGGGTTGAACATGAGAATGGTTATTTGATATAGGGAAGTGATGAGAATTATGGAAATATTATGGAATATGACCATGATTTGAAACCCATAAATGTTTTATCATGACCCTATATCTATCTAAAACCATTATAATAACATTTTTTCTACACTTGCAAGGGGACTACACAATGCATACATGATAATCACCTTAGAACATAACTTAAAGGAGTTATTTGGCATAATAAATTATATAAGTACTTAGGATATACAAGTGATACTTATATGGATTATGATAATATATTATACAACCTAAAACATCATCCATTTTAATTTTCATGCCTTAAAGATTTTGCAACCTTAAGAGACACTATCTACAGCCTGCACAATTGATAACATGAAGGTTTTCCTATTCTCTAGGGATCACACTTGTGACTTAGTGGTGGGGAATGATGGAGATTAAATTTTATGAATACTATAGGACACATACAAACACTGATTTGTAAAATCAATTCAAGGATACACTAAAACCATTACAAATTTGACCCTTGTAGAGATGAGGAAGGTAACTCTGACTACTTAAATTATTAATGTTTATTCATAAAGCATAATCCATGAATATGTATACTAATTAAAATAATGAAAATTACATTACACCCAATTAATATTACCAAAGTTTTTTATCCTCATCTTCTCTCTCTTGTGTAGATTGATCAAAAACTTGAAATCTTGTCCAAGGCTGACAAAGAGCTCGATGGAAGAAGTGGACCAATTTTTGACTTATTTGAGATGATATATCATATATTATTCCATATAATGTCTAATATAAGTCATATATACATATTTATAACTTCCTCTAATCATGGTGATACTATATGAATTTGTACAAGTCTAAAATCACCTACAACCAATTACTTTCCTTCATTTTCTCAAGTCTCAAACTTTGAAATGTCATTAGTGGGTAGGAGGGAAAATAGATGTCAAATAACATATAAAAACAAGTAGTATGTATAGGTAATCTCAAAGGCCACATTTTCACACATATGGGGCCCATTTGGTGAGTGAAATATGGGTTTGACCTCTAAAATGGACCCTTTTATGCATGAAAGTACTTTTTTATGACTTAGAATGTTAATGAGACACCTTTTAAAACCCTTCATTGATTTTGTGACTCAAAACATATTATTTTAAAACTTTTAAAATGCAAGTTTGACTCATATAATATGTTTGAATGTCATTTGATGAATTGAAGGGTGAATAAAGGCTTGAAATAGGTTTTAATGAGTAAACCATGGATAATGACCTTGAACACATCCTATAACACATGTTATGACTCAAAAGAGTCTTAGAAACACCTATATTACTATATCAAAGGTCCCTTATCAATAAATGGCTAAAATAGGTCTTAATACCATGATAACATCAAACCTTAATTTCCCTAAATTACCTTAACTTATGCTAGGAAATATTAACTTCTTCAAAAAAATGTTTATGTCATACCACCATGACACCTTAAAACATCACCTAAAGAACCCACAATATGATATCCTATGATGATTTATTTATTCAACCCATGGTAAATATAATGAGAGTTTTAATAATGCTAGAAGGCGTAAGAGACTATAAGAGGATCATGACAAGGTTTATGAAGACCATGCAAGATTGAAGGGGGGGTCATGAAAAGTTTTTGATTATAAGGGTTGATTTTTTATTAGTAGGATAAACCATCAACATCTTTGGTGATTCATAGGGGATGACAAGCTTGCTAGTTAAGGGAACCCACTATCTCATGCTTGACATCCATGGTTAAGATGAGAGATTTCTCTAATTTGGTTGACATTTCATGACTAATAACTTGCAAATCTTAAGGACTATAATATCACACAAGAGACAACAAGAAAAAAATTAAATTCCATAAAGAGACATAATAATAAATCAACACATAAAAAACATAAGGAAAATAACAAAATAAGACACTAAAGTGACTAAGGCTAACACACTACACTTGTGTTGACACACTTATTACAAAATAGATAAAGATAATTAATTATAAATAACTAATATAAAAGAAACATCTTTGTCCTCCAAGATAAAATGGGAAGATAATTTTATCACCATGACACCAAGAGATCATATTATTGTGTGATGACTAGAGTCTAATCAGGTGTTGCCCATGGAATGAGAACTTGCACTTGCATATGGAGATTTTTTCATGTTAATAACCTCTTGGAAAAATAACTAGACTCTCTTTCTCCATTCTAAAGTTCATGTATTGGCTATGTGAATATAAAATATAGTCATATTCATCCCACACTTGTCTACTTTGGATGAAAAATCTTATATGTGCCTTAGTCACAGGATACTCCTGATTACTTTGATCAATTTGAGGTGGATCTTATGACATGCTTGGAGATTTGAATTCAAAGATGGATGGATATTTTTTGATAGAATATTAAGTTCAATAAGGTTAAATTTAATTATCCAAGATATAATATACATATACAAGTGGAATGAGAGTTTGATAACCTTATTTGATGACCTCAAACAAGTCATTCTCAAAATAAGACAACATCTTGGGATGGCATGTTTGGAGAGATGCCTTTTTCTTATTTTGTGAGACTAACTTACCTAATATGAATAGGGCCATGAAATGATTCAAGAAGAGAATAACATGACCTTATAATTTCAAACAAGTCTATTTATTTATTCCCACATAGCTTTAGTTTGCTTTGACCCTCTTTCTTCATAGGGGTTGATGTAGGGGTATGCATAACACAACTTGAGATGGACTTAGAAAATATACCTTCTTGGCCATGCTCATAAATTTCTAATCCACTTTATGCAACTTATAATGGACCATTGGAAGTTCTATCATCTATTAAAACTATCTGGTTAGTTTGTACGACATCAAATTTACCTTCCTTTTCAAGCTCACAAGTTGGTCTACATCTTCCCAACTAAAACTTCTTGTGGGTTGCCTCTTTGTTCTTAAAAAACTAAAAGTTGATAAAATACCTCACTTTCACATACCTCAATACTATCATGGGAATTATTAGATGCCATGTTAACAAGTAAATCTTTAAAGTTAACTTATGCATTCTTGAAGTCTGAGTTGCACTTTTCTTCACCAAGAGGTGTGCCAAATGGCAATTTATTCTTCTAGATCACTTAAGTCACCTTCATCAAGTATCACCAAAAATTTCCCCTTTTTAATTTATTCCTTAATGATATGATCCTTTTGAATAATTGGAATGGAATATCATTGAAATATTTATAGTAGAGAGATCATGTATGCTTCATTCTTCTCATTCAACTGCTCATTTTTGACAATAAGCACCTCATTATCCTTCTACATATTCTCTGAAATGGACATCCATGATGGAAATGCTTTGGTTTCTTTAAGAGGGAGGGATGGCTATTGATTGGTTTCAAATTTCACTTTAACTTCAATATCTTGGTGTATGCTTGACTCATCTTCCCTTTTTCATGAATCCACTACTTAGCTCCAAGTTGGGATGTTGACAATAGAAACATGTGTTGCATCTTGAGTAATGCATGAAGATATATTCTCTCACTATTGCATTGATCTTGCTTCTTCCACTGATTGAGACAAGTGCTCATTTTAAAATTCCACTTCTTTAGTTAGTTTAGATTCAAAGTCAAGTCTCAACTAATTAGATATATCCTTAGGTTGATTAGGAAGGGAATAGACTTAGAAGGTCAGATCTGAACCATGAAACTCAGCCCTCTCAACACATACTTCTTCCCTCTTTTTCCTAGTTTCTTAGATAAAATTTCAAATAGGGAAGGATTGAGGATATTATAGAGAACTTGGATGGTTTTAACACTTATCCGACTCAATATTTTGAGGAAGGATGAGCTATTTAATAGAGGGATGATATGGGGTGGAGGAGGGCACATGACGCTAAGGAATTTGTATCTATTGTCACTTATGAACCACTAGTCTTTCCTATATACTTGAAACTAGACCATCTATGTCTAACATATCACTATTGAGCCTTGAATGATCCCCTCTCATAAGAGATGCCCACTCCCTCTTAAATTTTTATAATGAATCTTTCATATTATTAATAAGATGATTAGGAACATCTTGACCATAACCTCTCTGTGTGTCAATCCCCACCATGTGTCTCTCATAACCCAATAATATTTTCTTAAAGTTTGAAATGGATTGGTTTGGGACATGGCTAAGTTGACTAGAAGTATCATGATGTTACCAAGATTTATTAAGAGGATAAATAGGCTACAAAAGTGGTGATATTTGGGTAGGAAATGACATGTATAATTGATAATCATATGGTGTAGGTTCAACATAATACTATTAAGTGTTGTAGACATCCAATTCTAGCCACAACTAGCTTTTGACTAGACTTCAGATCAATTCATACCAACCATTGAAAATTAATCTTGAGAATCATTTTAATGTACCAAATTTGGTCATGCATCATTCACCAATGATTAGAATCATGTTGACGCATCCCTATCTAGGATACTTGCTTGTATGTAATAATAATCTCTCATCGATTCATCCTCAATCACCTTGCAACATAGCAACTTAGCCTATGGACCCATTAAGTTGGGCACTTGATCAAATATGTAAATAGATATAATGTTAATCAAAATGAATTATCTAATTAAAAATATTAAATGATTAGTTTAATTATCCATTTTCAATTAATTAATATCTAAAAATGAAAATTCCAAAATTCAAAATATCAAGTTTTTTCATCATTGCCTTTATGATTTTTCAAGATCTTTGAAAATATCCCAAATTATCAATTTTGAGAGCCATGCCTAGTAATTAAAAATCATAATTACATGAAAAATGTTAACTCAAATAAATTTAGTCTTAACTCACCTTATGCTAGTTTAAACCCATTCCATGTTTGAAATTGACTTTAACTCACCTTGGGTGAGAGTTAATTATTAAGGCTATAAATACATGCCATGCCCTTTCATTTCTAAGATTGGATATTGTAGAGTTATTATGCAGGATTTTGTCTATAAGCCTCATGCAAGTAGTATTACCATGATGAAATATAAATAAAAGCAATCAAATCCAAGGTTCCAAGGATATAAGGAGCCAAACAAGCTTCACTATTAAAGACTTCTTGATGCATAAGCTGAACAAGCCATTCAGCAAGCCATTTGGAGCTCCAAGGAAGGTAAAATAGTGTGTTCTTTTAAATTTTAGTTATGTTTTCACATGTAGTTTTATTACCTATGCTATCATTAGTGTCTAGGCTAGAGGTGTTAGGATTTTAGTGTGTTTATTTGAGTTTTATATCTTATAATAACACAAGACTAACCTCCCCTATATGTATTATTTATCCACATGTTGGCATTCCTAGTGGGATATAAGTATCCCATATAACCAAGGAGAATGATATGATACTTTTAATTTTGATAATAGATGCATAAATTTTTTCAAAATTCAAGTCTTAACTTCA
Source organism: Torreya grandis (assembly GCA_037957365.1). Taxonomy (NCBI): domain Eukaryota; kingdom Viridiplantae; phylum Streptophyta; class Pinopsida; order Cupressales; family Taxaceae; genus Torreya; species Torreya grandis. The sequence continues at coordinate 197,336 of JARHVA010008974.1, read as the reverse complement.
TTTTTTATGGAACTATGTTTTAAGTAAGTCACAAGTTGTAGGGATTGACATCAATTTTTAGTCACAAGTGAAAGTGATCAATGTCAGTTTTCCAGATTGATGTCAATTACCAAAATAAACCATGATATCTATGTGAAAAATAGAATGTGGTAATAACATAACTAATGAGGGTTTACTTGAGTTTTATTATTATCATTTTATGTTTGAGAACCTATATATTATTTATCTAACCCATTTCTTGTAGGATCTAGTGAAATCTATTAGTTTTGAGCTCATTTTATAAACCATTTTTTTGTTAAAATAGACCATGTTTTAATGTGTTTTATAGGGAAACATAAATGATATGATTGATATATGGTGATTATTATGAATCAACATTGATCATTGTGTAGATCAATGATAATCCATCTTTGAGACATAAAATAGAAAACCTGAGAGCTAATTTTGAAATGTTATTTTCTCACTTGACATTAGGCTTCTAATTAAGAAAACCCTTTAATAATTTTTAGGTTCTAAGGTGTTAAAATCAAATTTTAAGCATGGTTCAATATTTTACATATTTAATTTGGTGATTAAAACATAATTATTTTCATCTCTTAGTTGTTTTTTGAAGTTTTTATAATTATCAATCAACTAATCCTAAGGGGCTCAAATTTCATTATATACTTTGTTTTGGTATTAAAAAATGAACTCTTACATTAGTTACATACTTATAAGGGTTTAATTTTATGCTTTTTTAGTTAAAGTGTTTATTTTTAGAAATAAAAATGATGTGTTTATGCTCTCCCCTTGTTTTCTTTAAGGAACTCGAGTGATCAAAATTTATCTCTTTGCCTTTATCACTTTGTTCCAAAAGCATGGAAGGAAAGTTGCTAAGGCCATACCCAAAATATTTATGATTGGGATGACCCTAAAATTACCCTAAATTCCTACTTGTCTTTACTTCAATGCATTTTATCTTGTGAGCAGGAGTTCATCACCTCCTCATAAGTTCTCTCAGGAGGCATTGACCTAAGAATTCATTTCATCACATCATTTCAACCCTACTCCATGGTGGGTTATATAAATTTAGGGAAACCATATGGGATGATTTATTTTAGTTGCTAAAACAAGATCCATTAGTGGTAATCAACCTCAAAACATAAGAGCAACTCATACATCACACTACACTAAGCAGTGATGAATGTAGTGGTTGTGAAAAGGACAAGACCTTTTCACAACAAGTTGGTTGATGCATATCCAAATTACATGATTGTGCCCTAGTATTTTCCACACATATGGTACCATATATATATGAATGAAAATTAATATTTTATTTAACCCAACTTAGTATAGACATACTATTGATGCAAGGCAAGTAGACTAAAGTTCCATGTCCTAGTACAAACTCTTGAGAGAAGGGGGGGTTAAAAACCCTAATTTTAATGTGATTTTACTAATTAGATTAATAATTAAAATAATTTAAAGAGGAATATATAAATTTAATTTGAAATTACTATGCAACCTTGTTAGGTTTATGATTTAGGACGTTACACTTGGGTGTTTATGTCATTTTATGCTTTTTACTTACTCGGTCTTGAGTTTATCTATTTGTTTATCATACCACATAGAAGATGAGTCTTGTTTACAAATTAATAATTTATTTTAAGAGTCATTATGACGTCCATTTAACATCACAGCTTTTCCTTCTATCTTTTTTAAAAAACTTTTTAGTATGTGTAGCTTAATTTAAAATGGTGTCATTATACTACCCAATGCAATCTAAGTCTTATGCCTTTAAGTCTTGAAATAAAACATTTTGTCATACCTTTAAATCATGATAACATCATTATTCTATTATAATTTTAAATTATTGTTTCCTTATGTCAAATTGTAATTTCAAAACCATGTATGCATTTTGGATCTATACCTAGTATCGTCATTGCATTTGTTCTTGTGTAGCCTGTTGTCTATTTATATAAGCTTGGTTTTCTAAGTTGAGTTTAAAATTAACCTTGACAAGATAAAATAAAAAAAATTGATTGATTTATATCTAGGACTTGTGTAATATTTGATTAGACCATTTTACTTTCACTTTTGGGATTTGTAACATAGGTTAACACTTTATTCAATTTGAAAACTATTTGTGTGCATAAACTTGGGGAAGTGGTCTATCTTTAGATTTGTGTTTAAAAATGAATGCCTAGTTAATGCCAAAATGTTTAAAAAAATTTAGATTAAATCTCTTACCTTTTAGATATGGTTTTATTTAAAGTATAGCTTTTGTGCCTTTTCCAAATGACCTAACAACTTTTATTTCTTTAGACTTAGTTTAGACTTGTTTGAAGCAATTTGTACCTAAGTTTGGAATTACAAATTTTATTCATCCACTTGAATTTTTTATTTAGGAAATTTGATGTTAGACTATTTTAGAATAAGTTTTAACATAAAAATTTTAGAGATACAACTCCACTTTTAGACCAAGTTAGACCAAGTTTGAACCATTTGTCATTCATACATTATTTTTAAGAGTTTGTATAACTCTAGACCTTTTTATATGAAACCCTCATCATTGATTTGGATATGTCTCATTAATGTTTTATTGGAGCCATGCATAATCTAAGTTATGATAATGTGATCACACAAGATAAATTTGTTCAAAACCCCTATGATGACGATGTAGTCTATGACATAGATTATTATACTCCTTATAATACTCAATCTGGGGAATAAATCAATGTTTTGTTAGCCCATTATTTGGTTAACATGCCTCCATACTTGAAGTGGGTTCAAGGTCAAATAGTGTAGTATCTTGATAGCATAACATTGGTTTTAGAACAAGATCAACAAAAACTATATTAAGTTACTATGTCATTGATGTATGATCCTTATCTATTTGATCGTCACTTTTTTGAAAACAAGGAGGAAGTTTTAGTCATATCTATATATGTAGGGGCCAAGTTTCTAGGAGACTTCCCCAATGAAAATTTTCCTAGTTTAGTTAGAGTGTCATTCAACATGACTTATAACCAAACCATCAAACATGCCTCTTGTAGTAATCCTAAAGCACTTGTGCCAATATTATATCAATACCAACATATGCTTGTCATAGGATAAGACCTCATAGAGGACCACTTTATAAAAATATAAATAACATACCAAACCTATTTGAACTTAGTGTGCAAATTTAATAACATGGCCATGTAAAATACTCCTCTCATCAAGTTATCTCCTTCAACATAGGTATTGATCAAATTAACAATCCAAGATAATTTAGGTATAGATATATTTTCACAAAGCAGTTCATTTGGTGACATGTTTAATGTCTTATATATTTAATAAGTGTCTACTAATTATACATAAACAAATGTGCCAAACATGGTGGATAACACATAAGTTTCATCTTATCCAAGCCAAAGTTGTTTGACTACACAAACAAATAGTCCACAACAAGTGGCTTTAGTTAATACCACAAGTGGTTTACCATATTAGGGAATAAGAACTCATATTAACCAACCACAACAAGCTAACCCTAATCCTCAATTAGTTACTTCCTTAGGCATGCAACCATAAGGAGTAAGTAGTCAAATGATAACTAGTGCCTTACCTCAAGAAAATGTGATGAATGTTAGTCCACCACACTAGGTGATGACTAACATTCCACAACAATAGGCACAATCTAATATACCACCACAATAGAGACAAAAAATTATACCACCTCAAAAGGGGTAAATAAATGTTCTACCTCAATAGGTAGTGACAAGTATACCTCAACAATTGCATACAAATGGACCTTCACAATCACAAATGGTGTCTAGTCAGCAATATATGTCTATTGGTCAATGAAAAATGCCGAAAACTCTATAATCATCTACTTCACAAGTGTTCATGCAACCAAGAATTACCATTATCCCACAAGTACCAATCAAGCAATAATTTCTTTTTATTCTAAATGTGCCACAAATCTGAACTTAGGGCCTTGGTCCATAACAAGTTCCCCTCATTCAATAAGATTTGATTAGTCAACATTAAGTCCCTACTCAACCTCAACAAGAACAATAATTTACCCTAAGACATATCTTTCCATCTCAGCCATAATCCCCTTAAAATTAGGCCTATATATTGAATCTAAACTAGAATATCACACCAAAATACATGCATTTTAAAAAATCCATCCCAATTCATAGATGCATATTCTTGGTATGTTCCTTAATCAAACCAACATTACACAACAAACCATTCCTCCATTATACCTCATTTTATGTAATCCACCTTTGACCACCCAACCTCCAATGTTCCATCCAATTTCTTGGCACAAAAACTACAAGAAATAAAGGATGCAATTGATGCCATTCAAGTAGGTAAATAGACCAAGAATTTGAAGTTAGATGATTTGTGTTCATACCCATTTAAAATGGAGTATTTTTAGATACCAATTCCTCCAGGGTATGAACCACTCAAGTTTGATAAATACAAGGGTAAGGGATACCCTAAGGCCTATTTAAAAAATTCTATGTTGCTTTCCAACCAGTGGCTTATAGTGATATATACCTCCTAATTTTGAAAGTCTATCAAGATAGGATTTAAAGTGGTTCCTAAAACTACCAAATAATTTTGTATATGATTTTGACAACCTTTGAGGTAAATTTGTGAAACATTTCTCCGATAATCTTAATCATGATATTTTATTGATAGATTTGACTCAGGCCAAGTAGAAAGCTAGTAAAATATTTGTAAGCTATCTAAAATGATGGATATAAATTTCTAGTAATTTTACCTACAATTTACTAGATAAATAATTGGCCGTTGTGTTTACCTTATTACTTTAAAGTGAGATATACTATCATCTAGAAATTTAGTGTGCACATGCTTTCAAATAGATCATCAGAAAAGGTTTGATAATTAAATAATACCTTATTAACAAAGGGATTATAAATATTACCTCATCAAACCAAAATCAAAACCAAAACCAAGGAATAAGACAAAATCAAAACCAAATCCAATTCTAAATGCAAACATCTGCACCAATCAAAGCTAATAATTATGAAAAATCCAAGCAATTTAACCATAAAAAGAATGTTGTCAATAATGGAGTAACCAAGTTACATCATGTCTAAATGGTGAAAACACTATCTACTCAACCAACACCACACATGCATCTTAATCCCCACCAATAACCCATTCAAAAAATGTAACCTTCACAACAACCTAGATCAACTCAAGATATGTAGCAACCATTGCCTTTGCAAACCCATCCTCTAATGATAAATGTTCCTACTCTTCATGTCTTTAGTGACCTTGGAGAACACATTAAATCCATGTTTCTTAAGCTAAAAACTACTAATTTGATTAGTTGGCTAATTATGAAGCATTATCCATAGGGCATTCCTTTTTCAAACTAGTATAAATAAAATGAGTTCTCTAAATACCATCAGGTTCATAAGCATAATCTACATAATTATGTGTAAATCAAACACCTCATTGAAAATATGTTATAAAATGGGAAGATTACATTGGATAATAGAGCATCTACATCCAATCAGAACCTATGTATCTATTAGAACCCTTCTCCACAACATCATAATAATAATAATAATAATAATAATAATAATAATAATAATAATAATAATAATAATAATAATAATAATAATAATAATAATAATAAAATAACAACATCAAAGGCTAGGATAATATCAATAGTAGTATCAACAACTATAAATATAATAGCAATACCAGTAGTAATAACAACAATGCCAACATAATGGATAGAACCAAGGCTACAATGATTCCAACGACTAATAGACTTAACATGTAGTTTCTAATGATTAAAACAAAATTGTGGGTCATATTTTAAGAGTTCATGTTTCTACCATAACCATTAATCTAAGACCAAGTACTAAAAAAACATGACCATTGATAATCAATTCTAATCAACCCACCTATGCCAATGGTCTTTCCTTAACTAGAGACCACATACAGGTGTACTATAATGTAGGGATTACTAATTTTAGACCTTATACTAATAACCTATCATTTCCATTTGGCCACAAACAAGTTCATCAATAATTGAGATGTATCCTATCTCATCCCCCTACACCATCATTTTGTAGAAACAACATTTTTGTATCTAATCCTGATTATGCAATCATAACTCAACAGTCAAAGATTACCATTACTATCCCAAAACCACCTACCACCAAACTCATAAGCCATTTACCACTGTTAAAGAAAATACATTCAATATTTTGGAATAACTATAGAATATGCTTATACAAATTTTCATTTTGGATTTGTTGCATACATCTACTATCTATACAAACATATTAACAACATTATTTGGCTAATAACAAGTTCCAAAAGACATTAGCCTAAACAAATTCCAATCTTTGGTTGGACATCTAGCCCTAGGACAATAATAAAATTTCAACCAAAGTGATATGTCATCCCTTGGCCCTCTCTATAACAATCCATTATACATTGAAATTGTCATCATGCAACGTAAATTGAAACATGTCCTCATAGACAATGGATCAAGCTTGAATATTATGTCTTTGAATCTCATTAAGCAGATAAAATATACAATAATCAATCTACAGCCATAAATTTTCACTATTAATGCCTATGAAAATAAAGAGAAAGAATCACAAGGCACCATCAACTTGGTAGTTATTGTTGGGCCCTTGAACCATGATAAACTGTACCATGTGTTAGACCTATATTTGTCTTAAAATCTACTTTTGGGAAGACCTTGGATACATGAGATTCATGAAATCCCATCAACATTGCACCAATGTCTCATGTTTTTTCATTTAGAGATGGAGGTCACCATCAATGGATATTTTTAGCATTATGAGCATTGAAAACATCTAGAGGTAGAGTATGAAATGTATAATTACCACTTTGGCCTAGATATAGTTCCCAAAAAGGATAAAGGAAAATAAATACTTATTTATTTACTCAAGGCCAATTACATAAACCCAAATAGCCTTGATTCATCTTCCCATATACCACTTCCTAAATTATCTAATCATTCTACCATCTTGACCAATGGCCTAGGAGAATATTTTAATCATGACATGTTTCACATTACCAAGCTTCCACATAACCCTAGGTCCTATGGAAGACCTAAAGATAATCTACCTTACATAGAATGGAAATAGAAAGGAGATGTAAAACCTCATAGTGTAGCTCCTATCATTTTCACATCAAACACTAGTCAGGAATATGATCCACATGCTAAATATGAATCTTGGTTGTATAATGAAAAATAAGACAATGGTTAAAAAAATGCAAAATATCTTATCCCAAATAGGATCATGGAGAATTAAGCCTTTGAAGGAAGAGGCCTCAGTCCAAATAAAGAAGGATTTCTTGAGATAATTTATATAACAAGGTACAAAAAAACCTATGGTATCACATTTAAACCACCTATAGGTGACCCCATATATCTTGTTTGTGTTCCAAAACCAATGACTAGTGAAGAATATGCTAACAATGAAGTAGAGTCTAACCATATACTTTATAAAGACCTTGTTGATACCAACCTATTTGATCTACATGTCATTTTTACCATTACCCCATTAGTCTAACACAATCTACTTCCTCTATATCACTCTCAACTTATATCCTAGGACCAAAAAGAATCCATAGTGTCTATAGATGAATTTGAGAATGATGAGACCTTTTGAAAATTTCTAAGCTAAGAGACAATGTTTCATTGGGAGACTAAAAACAAGGGTTTGTTATCAATCTATTTTGGATAATGGGTGAACACCCTTATCCATAAATAAATAAATAAAATATCAAGGTCCCAAAGTGAAAACATCTTTGAAACATTTTTGGACCAAGGTAAAAGTAAAGATAAAGGTTAGTCATCTGGTGAAAACCTATTTCATGCGATGTTCATCCTTCCTCAAACATAGCTCAAGAGACCACCAATAGTAAACTTTCTTATTGGTCTAAAATCTATTCTAAATAACAACATTCCTTTGATCAAATCATACAAGAGTTTCTAATAGTGTTTCTCACATGGCCATCCCTACCATTAGGAGATTATGATTTATATTATTTAATATAACTTGAAGAGTCAACCCAAATAGATGATTTTGTCATTAGAGTCCAATTTAAATCATTTCCAACCATTTTGGAGGATGGTTTAACTCTCTTTGTAAAAGATACTATAAAATTCAAAATTAAGATTTTAGATGACCCAAAATGTATCAAATTAGGTGTGTCCATAATTAAGGAGGAACATAAAATATTTATATCCCTTTTGAGGGAATTTATTGACATCTTTGCTTGTGCCTATTCAAACATTCTAGGTTTAGACCCTACCTTGGTCGTACATGAGCTTTTTGTATATCCTAATGCCAAACATATGAATTAGAAATTGTGCAAGATGCATCCTCACATTTATATATTAGTAAATAAAGAGATTGAAAAACTCTTAGAAGTGAGATGTATTTTACTGATCAACTACTTAGAGTGGGTCTTAAATGTTATGCTAGTAAGTAAGAAGGCAAAAAGAATTAGAATATGTATTAATTTTAGAGATATAAACAAGGCCTACCCTAAAGACAACTTTCCTTTTCCCAACATTGACATGATAGTTTAATCCATAGTGGGGTATGAGATGATTTTGTAAATGATGTATTTTCAAGATACAACCAAATATAGATTGCACCAAAATACTAACATAAAACTACATTCACCACTCCATGGGGCACATTTTGCTATTAGGTTATGCTATTTGGTCTTAATAATTTTGGGGCCACATACCAAAGAGCCATGACCATCATATTTCATCATGCATGTCATTGTTGAAGATGAAATTGAAAACATATTAAGTAAATCAAAGACTCATGATGACCATCTAGTCATACTATCAAAAATATTTGAGAAGCTACATGAATACAAGTTTATACTCAATCCCAAAAAGTGTGTTTTTGGTGTTAATTTAGGCAAATTATTAAGCTTCATCATCTATCATAGAGGCATTAAAGTTGATCCTTCCAAATTCCAAGACATGACAAAGATGTTACCACCTTCCAATCTGAAGTAGCTCCATAGTTTAGATGTCAAGATTCAATCTATTGGATGCTTCATTTTTTAGTTGGCCAACAAAATCCATCCATTTACACACTTTTTAAAGAAAGGTTTCACATTTCATCAGGATGATGATTTCCAAAAGGTTTTTTAGTATCTAAATTACTATTTTACAAACCACGTATTTTATTACCACCTATGCCAAGAAAGTTGTTCCTATTATATTTGTATATAACCAAGAAAGCCTTGGGGTCACTTCTAGATTAGCATGATGACAATGGAAAATAAAATGCCATGTACTATATAAGTCATACACTATTTGTATATGAACACAACTATATGACTATTGAAAAATATTATTTACTTAAGGTCTTCACACAACAAAAGTTATGACATTACATGCTAAAAAACAAGACCATGGTTATTTCCAAAGTAGATCCCATCAAGTACCTCCTATCGAAGACAACTTTACAAGGATACATGGATAAATGGATGATTATTATGAGTGAGTTTGAGATAGGATACATCAAATAAAAATCCATCAAGGGACAAGTTCTTTTAGATAAGCTTATTGAATCTCCCCTTGCAGGTACTGAACCACTAAATTTTTAGTTCCTAGATGAATCCATTATGACCATAATTGAAACACCTCTTGAGGATCAACACTAGAAGCTATATTTTAATGGATCATTCACACCATATGGATTGGGGGAAGGTATATTATTTATTACACCAAAGTGGCATCTTATCCCTAAATCATTCCATATCATCTTTCCTTATCCTACTAACATGGTTGAATATGAAGCACTTATTACAGGGCTTCATTATACAATGCAATGGAATATTCAACATCTCAAGGTTTATGGTGATTCTTAGTTAATCATAAATTATATTATAGACCACTTTTAAACCAAATATGATAAGTTGGTACCATACAAGGCCATGGTTGACACTCTCAAACAACAAATTTATGACATATAGTTTTAACATATAATAAGGGCTAGTAATAGAAAAATAGATGCCATGGCCACCATTGGCTCTTTGATCCATCATACTGACAAGGAAGAAAATATCAATTTCTCATTTAAAATCTTATAGTGCCTACTCATGATCCTTCAACCATCATAATGATCTATGATATTATCAGTCACAACTTTATATGGTAATTAGACCTCTTTACCTACCTCCATGACCATTTCATGCCACCTGACCTATCACGTAAATAATAAAAGGCCTTTACCCATCAAGCCACACATTATACCTTACTTGGATGAATGCTTTACCTCTATAGCTTTTATGTAACTCTACTTCATTGTTTAAATATGGTAGAAAAAACATTAGTGTTATGGAAAGTTTATGGAGTATGTGGATACCACACCAGTGGGGTTATTCTAGCCAAAAGAATCCTACGTAATGAATATTATTGGCCAACTATAGATGTAGATGTAACTATGTATGTTAAAAGGTGTGATAAATGTTAAAATAATGCTAATATAATTCATGCCCTAGAGAAAACACTAGAAGTAATGCTTACTCCATGGCCATTTGTAATATGGGGCCTCGATCTCATTGGGAATATTAACCCAACCTCATATGATGGCCATAAACACATCCTTACCTCTATCAAGTATTTCACTAAGTGGGGTGAAGATATACTACTCACTTACATAAATAGAAAACATATTTCCAAGTTCATATTCAACCATCTCATTTGTCACTATGGTGTCCCATCTAACATTATATCTGATAATGATAAATTGTTTAAGAATAAGGATGTCAAAATTCTTTGTACTAAGTACAATATCACCCAACATTTTATACTAAATATTACCCACAGGGTAGTGGCCAAGTAGAAGCATCCAATAAAACCATTATCAACATCCTTAAAAATATTATCAATGATGTTAGCCATGACTATCACCTCCAAATCTTCCATGCCCTTTGGGCTTACCATAATAATTAACATACCTCAACAAAAGCCACTCCTTATTACCTAGTTTATGGAACTAAGGCCATTCTTCCCATTGAGGCTGAGTTAAATTATTTTCACATCTCAGTTAAGCATGTCCTAGATGATGAATATTACCAAGTAGATAACATGGATGAGCTATAGTTACTTGATGAGAAATGGATGTCCATTGTCAAAAACCTACAAGAATATAAGAACCAACTCTATGGACACTATAACAGATGAGTTAAACATCATGAGTTCAAGTTTGGGGATCTTCTTCTCAAATAAAATCAAAAGAACACCATGGATGAGAAAAATAAGGGAAATTTTAAACCCAATTGGATAGGCCCCTATATCATTATTACAAATTATGTCTCTAGAGCATACAAGATTACTACCTTAGAAGGGGATGAACTTGATGAGTTGATGAAGATCATACACCTCAAGCATTACTACACTTGAGAGACTTGAAGTATAATCTATAAGGCATGTTTTTTTATACCATAATATCAACATTATTCTTTATACCATACATTATATAATCTACCATACCTTCCCTATCTACCAAAGTTATTTTTACCCTACTTACCCCCTTTGACCTTGGTTTTATTTTATTGGTTATTTAGTCACTTTTAGCGAAGGGATTCTAATCAATATTCAATAGTCAATTTAGTATGTTATATGAATATCGTATCTTGGACCACTATGATAGTGGTTTGGTAGTTGTATTCTTCATTTCTTATTTCTTTCATTTCAAGTATTCCTAAGTATAACTACCTTTGGGCAAATCAGTGTCTCACATCATGATACTAATTATAACTACCTATGGACAAATTAGTATCATTGACCTATGCCATCATTTCATAATTATAACTACCTATGGGAAAATTAGGAACAAAATTTTAATCATGCCTTGAAGTCCCATCTTGACATGCCTATGTTGTACTATTCCATTTTCCTACTTTGCCTATATTTGAGAACCTTGCTTCTAACTAGTCAGATTCCTTCAATGTAAGGAAAAACTATAGTGACTTGAGGTCCCATCTTGGGACTATGTAGGCAACACTCGATTAAAATTGAGGTTAGATAAATCAACATTTTCCATGCTCTCTTTGTTTATAGATCAATTTAAGTTTAAATTCTCTTGTCATTTTGTGAGTTAGATCATTTAGTATCTCATAATTCTCCATCAAGTTGAGATACTTCAAAAATTTCAAAAATATTTGAAAACAATATATAAAATCCTAAAAATGACCAAATCAACCTCTTATTTACCTTAAGGATATTGTTACCCCTAGATAATTCACAAAAAACCACTTGTCCTTTAGTTTTCCCCATCCTTGTTGGCCCTTAAGCCTTATGCTCTCTTTATTTTTGAAGCTTTCATATTATGAATTATGTATTCAACTTTGATACATTAATGATTTCTAGGATTCATCTAAATTCTCTTATCATTTTTTAAGACCATTCCCATTATCTGTATAAAACACAATCATGCTTTCTTATCATCAATTTTCTTATATCCCATCTCCTATGAGAACTACATTTGGCTTAAATATTATGTTGGCCCTTGTGTCCATGAAACTATGTAGGCAACATCTACTTGCCTAGTACATATGGAGTCAGCTTGTCTATCCCTTATTTTTCTTCTATTCCCCCCAATTTGTCATCTTATTTGTATGATTGGTTCTCTATAGCCTAGGGGTGACCTTGTGTCATTTGTTTGTCTTTTGTTTGTGTTAGAATTGTGATTAACCATTGTGATTTTTTTTGTTTTGTTTTATCTTTATTTTCCATTTTTTGGTGTTTTATCTTTCTATTTTTTTGTTTGTTTATTTGTTTGCATGTTTATTTATTTTATTTTTTATGCCTTGAATTAATATACATTCATTGATTAGGTGATTATTTGTGCACTATACTTAAATCCATCCATATTCATATGTCAACCTTGTCATCATGGTTTTTATCAATGGTGCATTATTTTCAACTATTTATTAGATCGATGTCAATACTTATGCATATTTTGGCTGAGTTATCATGGTGTTATACCATGATGCATACCATTACATAATATAACAAAAATCAACTTAATAAATATTTTAAGTAATGTGGCCACAATACTTATCCTTGACACCTAAAAAATTCCTAATCTATCCCATATCATTACCTAAATAAAGAGTAATTAAGTCATGATTTTTTTTAATCCTTTCTAGTATTAATAGGTTACCAAAATTCATCTTTCTCCTCTTTATTGACTTACTCTTACTCCGCGAGTACATATTTAGTATTTGAATCCACCTTTTTCAATTTTCCATATTACCCCATCATTATGCTAATGATTCTACCTGCCTTTAGGTAAATCATTATGTATCATCCCACCCACAGAGCCAATGATTATAACCACCTATGAGAAAATCCTTATCATTTTTTTGCCCACCTATGAACATTTTAATTATGATAATGATTATAAACACCTTTGAGAAAATAATTATCTCTATCCACCCAATTAGGGCATGTTTTTATTCTTTCAGTGATTATAACTAACTTTAGGAAAATCATTCTCTTATTACCATTTGCCTTTGGTTAATGATTATAACCACCTATGGTAAAATAATTATACCATTATATGTTGATGATTGTAATTTCTTATGGGAAAATGATCCCATTTATTTTCCCACCTAGGGTAGCTCATTATGCCACTGATTATAACCACCTATGGGAAAATCATAGTTTTCCACCCTTTTTTACCATTTGGTCCTATCATTTTCCTTCTTTATAGGGATAGATCACCAACCTTATTTATCAATCACTCCCTCATGTGGGCATGTAGAGCTCATCCATTACCATTGAAGCATTTGGTAGACAATACATTTTCATTATTTGAGAATATGTTACTATGCTTATAGATTACAACACCTTCCCGAAATAGGGGTAAACTATAGACATCCAATTCTAAAAACTAAATTTTAGCCAAAATTTTAGATAGATTACTACCAACCATTGCAAATAAATCCTAAAAATCATTGATTGTCCCACATTTGGCCATGCATCTTTCATAAATGCTTAAAATCATGTTGAGGCATACCTATTTTGGATACTAGCTTATATGCAATAATAACCCTTCACAAATTCATCCTTAATCACCTTGCGACATAACAACTAATAATTTATCCTATGGACACATTAAGCAGGGTGACTTATCAAATCTTGAAAGAGCTAAAATGCTAATCAAAATCAATTATATAATTAAACAAGATTAAATGCTTAATTGAATTATCCATTTATAATTAATGAATATCTAAAAATGAAAATTCTAAAATTCAAAATATCAAGCCTTTTCATCATTGTCTTTATTAGTTGTCAAGATCTTTGAAAGAATCACAAAATATATAATTTGAGAGTCATGCCTAGTAATTAAAAATAATAATTACATGACAAGTATTAACTCAACTAGAATTAGTCTCAACTCACCTAGGGTTAGTTTTAATCCATTCCATGTTTAAACTCAACATTAACTCACCTTGGGTGAGAGTCAATTCTTGAGGATATAAATACAATGCCATACCCCTTCATTTCTAGGTTTGGATATTCTAGAGTTATTATGAAATATTTCCTCCATAATCCTCATGCAAGTAGTGTTACCATGCCCAAATATTAATCCAAGAAATCAAATCCAGGGTTCCAAGGAGATAAGGATCCAAGAAAGATTCATTATCAAAGACTTCTTAATGCACAAGATGAACAAGCCATTTGGATCTCCAAGGAAGGTAAAAGAGTATTTTATTTTATATTTTAGTTGTGATTTCATGTGTAGTTTTGTTGTTACCTATGTTATCCCTAGTGTCTAAGATAGATGTTTTATTATTCTAGTGTTTTTATTTGAGTTTTATTCTTGGACTAACATAAGACTAACCTCCCCTCTATGTATTCCTTGTCCACAAGGGTCAACATGTTTTTGGTGATAAGGATCATAGGGCTAGTATGGGTCATAGTATGACTAATGAGGTTAATTTTGGAGATTATAAGGTGGTATAACACAAGAAATATCTCCATATACATCCATTAAACATTATGAGGCACATAAATAAAAATTTGAACTATCAATAATAACTACTCTTATCCTTGGATGAAGATCTTTTGATGACCACTTTGGCATGAAATTCCAACTACAAATCTGCTTCTCTAATTCTTGTAACTAATTGAGATCATATAATGATGATGCAATGTGATCCAATATTATTTAATATAGTCTTATTGAGCATGCTAAAACTATTAACACTCCAATCTACACCCTGAAAAGGAGGTTATTCAGGCCTACTTCTAAGTCTATGGTAATATGGGATTAGCCCAAGGCTGTGGGTGATCTATGGATGGGATGAACCTCTAGTTTATAGGGATATCTCCCCTAGTGCATTAGCTGAGCTCAAAATCACTAACACCTACTAACTTTTTGGGGTGATATGGATAGAGATAAACATAAAATGAAATCTATATTAATAGAGGTGATGCACCAATATGGTTTATCCACTCTATTAGAGCTCTTAATCACACTATTGAATATTACATAAACTATACACACTCTATAAAGAATTATATGCATCAGTACTTCACATGAATGTTATGGTAGATGTATACAACTTGGATGTGATGGATGAGAGGTTTATATTGAGACAATTCCAACTAGATTACACTTTAAGTATAGTCACCAACCTTTGACACATCATAAAACAACCTACTAGAATCTAGGTGAGTAAAATACTTGAAAAAAAGAAAATATACCACTTATGTATATAAAATAAGCATAAAACACTATATAATAACATGAACATTATGAAACAATCATTGTATTTGCTCAAGAGGTCTAGAAAATACAAATCTAGGCAGAGTTTTCTCATACCCAACTAAGGGATTGATATAATGGATTTCAAGCCTAAATTTATAAAACATCAACAAAGGAAGATATGGAAATATAACATGGATAAGGAATGGAGAGGTCATGAATGACCCTCATTCACTCCATCATAAATTATATCATAGCAGTTCCCTCATCTCTTCATGCATTACCTTCATGGAAGGTGTTCTTCAATGAGCCTTTTGGGCATTAAAATTGAGTGGTGGAGGCTAATTAAATCCTATTTGGCATCATCCAAGGCATGAAAACTCCAATATGTTCAATTATTTCTTTATTTTTGTAGTTATAAATGTGCATTATGATTTAATTATGCTTCCATGATGTATTAAATAACCCAACATCCCCTTTTACATGTTGACTAGGCTCAAAAACTACACATTATCCATGATGACCATGATAAGTGTGTCTTCCTTCCATAATTAGGTATTTACAAGTCTATTTTATGACCTGCATTGACTCATATAGCATCCCTCTATGCCATAATTTAATCCCTTAGTTGACCAAGTAGGCCTACTAGGTAACTAGGCTGAATCACATGATGTTTGTTACTTAGATGGCCATGAAAGCTACATAAGACTTTGATAATAGTTGAATTAAAAAAATTCAATTCTAAACTAACACATTATACCATGACATGTGTCTTCCAAGAAATATACACCCGTAACTCTACCTCATTTAGGTGATTAGGTCTTCTTTGGCTAGCTTTTCTAGACTACTTGTTTGGTGCAGAACTATAGGTGTATCTCTAAGATGAACTATGAGTATTTGGTGATTTTAAAAGGTGAAATATACCTCAAAATACATTTTTTCAACTATCTATAACCTTTTACTAAGCTCTTCACTCTATTTCCATCATTAAATCCTATAAAAACATGGTTTTTAGGGGTTTGTATAGCTTAGTGCCATGTAAAGGACCTCCTTAAAGTGCATCATGTGGCTCAAGTGTCTTTAAGACCAAGTTAGGGAATTTTGAGTTCAAATATATCAAGTTTTCTCCCATCAAGTCTACACTAGGGTTTATTTAGGGTTTTAGTGGCCTACCATCTTAATAATGGTTCATAAAGTATAAGCCTCAAACCCAAAACTTACGGATATGTATGTTGAGACCATAAACCATTTTAAAACCCTTAAACTTATCTTGGTCCCATAGAGATTTTATGGTGAGTACCAAGAGGAAGTTTGTGGCCTTTGATCTCCTTACAAGCATTCTAGGTGGGCTGACAATCTTATATATTTTTCATAGATTTAGTCTCCTCCATCCCACTCTTTCCTCTATGGATCTTAAGTCCATATGGGTCCCCAAATCCCCACAAGATCACTAGGTATGAGTCCTCATGCTTGTTGAGATATGAGCATTTACATTTAAGGTTTGAGATGGTAGCCTAAGGTAGCGTATTTCAAGATAGGTCTTGACGCTAAGTTTGACACTTCTTTGTTTCCCTCTACCTAGAAATTTTTTATTAAGACCTATAACATCATTATATACCTTTAACCACATGAAATATACTAATGAGGGGGTGAATCAATATATTATATATCTTTTACTTAATCTGATTTCTTTTCTTTAATTGCTTAATCACACATTCAAGATATGCAATAAGACAATCAATAACATGCACCACATGAGAGAGAGAGAGAGAGAGAGAGAGAGAGAGAGAGAGAGAGAGAGAGAGAGAGAGAGAGAGAGAGAGAGCATAATTTTATGTGGAAACCCAAAGTGGGAAAAACTATGGAGAATAATCTAAAGTATATGAATGAGCACCAACTCAAATTAAAAAGTTTGTAAGCACTAACTTGCAAGAGCACCAACCCCTTTGCCAAGCACCAACATAATAATTATTTGTGAGCACGAACCCACAAGAGAACCAACCCCTTGAAAATATTTTTGAGCACCAACCCACAAGAGCACCAAACCCTCTTGTATAAAATACAACTATCTCTTAATGTTGCTTACTCAATAAATAAGAGAACTCTACAATATCTCTTGTTTTTCTCTCCTCTTATCTTATATAAAATAATTAAAAAACCATACACTCTCTTGAATATTACAAATGGATTCTCAAGCCTTTATTTATATCTTTCCAAATGACCTTTGGCATTCACCCTTTATGACCCTTCAATCCTCATGGAAAATGGCACCAAACTTGCATGACACTTTGTATCCTTGCATTTTAAAAGTCATATGGTGACCCTTCAGAAGCAAAAGCATCCTTTCCTCTTTTATCTTTATCATGGTGACTTTTCATACTCCTCAAAGTGTCCCTTCATGGAAAACTTCACCATACCCTCTTTTGTCTTCACTTGGTGACTCTTGGAATTGCTCAAGATGACTCTTCATGTGAAAATGCATCCCATTCCTCTTTTGTCTTTACCTCATGACTCTTTGACTTCTCTTTGGGCCCTCTTTTGACTTGTATGCAACCAAAAATATATTCATTAATATTAAATAAATATCAATACATATTAGCCAAGATATGAATATTAAAAACAAAATTAAATGCTATGGGGCCTTTATCATCAATAATGCAAGACATTTGACATCAATGAAAATATTTCTAATAGCTTCCAAACATGAAAGTGCCTTCAAATTTTATGTGTAATCATATACATGTGATTTTTAGGCTTAATAAGCCTAATTAGGCCATTAGGTTCCTTTTACCTATCCTAAAGGATCAAAAATTCAATTTATAATGAGGACCTTAATAAAACAACTCATAGGTCCTCTTTTTCTCTTTTGTACATTACCCTTATGCAGGGTTCCTTACACTTTTGCTTCCTTATGTGGCCCTATCAGTAGGTGTAGTCTTGGATCTTGACTATGTGAGAAATGGTCTTGTCCTTCATGAATATTTTCTCCCCACTCATTAGTTTTCACATATCATCTATGGATTTTTTAGTCTTTTTTCATTTCATACACTTAAGACATGGTGAAATGGTTCTTTTTCTCAATCTTCCTTATTTCTACATTCAGGCCTATAGGTGGTGATTCTAGGCCATTTGAATATGAGTGATTAATATGATAGATGATTTTTGATTTTTGAAGTCATATAAAATGTGAAATTTGGATGACTTAGTCATGGCTAATGACACCCAACCCATAGGTCCTCCTTCTTGCTCATGTAACCTTTCTAGGCTATTCTTTCACTAATTCCTAATCATCCATAGCTTTTTAGAATTAGCTCTTTCAAAATTAAGAATAATATTTAGGCCCAAATCTATTGCCTAAGTCTCATCCCCTTAGGAAAATAATTACCAACTTAGATCGGAGTGTTAAAGCTGATGGTGTCTTGATTTTGGTGTTGTTGTCTAAGTTCAAAATTGCTCTTAATGGTCAAATTATTTTTGGATCCTTATCCTTTGTCTTATTATCCTAATACAAGTTAATTTAACCCATGATAATTAATTACCCTATAAAAGGCCATTCAAAGTCCATTTAGAGGGGTTAACACTCATTTATAAGAAAGAAACAAGAATACAAGCAAGTACATTAAAGCATTTTTCCTTATTCTCTACATATAACCTTATAAGAGAATTTAAAGCCTATTAAAGTATTCATACCAGTCCCTAGTCATCAAAATTACATCCAACTTCAGATCTAGTTGTATACATCACACACAACTATACCAAACACTTTAATGGGATAACTACATTAGCTTGATCCATCTTCAGAGTATTGGTATGTAGGTAATGTGCCCACACATGGGGTGTGAAGTGCATCTAATGTATCATTTTTAGACTAACCCATTCTCTCTCTTTCCAAAGTTTCCATTCAAGTTCAAGCACAAGGTGATTCTAAGGGTATTAAAGACTAAATTAGATACATAGTGAGCTTTGCAAGCTTCTAAGACTCAAAAATTAACAAACATGGTAACATAGGGTTGCTGAATAGAATCAAAAAAGCTTTAAATCTTAGGAAAATAGCATAAAAATAGGACTATAGTGATGAATAGTAGTGTGTCTACTTTTGGGGCTCTTGTCCAACCCAAAAATGAAGTCCAGGAACCTGTTTTAGCCTAGTTTTTAGTCCTACTCCTTTAATATCAATCATTGTCTCAGTTTAGATCAACTAGAATAAGCTAAGTTCTATTTTCTCTCACTTCCTACAATATTTATAAAAGTTAAAAAATATATCTATTTACACAAATCATTAGGTTAATTATATTATATTATTTATTAATTTACATTACTCAGACCCATTTATTATATAGAATTAAAACACTTAATTTCCCAAAATAATAAAACATTTGACAAACCTGACTTACTTCAAATTTTTACACAAAAACCATAAAAACCCTAGGGATAATTATTTATGATTTTTTTAGTAATTTCCTAATTTTTATTAAATTTAAAATTTAGAAATCTACCAATTCATTGTAAAAATAACATATGTTTTGTTTAAACCCTAGTTTGCACATACTAGGTCTTTTTTTGCATACAAACACTTTTCAAACACTAGGATAAATATGTTTCTAATTTTAGAAATATTTTATAATTTTTCTTAAAATTTTCAAGAAAAATCCTAGAAATTTCTCTAAAATTTTCAAATTATTACATTAATTTTCAAAAAAATCATTCAAAACCCTAGTTGCATCAGCTAAACTCCCATTTATTTTCCAGTACTTTTCACATCATTTTCTAAAATTTTAGTTGCATATAAAACTCAAACAATAAATTTCAACATTAAAATTTCATATTATTTTTCACAAATATTTCTAAAAAATCTTTAGCTACATATACTAGCACCTCTTTTCTTCTTGTGGTATCACCTTATATCTCTCAATAAATTGCAAAAATGATATTTTATTTACAAACTTTTCTTACATTTCTTGAAAATAATTAAGAAACCATAATAATCCTATCATGTACATGAATGATGAAGTTTATCATATGTTAATATGAAGATTCATTCTATGTATTTCATGTTTATGTTTCATTATATGGGATGAAATTACAAACTTCATTGTAAAAAATGCATAAGACTTCAAAATTCTTTTTTCATATTCTCTTTTGCTCATATGGAATAATTACCAAATCTATTTTTCAAAATGTATTCAAAATATTATTTTTCATGTCAAAAATTTATATGCCTTTATGCAAAAATTCATGTTCTCTATCATTCACTTTCTATTCTTCATGTGGAAAATTTTTCAAGCTTCTCATGCCAAACACATTAGAAATGTTATAACATATGCCAAAGTTTCTTATACATTCATGCACAAATTAATGCTTTCTATCACTTGCTCTCTATCTCTTATATGGAAAAACTTTCAAGTTTATCATGATAAACACATTATAAATGTCATATCACATATCAAGGTTATAAATGTGTTCATACACAATGTCATGCTATCTATTACATATTCTCTCTTTCTCATGAGGAAAAGTTTTCAAGAATATCTTGCAAAACATATTACAAATTCCATGATTCAAGTCAAATTTTTCTATGCATTAATGCACAATTCCATGTTCTCTATCCTTTAATTTTTGTCTATCATGTGGATTTTTATTTATAAACATATTACTATACATGGTTTCTACTTATATCTATATAACTCTTTGAATATTTTTAAGTATCTCCATATCACTACTAGACATAAGAAAACACTAGTGGTTATATCTATCCCTCCTCTCATCAAACTTGGTCCATATAAATTTTATCCCACACCTCTACTAGCTCTATGCCTATAATACATTATGTATTACATGATATGACACAAATTTACAAAGATAGGTAGGTTAATTACACCCATGGTTATAGCTTTGTCACTCAGGTTAGCACCATTTTTGATATAGTTTTAGCTCCTCCACCTATTATAGTTCTTCTTCCAATCCAAATTTAACCACAATCAAGACATTCATCAACATCACAGAGAGTTCATACACTTACATAGCTTCAAGATTCTAGACAACTTTTATTTACTGTCTCATTGAGATCTCATGCATATACACATATATCATATATTAATAGAGCTTATCCTAATACTAAATGGGTCTCTAAGAGCCTTGCAATTGCATCCACTTCTCAAAGTTATAAGGGGACCCCATAATTGGTTTTCACTATAGATATTTTAGAGCATTTACAATATATAAAACTTTTAGAGACATAGTTTCAACATTTCCATCATGCTTCAGTATCATGCACAATCCTTATTTTTGATATAGGACAACATGATAGGGAGTCTCATCTAAGACTCATCGATCAGTATCATTTCTTCCCAATTTTTCATGTACATAACTTATACCAAAAATATAAAAATAATACAAAAATATAAAATACAAAAACATTAAAATCATATCAAAAATACCAAAAAAATTTTGATATTATGCTTCATCCATTCTTTACATTACTACTATCATGCTGGGACTTACATTTATTATTTCATGCTATTGTATGTCATTTTTCTACATTACCATGCTTCACTTGATCTTATTTGAGTGTGTGCAGTGACATATAGCTCTTTAACTACTTCATTCTACCCAATGAGAAGGAACTCCTACTTCTATATTCATGAGATACATCAATATACATACCCACTGGGGGCATCTTCTACGTGACTACACCATCCAGGTTATGCCATTCCCACACTACACACTCTAAGTTATCATGTTGATGTACATTACATTATAGCTTACACAAAATATTATATTAAAATTTCACTAGTATCTAGTACTTGTGTATCTCTTAACATATAATTAGTCTTGTACTTCACATATTTTTCATACATTCACATTTTATTTGATTAGTTATATGTTTTTCTATCTTTCTAGTTATTACATACTTTCTTTGCTTGCTTAGTATAGCTTGTGTGATTGCATTTCCAATTCTATCTTATCTCCTACTTGTGCCTTAGGATATTTGTCAATGTACTTTGAGTTTATTCATGTGTGTGCCTTAGGACACCTGCCAATGTCCTTTACTTGTACTCTTACATGTGTTTGTGTCCTTTGTGCCAACTTTGCTTGTTTCACTTGCATGTATATGTGGCATTTGAACATGCTTTCCATTCTTGTTTTTTAGTTTGAGTGACATGTGCCCATATCCCTTATTTATGTGGCCCTTTGGCCATACTTGTATGTTTATTAATTCTTGCTTATTTCTTGTTTGATTTTTAATGTGTGTAATACCATGATCCATATCATGCATTTCCATTGCTTTTTTTGATGCATTGATAGACATCATGTTTCATCCCTCCAACTAATAACTAACAACTAATATGTAATATTTCTAGCCCATTACATTTCACATGATTTCACATTATTATATATATCTAGGCATACCCCTATTGATATAATAATCTTTCAATATAAAAATTGCTATATCTTGAAACATATTGTTAAATATCAAATGCTATATCATATATCTATATAGCTTAACACACTTGTAAGACTCTTTTCTTTTGAGGGTAGTCATTGCAAGTTCATCATTCCTACCCTCAAAAGAGGAGGAATAAAATAGGGGTTTTGTTAAATAGACTAAAGCTTCTAATATTTGAAATAGTAGCATTTAGACCACTTAGTATAGAATTTAGAGGTCAAATTGGTCAAAATAGAATAGAAAAATAGTGATAATTCCAAATCAATAACTAGTTTCACACTAGAAAATAGCACTATAAATAGAGAAAAACACTAAACATAGGGGTGTCCACATTTTGATTCTCCTATTTATGTATAAAAACACTCAATTTTCCTAGAATAGGTAAAAAATTTAGTTCAAGGATAGTTTTTTACACTTCCAAATCAATCAGATTTAGATGTTTTAGTACATTTTTCTTAGATATAAGGGGTTATCATGCATAGCATGATGGTTCTCACTTTTATTTTAGATTAGGCAATTGGAATAACTTCTAAATCAAAATCCATGTTCTAGATATCATTGATTGGGGGTAATGTGTGTTACACATTGATCTTATTTTGTTTCCATGTTCAGTTCATTCCAGACATTCTTAGTAGTTATGTGCCTTACTCCATCTACATGTGGTTGGCATCATTTGTGAGTTAAATTTTCATACAAGTTTAAATTTATAAGTACTTGAGTTTCTGAGTTGGATTTCATATAAGCCTAGTACATCAATTTTAGAGTGGCTTTCATACAAGCCTAACCTCTATCTTTTGAAATGGCCTAGAGTGGTCTAGTTTTCCAACACACATTTAGGCTATCCATACCACATTGCTAGATTTATAGAACATCCATGGATTCTATGAGAAATATCATAAAAAATCTATTTTATATCAGTGTCACTTCATAGCTTCACTTCATGTGGAAATGATGGATCCAAAGGGCCAACCTTTGTATTCTTGAGCCACCTATTTAGAGGGATTGGACATATAGTCTATACATCGATTAACACACACATGATTCATTAACTTCAATTAGTTGGTGATGATGGAGTGAAAGGGCTAGCATTTACATTATTAATCCACCTTCTAGGAAATTGATAACTTAGCTCCATTCATAATATTACTCTTGACTCAACACATACTCAACTTAATCTAGCATCACAACATGTTTTATATTGGTTCATATACCTAGTGAGGTGTATTCATTCCTTCTCTTCTTCTTACTTAGATTTTATACATTCTTAATTTAGATATAATGTATCTAGTAAGAACTAATATAATTTATATTTTCATTTATAGATTCACACTTCATAGTGTGATCTCTCTATGCACATCCAACCTCACACAGCTTCATGAGCTTCTCCCTTACAAGTAAGTTCATGTATGCTTTTTTGCTTTCCTTTATCCTAGTATTTTCCTTTTCTATATCATTAGAATAAAGGGGCAGAAATTTAGTCATATAAAATGTGAAATTTAGATGACTTAGACATGGTTAATGACACCCAACCCATAGGTCCTCCTTCTTTCTCATGCAACCCTTCTAGGCTATTCTTTCACTAATTCGAAGTCATTTTATAAACTTAGAATTTTTAGACATAGGTAACCCTTTAAATCCCACATCTATCCCCTCATGTCTCATCCCCTTAGGACAATATCACCCAACTTGAATAAGAGTGTTGAAACCTAGGGTGTCCTGATTCTGGCACTATTCTCCAAGTTTAAAATTACTCTTAACAGTTAGAGTCTTTTATATCCTTATCATTTTCCTTGTCAACCTAATACAATTTCATTTAACACATGATCATTAATCACCCTATAAAATTCCATTCAAAGTCTATTTAGATGGGTTGGCACTCATTTAGAGGAAATAAGCAAGAATATAAGCAAGTACACTCAAACACTCTTCCCTATTCTCTACATACATCCTTTAAATAGAATTTAAATCCTATTAAAGAACTCATACTAGTACCTAGTCACCCAAATTACATATAAATTTTCATCTAGTTGCATATATCACACACAATTACACCAAGCACTTTAATGGGATAACTACATTAGCTTGATCCATATTTGGAGTATTTGTATATAGGCAACATGTATACACATGAGGTGTGAATCAAATCTGACATATCTTTTACACACTAACCCATTCTCTCCCTTTCCTAATTTTTCATTCAAGTTCAAGCACAAAGAGCTCCTAAGGTTTTGAAGACTAAATCAAACACACAATGAGCTCCACAAGCTTTTATGCCTCAAAAATTCACATACAGGGTAACATAGGCTTGTCAAATAGAACCCAAAAAGATTTTATCCTTAGGAAAATAGTGTCAAAATAAGACTATAGCACTAGATAGTAGGGTGTCCTCTTTTCTCACTCTTATCCAACACAAAAATGAAGTTCAAGAACCTGTTTTAGCTATTTTCTAGTCTTACTCCTCCAGTATCACAGCTTGTCTCAATCTAGATCAACCAAAATAAGATAAGTTCTATTTATATATTAGGAATTTGACTCAAGAGAGTATGGTTAGTATCATGTTAGTTCCAAAATGAAAACAAAATGAAATAAATACACTAACTAACATAACATCTTTAGGCCTAGTCACTAAGGGGAGCTTACTGAGGAAAAACCATTTGAGAACACAAATTAAAATGGAGAAAAATGAGAAATATGAAAACAAATAAGATCATCATGATTTGGGAAGAAGGGGAATTTATGAGGCATGGAAGGTATTAATGAGACATGTGAGGGCTGAATCCTGATATTTTATGCATTTATGGCCTAGGGATGCCTTCCTAAGAAATGATGTCATTTAATGATGCAAATATTCAATATTCATTTATAAAAATAAATATTCAAAAAATATCCATGGAATTATTAATTAGGCTCATGATTTGAATTAATTATATCTTAAACATGATTTAGGCAACTTTGGTGCTAATCTTGGTCATTGGTTCACAAATTAATCAAATTGGTCAAAATGTCATATTATTGGCTTGAAATTTGAATGGATTAGATTTAGAAGTTGATGTTAGATGAATTGGATCTATTATTCCATTTAGGATGTTGCCAATGCAAAATAACAAAGGCACATCTTTTGTGAAAGAAATTTGATAGAAAATAGCAATCCAGAGCACCCAGGTGTGAAAATGTCATTTTGACTTGAAATGATTTGATAAAAGTTAGTTAATTCATAAATTGCATTGCCCCATTTAATGATAACCTAGTGAAAATTGGCACTTGAATATTAAAAATTCATCTCTTTTAATGTGTTTTAGTGTTTTAAAGCCATATTATGCACTTTGGTATAAATTGGTCAAAAGCTTGGTTGAAGGTTATCAATGGCCAGTTTTAGGTGTCTATAATTTGCCCCTATATAGGAAGGAATTACAAGATATACAAATATTAATGTCTTCTCAAATAATGAGTAAAGGCCTATATGGAAAAAGGAAGATGGTGATTAAATAAAAAGCTCTAAATGGTGTTTTGGAAACCTATGATGATGCCCCTTCAAGGGAGTGGCCATCACATATGTGGATAGATGGTACCTTAAAAATAATAAAGAAGAAAAAGTGGGATTAAACTATGGTTTGAAATTAATCCAAATGAGAAAATGATTGCATGCATTGATTTAAAAAGGATATTTATTTGCTCAAAGGAGGTTATCATGAGGATTGAAAGTTGAAATAATGATTTGCCCATATGTGGTTATAATCATTAAGATGACTTGGATTGTTGGATAAATATGATTTCACCCTAATTAGGGCTGATTAGAAATCATAACTAAATGATGCAACTTGGAATATAGATTAAAGATGAGTGGGTGCAAACATAGATGTGATGGTCTAATGACTAAAGAAGCCATAAAAAACCAAGCATATGAGGATGCAAAGTGATGAAAAGGATGGATAGAAGAATAAGATTGATCATTAGAAATGATTCACTTGAACCTAAAAATAAGTAGATGCTCATCCTTATTATAAATGATACAACTAGAATGGGCAATGGGTTTATTTGATAAAGGGTGGGATGGAAGGTTTTGCCAAGGTCCTAAGGAAAACATTCTATGGCTCCATTGCTTATAAGCCTTATTGAAGCTAATTTTTATTGTGCACATGATGTTATGCATCATGATAGAACACCATGAAGACTATCCCAAAATATACATAAGGACTAACTCCTGATCTAATAAATAATTGAAAATAATGAACCAATGATAAAAACCATGATGACAATGTTGATGTATGAATATGGATGGACTCAAGAATAATGTGTGCAGGGATTCACCCAATGCATACATATAGATTGAGTCAAGGAAATAGTGCTGAAATAAAACAAATAATAAAGAATAAAACTAAACAAAAAACAAACAAAAATCACACAAAAAAATAAACAACCTAAAGTGAACAAAAAATAGAAATCCTAAAAATAAAAGCAAAATAAGCATCCTGACAATGACTTTGCCCTAGTAGGATGAATCAAGGATAATTGACTAATCTTAGATAGGATAAATGTTTTTATATTTTGAAATATTATGAATGGTTTTAGAATTTTTATGCATCTTAACTTGTTAGATAATTACAAGATACCTAAATGGTTCAATTTCACAAAATAGAGAGAGTGTTGCTTGGGTTTCTTGTAAAGTAGTGAAAATGTGGCTTAGATTGCTCATAAAATAGTGAGAGCACATGAAAATAAGGAATGAGGTGACCTCAACATGAGTTAATCATGACCTAATTAGTCTGAAAATGACCTCAAGTCATAGTAATTCCATCCACATGAAAGGTGGGAAAAAACTAACTAGGTCCTAACAAGTTTTCAAATCTAACAAATGGTCAGTCAAATGAAAACAATAATGGCAAGGTGATGAAGCAATGCATGATAAACAAGTGTTACCCCTAGTTTACCCATAGGTAGTTATAAATAAGATACAATGGATCAGGTCAATGATATTAATTTTCCCATAGGTGGTTATAATTAGTAAAAAGACTGGTGGGACATTGATTTGCCTATAAGCAGTTATAATCAGGCTCACATAAAAAAACTTGATATAGGATGGAAAATGAAAGATATATTGCCAAATAAAATATCACACTACTTTCATAGACTATCATTTAAACACAAAATTGAATGATTATTGAAACCTAATCGGGATCGCCTCACAAAAAGTGAAGGAAGAACTAAAAGAACCAAGATCAAAATAGGATTGGGTAGGATGACTAAAAATATGATTTGGTATAGATAGGAATGGTATGGTAAGATGGCATGGTATTTATTTAGGACAATTATTGATTTTGATAGATTAGATAAAATGGTAAAAGGGTTTCCCCCAACTGGTAAGGAGTGAATGGTAGAATATGCAACAATGGCAAATAGACATGGTAAATGAAATGGTATGGTACATGTTTTTGGCCTAGGTGATGGTTTTTATGTTTTGATGTGTTTGGATTGGGTATGGTAGATGGGATATGATTTTTTTTATTTCTATAAAATTTTAGATGCACATCCTAATCAACAAATGATACAACCACAATAATCAATCATGTTAATTTCTAGCCCACACATCATTGAAATAGTAGATCTGTCAAGAACCTACTACAAATTTAGTTGTTAAGAATGTTTTTATGATCTTCATTGGTCATTAAATCTTGATTTATACAAACATTGAGACAACGCATATTTTTATCCTCTATAAAGGAAAGTATAGCCATGAATGGTAAATAAAGACAAATAATGGATGATAGGTTTGATTATGAAATGGAATGGGTAATGGTTGGGAAATAAATGAAGATCAAGATATTCAATCACATGTAATGTTATTGATGCTAGAGTTGACTTAATTTTGGTTGTGGTGGGGTCAAAGACTTGTTCTCTTGATAGGACCACCAAATTTTTTTGTTTTTTAGGCTTTAGAGTAGCTACCATCTAATTAGGCTATAGATAGAAAGCTATTTTGATTTGATCTTTGATTTTGTCTTCATTAAGAACTGAATAAATTTTGTGTTTAACTATTGGTTCCTTGATGAGGTTTTCACCAATGAATTTGTCTTGATTTTCCCATATCACCTCTAAAAATATGTCACTAATGAATATTGGCTTTTGACTTTGATTTTATTCTATCACTTCTAAAAAAAGTTCAATAAAAGAGTTAATTTTGAAATTTTCATGTCCTCTAGTGCCTTCAAAAGGGTTTCACTAAGAGAGAGTTATTCTACTATATTAATTTGGTCTTGGCCTCCTTATTGTTTTTCAATTGCTATGTCACCATGGATGTATTTCAATAAAGTGTGATTTTGTCAGTCCTAATCAACACTTATGGGAGATGGAATGTCAATAATATGGCTATGTTGGTTGATGGTATTGGCCTATGGAATGGAGGTTGGAATCAAAATCCTCATAGAAGATACTAGGAGAAATTGTGGTGATGATAAAGTAATCATCCTAAAAATCTATAGAAGGATCACAAATGTATTTAAACTAATTTTTGAGTCATGCATAACCAATATTTTAACAATCATGAATTTATTCTATTTTTAAATCTAATTCTAACTAAATTGAATCTAAATCCCATGTTGAGATCAATGTTGATTATGATTTTGATACTAAATCTAATGTCAGTTCAAAAATAGAACCTAACTCTAACTCTGTTTCTTCATCTGACGGGTAATTTATTACAATGATGTCTTATTGAATGTTTAGTTTTACATAAGAAAAGGCTTGTGATGGCATAATGGGATCCATACAGACTAGTTTGTCAAAGTGAGACTCTTCCATAATGGTAAATAGGTCAAGATACAACTCCTCAAAGATTGTCTTGGAAATAGGAGGCTATTGAAAAATAAGCATATGGTCGAGGTAATGATTTCCTCAAAGGTGGTTATAATTGTTAAGAAGTGACTCAACAAATACTATCTCATCAAAGTGAGACTACTTGACAATTGGTATAGGATCAATAGGTGATTCATCACAAGTTGACTTATTGAAAATGGTTGGTTCAACAAAAACATCTTGGATTGGTTGGTTCTCTTGCCTTGATTTCCAATGAGTTGGAAAATACCAGTTTTGAACATAGCTTGGTATTTGAATGATTGAATCAATTGAGGTTTGGATGGTATTGGTACTAGATGAGGAATGGCCTGTGATTGGATAATGGTAGGGCATTGGGTATCATTATTGCTTGTGCAAGCCAAAGGATGAAGTCCTAAAATGGTAATAATAGGATGACGTGGAGTTTGGTTATTCACACAAGCTAAAGGACTAGGTCCTAGAATGATGAAGGGTTATTTTGGAGCCTCATTTCTCAAACAAGCTAAAGGATGAGGTCCTAGAAGGAAAATTCTGGGGAATTATGGAGCATGGTTTCTTCCATAAGATAAATTATGAAGTCCTAGTATGGAAATGGTGTAATTTTATGGTCCTAAAATAGAAATGGTATGGTATGGTGGAGCATGATTACTCACATAAGCCAAAGCATCCAAGTCATCCTCATAAATGATATCATCCTAATTGGTAACTTGATTTGGATTTTGTGGATTTTGACTATGTTCCCCATATAGAGTATTATAGGGAGAATAATAAAACTTCTTAGAAAATTTATCTCTATAGGGGTTTTTAGTTGGATTTTTTGTGGCCATTCTATCATAATTTATATTGTACATGACTCCACCATAAGTGTAATTAGACATATCCACATAAATGATGAAAGATCTAAAAACAAAATGGCTTAGATTTCTACAAACTCTAAAAAACTATGTCCAAAGTAAAAATGGTTGAAACTTGGTCTAACATGGTCAAAAAGGTGGAGTTGCATCTCCAAAATGGTTTGTGTTAAGACTTGGCATAAAAAAACATCAAATTGTCAGGAATTTAGAACAACAAACATGCTCTGATCCCACTTGTCAGGATGCGAAACCGGAAGCATACAATTGATTACGAAATACCAAGCAACTATAATATGCGGAAATAACCAGATTCACCAAGTAACTAGAATTCAGAATAACACAGCATATGAGAGACAATACACAACTTGTATTAACACTTTATATAGAAAAGAATACAATAAAGAAGATGCCACTTCTTCTCCACCACCTTACAGAGGTTTCCCACACCTCAAGTGAACAGTACTTCTTCTCCCCAAAGCTCTCCCTCTCACAGGTCCCAACACCCAACTCAAATACAGAGTTGGTGTTCACCTCCCGTGCTCCACGCACAACACAAGTGCTCCACGCACTCCACAAGTACTCAAAGTACTTCAAGTAGATCTCCCATGAATCTGCAACAACCTGTAATTCAACAGACCATACTTATGGAAGGAACTCCCTTGCCTTCCTCTCTGCTCTATCCGAGTACACACCTGTACTCCAAGTAGATCCTGCCTGATACTGCTCCCTGTTGTGTTGCTGTCTATATGACCTTGCACACCTACAAATCAAACAACGGTTCTGCTCACCTGTGAACCTCGACCTTGCACACACATACACCTACAGATCAATGATCTTACTTACCATGTAGATCTCCTATATAGGCCATGCAACTGTGACCAAGATCCTACACTCCTGAAGAACCCAGCTGGCTCTCCAATCCAGCACCAACACACCTGGTATTGAGGCACTAGGAGGAACGCACCATTGCTCTACCTCACACACAGAAGGAGCTTATAATTATGCTCTCTTACTCCCTAGCACACTTTTCCAATACAACCATGAGTCTATTATATAGATCTCATCCAAATAATAATTAGACATCTAATTACAATAATTATATCCATAGCTCTCAGTCTAAAATTAGATCTCTTCATGCAAACACTTGGTTCGTTAGCTAACTGCCCATAAATAGCTCACAGTCGAACCACACAGGCGACCGACGTCAGTCCCTGTCTGCCTGGAGGTGACCGACGTCGGCCGATATATGACCGACGTCGGTTGCTTCCCTTTGCTATCCTACCGACGTCGACCGATCAGACCGACCCCAACTTCTCTGCAACTCAGCAACCTTTAGCAACCTCCTCTCCTATTTGCATCAGTGAAGCTTTTAGCTCCACAATCCTAACAATCTCCCACTTGGAGATAAACAGCTGCACTATACCTGTACCTGTACTCCATCTAATCTATTTCCTGGTTTGTATCCCTCTTCAAGCTCCAACCTGAAGACAACCCACCACACAACCTATGATGTACCTCCTGTCATCCGAGTACCTGCCACATCCGAACCTACAACACCTGTAGTGAAGTCCTGACCCTGTATAGCAACACCTGCTGTCGGTCCCTCTTAGAAACCTGAGAACCCACTTCCCCGAATTGGCTCCTAACTCTGATAGCTCCCACTGCATGGGAATACTCAGGTCTATACTAGACCTCATGTGATTTCAGACACTGTACCTGTCTAGCCCTTAGTGTGCTCCGGTTCTACATCCTGAACCTCGCCAACACCTGATTCACATCAGCGCCCACTCGAGACAAAATCAGCCTGTGATCTCCATGCCTCCCATGTCAAAGAATTCCGCTGCTCCAAACTCCTCATGACATGCCACTAAACTAATCTCACCCTTAGCTCAGCAAAACCCTGTATGTACACCCGTGCTAGCTAGCATACTATCCACATATAGCAACAGAATGATGTTGCAATCATCATCCCCCTGGTAAGTCAAACCACAGTAGTTACCTGACACTGACTGAAGCCATGCTTTGTCCTCCACCTGTCAAACCTGGTACCACTGTCCTGCAGCTCCTCAAGACCATATGCCCTGGTCTTCTGTCTCAACGTATCCATTCTCTCTATTCTTCTACTGAGGTATCCATTCATCTCTGTGCTTTCATCCAGCTGGCAAACCTACCAAAACACCTGTCTGGTTCTGCTCCAAGGGATCACATCCTCATCCATGCCAAGCTCACACATATAAAAAATTGGTTTTGACATGGTTTATAAACAAACACATTAGTTTTAATCTCAAAACATACCAATAAATAAAAAAAGTGATAAAATTACATTACTTATAATCACCTGAAGTCCTAATAAGGGTATGGCAAAGTGGGGTTAACTAAAACTAATTGGTTTTTTAATATTCTAGATGGATCAATCACACAATGAATTTCACACCAAATGATGAAAAATAAACACACTTTAATTAGGTTTCCACGTTACTTGGTTTATTTCAAAAAGGTCTTGCCCTTTTTACAACCACTACATCTATTGATTTCTCAATGTAGTGTGATATCCAAAGTTCAAATACATCTCATGTGCTTAAACCCAATACAATAAGGTGGTTTAACTACTCAAACCTCTGATCCTAGTGGGGGTGATGAAGTCAATGCCATGAAATGAAACCCCATGTCAAAGCTTCCCTATAGAAATTGTGGTAGGTAATAAAGTCTCCCTCACAAGACAAGTTTGCATAAAATAAATGACTTAAAATATAAATACTTTATGATCATGTCAAGATCACCCAATACTATTACAAGTTTTTAGGGAGTGCTTTAAATGGCATTCTTTTTATGCCTTGGACAAGTCATGTTTGCAATAAAGATGGTGCTTTTAATTCTAAAAGTTCCCTAAATGGGATTGATGGAAGATCATACATTCAACATCCTTCTTTTTTCAAATCAAACATTAAGTTAAACAACTATTGAATACAAAAATTGGATAAATGAGTTCAATTTTAAACACCAAATAAAAAGTTGGCTGGTGTTATTTTGACCCCTTGGTCTTAAGTTGTAACTTTGAAGGCCCAATTATCAAAGAATTAACTTAAGCATCTAAATTTTTCATTAAGCCCTAAAATAAGGTTCCTAATTCATTTTAAACATTTAAAAGATGTCTAAAGATCATAATTTAGCACTCTTGTCGAATGGCAATGGTTATGTTAACTATCAATGGTTATTTTTCTACCCAAATGCATCACCCCAAAAGTAAATGTGTTAGATTATAAATATATAAAGAGAATTTTTTTTAAAATGTAAAAATATATGTAATTTTAAGCTAAACTAATATCAAATTCTAAAAATTTAGAAGAAAACACATGGTTTTTTAAAAAATCATCAAAAATAGAGTCCATATGACCCTAAACCAAGCATTTTAAAATGGCTTATTAGCTCTCAGGTTTGTATTTTTAATAAAAACATAGTGATTGTCGATGGTTATACATGACCATTAATGGTTGAAAATAACCACCAGTGGTTGTACTAACTATTGGCGATTGACTGTGTAAACCTATGAAGATAAAAATTTGGTCAAACTAAATTAGAAAATCACTTAGAAAGAGTTTTAAGCATCCAAATTGATATTTTAAAGTTTCTTGATGCTCTCATTCATATGTGGGATGCATCTTATCCCACTGGGTGTGCCATTATGTAGATTGGGAATTTAACTCAAGAGAGGATGGTTAGTATCGTGTTAGCTCCAAAATGAAAACAAAATGAAATAAAAACACTAACTAGCATAACATCTCTAGGCCTAGTCACTAGGGGGAGATTATTGAGGAAAAACCATTTTAAAACACAACTAAAAATGGAGAGAAATTAGAAATATGAACACAAAACAAAAATTTCTCACCAAATCCTTGAATTCTCTAAAATGTTCCTTCTTTGGCTTGCTTGCTTGTGCTTCAAGAGATCTTCTTCAATGGAGTGTGGCTACCTTCATCTCCTCTTGTCACCTTTGGCTTTGGCTTGGCTTGGCTCAACAATTTATCATTATAACACTAATTGCAATGGATTTTGGAATGGTTTGTGCATTATACATTTACATTATCCAATCTTTTTGGACTCATTTGTACATGATAACTTTAAATTATCTAAGCTTGTAATTTAATAGGCAAGGCCTCCTATTTATATATTTTTGGAATGGTTTAGAATCAACCTAAAGCATTTATCTCAAGATGAAGATGTGTGGCTAAGGATTAATTCAATTATTTAATTAAAACTCATTAATAGGCTCATCATGATTTTAGAATAAGGGGTATTTATGAGGCATATAAGGCATTAATGAGGCATGTGAGGACTTAATCTTGATATTTTATGCATTTATGGCATAGGGATGCCTTCCTAAGAAATGATGCCATTTGATGATACAAATATTAAATATTCATTTCTAAAAAAAAATATTCAAATAAGCTCTATGGAATTTTTAATTAGGCTCATGATTTTAATTAATTAGCTCTTAAACATGATTCAGGCAACATTGGTGAAAATCTTGGTCATTGGTTCACAAATTAGTCATATTGGTCAAAATGTCATGTTATTGGCTAAAAATTTGATTGGATTGGATTTATAAGTTGATGTTAGATGTATTATATCTGTTATTCCATTTAGGATGTTGCCAATGCAAATAAAAAAGGCACTTGTTATGTGTAAGAAATTTGATAGAAAAGAGCAATCCAGAGCACCCAGGTGTGAAAATGTCATTTTGAATCAAAATGATTTGATAAAAGTTAGTTACTTCATAAATTTAATTTCCACATTTAATGATACCCTAGTAAAATTCAGCACTTGAATATAAAAATTTCAACTCTTTTAATGTGTTTTAGTGTTTTTAAGCTATATTGTGCACTTTAGTAGAAATTTATCAAAAGCTTGATTGAAGGTTATCGATGGTGAGTTTTAGTTATATAGAATATTTTCACTCACTTCCTAACATATTTATATAAGGTAAAAATAATATCTATTTACAAAAATCAATAGTTTGATTAAAGTATATTATTCACTGATTTACATTGCTCAAACCCATTTATTATTAAGAATTAAAACACTTAATTTCCCAAAATAATAAAATAATCTTTCATTGTTCGTATTGAGTGGGATAAACATGTTTATGACCCTCAATTAATCCTTATAACCCTATAAAAATAATTAACCTCATCGTTCCCTCAATATTTTTCAATCTTGACACTATAGTCCTATGTATATGGAAACGTTGACTAAGCTCTCATCTTAGGGTGGTTGTGATGGTGTTGTTATTATTTCTCAACCCTACATACTTATTTATTATGTGTAAATGAATCCTCAAGTATATTTAATGTTTAAAACACTCTCAATACCCACTTCTAATATCCAACACTTCATCTTCTTAGTCTACACACTAGGCTTATAGGTGCTTAAATGAGGGCTTATCTGTCAAGGACTTAAGTTGAAGGGTTGATACTTATTAAGCCTTGTTTATGAAATATTACATTTCTATACATATGTGCTTATTACTCCCCTTGATATATATTAATGAATTTAAGACCCTATCCAAATAGTTCTTCATTTTCTTATTTTGAATAATAGTCTTGATGTGACTGTGAGGGCTTACCTTTCTAGGGTTGAACATGAGAATGGTTATTTGGTATAGGAAAATTATTAGCATGAGGGAAATAGTATAGAGTGTTAAAATTATGTGAAACCCATACATTATTTATCATGACTTTATATTTATCTACAACCATTACAATAACATTACGTTTACACTTGCAATGGGACTACATAATCCATACATGATAATCACCTTAGAATAGGACTTGAAGGATTTTTTTTATCCCAGTAACTCAAATGAGTAATTATGATAGATAAGGGATACTAGGGTTGATTAAAATAACCTACCTTACAACCTAAAACATCATCCATTTTCCTTTTCATGCTTTGAAAATTCTACAACCTTAAGAGACAATGGTTGCATCCTATACAAGTGACAACATGAAGGTTTTCCTATTATCTAGAGCTCATAAGTGTGAACCAGTAGTGGGGAATGATGGATATGGAATATGAGATCTATTTTAATACACATACAAGCACTAATTTGTAAAAATACTTCACGAATGCACTTAAATTATTGTAAATTTGACCTTTGCACATACGAGGAAGGCAAATCTAACTACTTAAATTCTTAATGTTTGTTCATAAATCATAGGAAATTAATCTAAAAACTAATTAAAAGATTTTAAATTTCATGATATCCCATTCCTCTACCCAAATTATTTGATCCTCACCTTCTCTCTCCTATATAAACTAGGCAAAAACTTGAAAGCTTGTCCAAGGCTACCAAAGAGCTTGATAGAAGAAGTGGACTAATTTTTAAATTATTTAACATGATATATCATGGATTATCCCATATTATGTTTGAGATAAGTCCCCTTTACATATTTATGACTTTCTTGAATCATGGTCCTACTATATGGATTTTTACAAGTCTGAAGTCACCTATAGCCTACAACTTTCCTTCATTTTCTCAAGTCTTAGACCTTAAAATGCCATTGGTGGGTAGGAAGAGAGAAAATTAAGGTCAAATAACATTTTAATACAAGTAATATAGCTACGAAATCTGAAATGCCACATTTTCACACATTTGGGGCCCATTTGGTGAGTGAAAGATGTGTTTGATACCTAAAATGGACCCTTTTATGCATAAAACCACTTTGTTATGACTTATAATGTCAATGAGACTCCTTTTAAGACCCTTAATTACTCTTTTGACATCAACATATATTATTTTTAAAGGTTTAAAATGAAATTTTAACTCATATGATGAGGCCACCAATTTTTATATTTTATAGCCTCATCCATACCTAGTATAAATCTTTTTCTATGTAAATCCCCATAACCATCCATAACTCATACAAATGAATGAATGAATTTATGATTTTGTGTGGTCATTAATATATATGCTATTTTATAAATTAATGATGATTTTTCTTTGATTAGATTATACTTGTGTAGATTTATTTAACAAATATTTAAAGGGTAACATAAGGTTGTAAGAATCTTGTTTGGGCACAACACTTATAGAGAAGCCTAAAATTTATATTGGCTTCCACATAAAGGTTACACATATCCACTACTAGTTTCCACCTATAGGTTACCCATAATAACTAATGGCTTCCACCTATAGGTTGCCCATAGTAACTATTGGCTTCTACCTATAGGTTTCTTATAGTCTTTTCTAGTTTCCACCTATAGGTTGCTTGAAAAAACTACTAGCTTCCACCTACAAGTTTTCCATAGAAACTATAGGTTTCCTATAGCAACTACATGCTTTCACCTATAGGTAGCCCATAACCACTACACAGAAAAAACTTTTTTGTGATAATATCTTAAGGGCACATCCAGCTATCTTAGGAATCAAGTAGATGATTGAAGAAGATCCTCCATAGTTATTGTAAGGACTCCCCACATGAAAATAATATTGTATGTTATACCAAGGATGAGAAAGACAATGATAATGGAAATGAGATAAAAAGAATAATAAAAAAAAATAGTATACATTGTCCTTAACCCAATCAGGCCTAAAACAAGTAACTTTAGTTACTAACCACCTGAAGGTTGAATGGGGTAGTTCTTAAAGTATTTATACTTTCCCTAGTTTAGTGTTTTTGGTTAAAGCTAATAAACTATGTTTTGTATTTAATGGTAGAACCTAGAATAGATTAGGAGTTGGATAGATGATAACAAAGTAGTAGAATTGTAGAAGTCATTACATTTTGAATATTGTAATCTTCTGTAACAATATTTAATTGCTATAGATTTGAGTAATGATAAGGTTGATTCTATAATAATCTTTTGTAAGTATCTCGAAGAAGAATTGGAACTCAGTTTTGAATGAGGAAGGGCCCCCTCCGAAAGAGTTTTAGTGAAGATCCTGACCCTCTTTAGTTTGAGTGTTTTGAAATTTTATTTAATTATTATTTGGATTATATAAAGTGTGATTCATGTGTGATTCATAAGTTTGAAGTATTTTTGTATTTTTATTATAATAGTTTCATAGTATAACTATCTAGTGAATTTAGCATAAGTTCATTATACTA
The DNA here is from genome assembly GCA_037957365.1 of Torreya grandis. Taxonomy (NCBI): domain Eukaryota; kingdom Viridiplantae; phylum Streptophyta; class Pinopsida; order Cupressales; family Taxaceae; genus Torreya; species Torreya grandis. The sequence continues at coordinate 158,344 of JARHVA010008974.1, read as the reverse complement.
CAACCAGTAAAGCAAGTTAATCTATGAATCAATAATACATATATAGTGATGACATTATTAAAAATAATATACACTGTGGGTTGACAATTAATGCTAATCAGACTCAATAATATAGTAATTAACTAGGTAATAAGTATGCACAACATTATATGGCTTGTTTTAAGGCTTATTTGATGACTTTTAGGGTGAATCAAGGGTTTAAACATGTTTGAATGAGTAAACCATGGAGGGTTACATTTAACACATCCTAAACCTCCAGTTATGACTCAAAAGAGAGTTGGACACACCTATATCATGCTGACAAAGGCCCCCTCTTAATAAATGTCTAAAACAAGTCTAAATACCATGATAACAAGAAACTTTAATTTCCCCAAATTACCATAACTTCTTATATGAAACCTTAACTTTATCAAACAATGATTAAGTCATTTTATAGGCCTCAAAACCACTATCACACTTTTTAAACTCACTCAATGACCACCATGATAACTTAACACATCACCCAAAGACCCAAAAATAGGATATCCTATGATGATCTTTTCAAGAAACCCATGGTACATATAATGAGAGTTTGAAAAATGTTATAAGGCTTAAATACCATAAGAGGATCATGAAATTTTTTATGATGACTCTACAGGATTGAAGGGGGGTTCGTGATTTTTTTTAATTATAATAGTTGATGTTTGGCTTAGGAGGCCAAACCATTAATAGATAGTAAATATATTATTTAAGAATGCACATGAAATGTCATGAATATTCACATATCCCAAACCACTTCAAACATTCCAAAGTTTTTCCATATATAAAGGATGGATCAAAAAAAGGAGAGACATAACATGATAACATCTATCAAAACCAAAATTAAAGAATTTTTTAATTTGAAGGTTAAGAAATTTTACAAAAAACATGAAACCTTTTCCATTAAGGTAAAAATGATTGCTATGAGAAAGAGCCTCAATAATTCTATCTCAAAATATCTAATAGAAATATTAGTGAAAGACCCTTATAATAATCACATGAGCTTCTAAAATATGAATAAAGGGCACCCTGATAAACATCAACATTATCAAATACTTCCATGACTTAATTGACTTTTTTGAAAGTAATGATGAAAATAAATAAAATAAAATTTCCTTGATAAATCTTTGGCTTCACACAAAATATAATCCAACTTCCAATTTGGTGTGGATCAATTTTTAATAAGGATCAAAGAATCCCATTAAATTTATATGTGCTTGAAACCTTTTTTCTAGCTAACTTTACCCCTTCTAATAAATACATAACTTTAACTTTATTATTATTATTATTATTATTATTATTATTATTATTATTATTATTATTATTATTATTATTATTATTATTATTATTATCTTTAAGAAGGAAAAAATAAATTTCCCATAAAACATTCCCTAGGGTGTTCCATAACAAACATCCAATCCCAGCATGCCTAGGGTTTCCTCTTGATCAAAATTTAATTTGATCAAACCATTCTTTATTAGGATCCACCTAGCATCTGAGTGGTTATTTTTATTTAGATTATTAGTAGGGAAAATTAAAGGAAAGATAATTTTGGGCCAAATATATAAAATATCAATTTCATACAGACTTAACAAGGTTTTTTAAATGTTATAATAAAGAGAAATATTACCCAAAATAACTATTTTAATCTTAGCTCAACATCTCTCCCAATCCATAGTATTATTTTAAAATATTTATGTATGCTTCTCTTTCCAGATATAACAAATAAAATTCACATGATCAACTTGACAAATATATGTGAGGTTTTTAAAAACCAAATTCTAAGATAAAAAAAATTTCTTGATAGATTCTAGGGAGTACCCAATGAAGATAAATCCTAGAAAACAAACAAGACAAACATGAGCAAATATTTGTTGTATAAGAACAATGTAAAAGAATTTTTCCATTAATTATACCTCTTATTTACATTAAAAACATATGTAAAGTCTAATAAATCCCATCCATTAAATTCTATCCTTTATAAGGAATCTTTCCAAACAAGTCAACTAAACAAAGGAATTTGCCTAGGGAGTAGAAATTTTATGCCATAATAGGGAAGTAAGCCAATCTTGTTTTGTAGCCTCCTATATGGAAAATGTTGTCACTAAAATTTTCAAAATAAAGGAGGGTGTTTGAGCCTCCTCCATATTTGGGAATCATTGGAATACTTCTAGGTATGTGGTTTTATCTATATTAGAAGTAGACCTCTTGGTTTAAGGGCTAGCTTCATGAATATACCTTGGAGTGATTATCAACCAATATAATTGATTTACTTTGGAAAAGGGATATAATTTTACATGAAATTAAATTAATATAAGGGGGTGATACACCAAAAGGATTTCTAAAAGACCATCATACTTCTTTCACTAAGAAACAATACCTACAAACCAACTTCAAAGTCCTAAGAGGTTCTAACATAAGTGTTTCAACATAGAGATGATATGTATCAGATAACACAAGGAAAGTGAACTAGAGGGTATATTTCACACTCTAAGAACAATTTTAAACTTGTAATGATCCTAACACACTAGGTACAGTCTATATGACCTATTAGAATATGAACTCTAGCATAAACATGAGAAGATAAGGAGAAGTAAGGATATAAAGTTATCACTTAACATCACCATATATCACTTTGTGAACTTAAAAAAATGTTCATGAACTCAAAAATATATTTCAATATATTTTTAAAATACAAATTATAACATCAATCCAATAGGGCTTCACCATACATGGAGTGAAATTAGTCTATAAGAGCCAAAATGACTACTACTTATATAATTGGAGAGAGAGGATAAGAGAATAAAGTCCAAGAGTCACTAGGACATGTGTCAAGATAAGAAAATGAGTTACATATGCATGATAATTAAGTAGGATATAAACCATGCAAGGTCTCAGAGGATAAATGTCCTTAAATAACATGAAAATCCTAAAATGTGGTATATGACTCTTCATTTGTTTGTGTATAAATTGACTTCATCATTTGGCCCTCTTAGAATGCTCCAAATTAGACTAGGGATATATGATATGATTTAATTGAGATTTATGGGTTACAAACATGATCCAACATGCATTGTTGGTTTCTCTAATCATAAAGATTCTTCTAGACATGAGTTATCACTACATGCAACCATAATCACTCCTCTTTCACTCACCCCTCACACTTGGCACAAAATTTTACTTTGGTTTTATAATAAAATTGATATAGAGGGGTGTATTAAACTTTTAAAGAGTCAAAATTACCTTATATACCTTAGGTAGACCTTCAAAGGTCTCCTACTTATATTTTTCACCTTCTTACTTGGTTATTTCTTGTTCACTATGTTAGTTTGGACTGGCTAAGATGAAGATGTTGGTAGAGACACTTGGGGGGTTATTTTAATCATGAAATGGAAATTATGATTTATTATAGGGCCCAATATACCTCCACAATTTTCTTGCATCTTTTGAATCTCCTTTGAACCTAAAAAACACCAAAAACTATCAAAGAAACTAGTTATGTGCCCTATCCATATATGTAGGGTACAATTTAGTATGATGGGAAGGTTAACTAAAGAGTCTTATACAATTAAAAATCATATCATAACCAAAATAGTTCATCTATATGCCTTTCCTTCAAATTCTTCTCCATTGGGTTAAGAATTAGGGGTTTAGAGGGTTTAGAGACATTTTGGCCCTTAAAGATTATTCATATAATGTAACATCTAATTTGTGAACAAATTTTACAAATTATTTTATTAAAAACCCCCTTAAAAATATATTTAATCCTTGACCTCAAATTTTAAGCCTCCATGTACATGTGAGCTCTCAAACTTGCCTTCTTGAGCTCCTTTCTCCATTCTATATGGGCCTAAGTTGGCTTAGGTTAAAACATGTCTTCCCTATGACTTCACCTACACACTAAAGAAAATATCATGATTCATAACTGTCCATTAAGGTCCTCCAAGGATATTCAAATTTAATTTGGTCCTATAAGTGATATTTGACCTCCTTTAGACACTAGATCTATATTAGGCCTAGTGAGCTTTGATTGTGCTTAGCCCTTGACCACCACCTCTAAGTGGTTGATCATTATTGTGGGGATTTTTCGTGTTTATAAATTTATAATACCACTATATAAACCATAATATGTTACAATACAAACTCTTATCACATCTTTTCATCATATACCCACCTAATGTGTAATTTTTTTATTTCCTAGAGTACCCTCTACATGAGATAGAATAAAAGGTATCTCCCCTACATGTCTAGGAAAAATAATGATATGGGGATATCATTAAAGTAATTTAGGTACCTTTTACCACTTTAAAAAAATTTAATATGCTCATATATCTTCTAAACCTTCATAATATTCAAAACAAGCTCCTAACTAGCTGATTGTTCAATCTTGGAAAGTATGGATTACAAGTTTCATGAAACCTTCATACTCTATTTTATAAACTTGAGGACATAGTGAGGTGTACATAATAATAATTATGGAATTAATAATTCTTAAAAACTACCTATAAGTCATGATATCCTTTTGAACCCATCTCTCTACTCCACTCGACTTGACTGGTAGACTATATGTTTACTCAAATAAAAGGGCAAGTTTGTAGGTGTGTATTGCATGTTTAGGTATTTTGTCTCATTGTATGATTAATTTTAAATCCTTTAGGATAAATTCATGTTTATAATTTTCTAATGTTTTATGTTTCTCACATTATTATTCAATTTATGCCTCACACACAAGCTATTAGGTCCAATCTGTATAGTTACCCTACAACCCACCTGTAGGTGATATTCTATGACCAAGAGAAAACTTGTAGGTTGTGATATGGATGGATACTTAACTATTCAAGTCATATTATTTATATTCAACCATTAGTCACATTTAAATTCAAAAGTATTATCTACATGAAAATTTATTCCTGCATCAGGGCCTTTAACACCATGGGGCCATTTGAAACTCAAAATTACTACATAAAGCATTAGAAATTTATAGTGAAAGATTGTATGGGATAGAAGCTCTAAAAAATTTTTCATGCTATTTTGACCAAAATTTTTATTCCTTTATCAAGGTGTTACCCTTATATTAGGGATAAAATATTGAACCATTTACACTAGTCATAACCTCAAGATGATCTATCATGAAAATATCAAAAACACTACAAGGTCTCTCTTTTTAAATTTTAAGGTAACTAGTCCTAAAACCTATTTTATCCCATCATGAACCATGACTCAAATATAACCACCTCTCTATGGATTCAAAAATTATTCTCAAGACATTTCTCAACTATTCAACCTTTATGAGGATTTATAACATGTTCACACTCTTCTATGCACACTTTCAAGTCTATACTAGTGCCACTTATAGGTGGACATTTCAATACACATGTCAGTAAAAGCCAATAATCAACAATGTTCATGGTTATGGCCTTAAAATCAGTATTAATATTTCTCAAGGTTTAAAATGGATCCTTAAAACATTTAAATACATCAAACAAGATCAAATTCTCTCATTTCATGTGTTTGTTCTCTACTAAAACACCTGTAGATGCACTTGCAGGTGTGACATAGAACAACGAAGGTGTATATCAAGTAATGTTCATAGTGTATGGGATTATAACCCATCATATACCTTCTTAAAGTCATAAAATGGATGATTTTCACATTTAAATACTTTAAACCATCTATAATACATCCATTCAACATGACTACTCTACTATAAGGCACATGTGCATGTTCATTAATGGTAGAGGACTATGTTTATGGATTGAACTAATTGTCATACTTAATCAGATACTACTTGAGAGACTTTGATTAAATACTAATGTTATAAGAGTATGCTCAAAACCTTAGGAATCTCCTTTAATTTTTCATGAATGTTTTCAAAGATTCATACACCTTGTTCAGTTGACTGCATATGACAATCATGCAAAGAGTTGACTACATTCTATGTTCCTTGACTGAAAATCCATGTGAGAACTTTAGATATGAGATTATAAGGAAGAGGGTGAAAAAATTCATGGTAAACATGAAATTAAACCTATCACCATACTCTAAATCCACTAAAAAGACATGAAATCTCTGTAGATGGTGAAAACCTACCTGTCACTCTAAATGAGACCACTCTACAACTTAAGATGCTCAAACTTATAAACTCAAATCCAAATGTGAAAAAAAAAATAGAAAATATGATGTAAATATGTCTATGTCTTGTAGAATCAACATCAATAATTAGATTTTTCAGACCTACTCATACAAGAGGAAAATGTGTAGGGTATGGGAAACAACATATAGAAATAAACAGTTAACAGTCGAAAGGATGATTCATAAATCAAAAGTAATAAATATTGGAAATACCTTCCATGAAATAAAATTTTAATGAGGGTAATATGACCCCAAAAGATCATCTGATCTGAAACTTCTCCTACTAGCCATACCAAGAAGAAACCTATTAACCAGTTTTGCATGTCCAATGGTGTGATGAATGAGTAGAATGGTTTTCAGCCATTTTTTATAATTTAAAAGATTTAAAAGAATTTAAATGAGTTTATATAATTTTAATATCCATTCCATAAGTTTTTCCATTTGTCACTCTCCTCTATAGGTCATACAACTTCCAAAACTTCTTCTTTTTCACTTATTTTCTTGATTTTAGTTAACACCTACAAGATTTTTATTTATAAACTAAAATATATAATAGGTAATAATATGAGGGATGTTTTAATATATTTATTAACACTATGAAACTTAGGAAAATTATACCAACTTCATAAATGGCTAAAATATGCACTGTGACATATAATGGCTTAGGAAAGAAATTAATTATGACCAAGGTGATGACACATTAAATGACATAAAATAACATCATGAAACACCATTTAGGACAATAAAATACCAATATACAAGTTTTAAACTATATGTGGGTTGATCTATTTTTATTTGTGGTCAAAATAGTCAATAGAAACAACATATTATATATGCCTAGTTTATCCCTAGTCAATCTCTACTAATCCACCTTGTTTCTCATAAATATTATTCTTATGGACAAAATTTGAGACAACATCAATTTTTTATCATATATTCTTTCAATTTATACTAAATTTTCTAAACCTTTATACTTCTAACATTAATATCATACATTATCTAATAATCACACACCCCTATTCCCAAATTTGCTTCTGAATTTTGTTATAAATCATCCAAATCCCCTCTTTAAAAAAATGTTGATTACGTTTTCCAAGAATACTACAAAAAATTGATAATTTACCATTCCCCACATCCCATGTCAAATTATCATAAATTCTAAGATGTAATTCAAAATATGAGAACCTAGAGGTGGATTTTCAAGGGTAAAAATCCTCTCAAGTGATTTGTTATCTAAATATTTAGCATGAAACATATAACTCCAAGGAAGTGAAGCTTCTTCATACAAATTATAGGCTAAGTTTTATCCCAAATCCAAGTTTCAAACTAGAAGATTATTTATGCCTATACCTCTTGAAAGTTTTAATATACACATTTTCTCACTTTACTAGAAAATCATTATTCTTCTTATGCTTTTCATGCCAAAGGAAATGTACCATGATTTTAGTCATGCACTATGCCACTCCAATCAGAACCTGTAAAACATTAAAAAAAAAATGGGAATTACTTGAATTATTTTATAAATCAAAATTATCCTTTATAAGGGATAATACATTTAGCTTTCCATCTAACTAGTATATTATACATACTATCAATGACATTATGTCATATTTTAGATTTTATAGGACCAGTGAACAAAGGCACACCAAGGTATTTTATAATATCTTTTAGAAATACTAGGACATTTAAATTTCCATATAGATAGTATATTTTACATGTTATCAATTTAATTATGCCATATTTTGGATTTTTTAGGATCAGTGAATAAAGGCAAACCAAGGTATTTTATAGGTAAGTTTCCTATAAGGATTCCTAATATATCTTAAATTTGATGTTTCCTTTCTCTTGGAACATTAGAAAATGATATGAGTTTTATGAAAAATTATTATCTATCTTAAATCCATTTCATACCATTTAATTTTTTTCAAAGAACTCTTGCATTAAACATTTCCACCACACCAAACAACATTGTGTCATGCAAAAATTATATATGTGTATTTGAGGAATATCAATCATAGTATTTCAACCCTTGAGATATATTAGTCTTACAAAAAATCCCCAAGCATCTCCTAAAATATCCCACCATAGTAATGAAGAGGTAAGGATAAAAGGGACCCCCTATTAGATACCTTTCAAAATTTGGAAAAATCTCAGAGGGCATCCATTAACTAAGATAGAAAAGAAGGCCCTAATCAAATAACTCATTACCTAAGTAGTCCAATATTTTTAAAAAATAAAATAAGTTAAATGTTTTTGAAAAAAAATCTAATTGAATCTATCATATACCTTTTGTGTGTGTGTGTGTGTGTGCGCGCACGTGCACATGCACACACACAAATACACACACACACACACACACACACACACACACACACACACACACACACACACATTATATGTATATATGTATATGTATATATATATATATACATAAAAATATATATTTGTATATATATATGTATAGATACATACATACATACATACATGTCTATATATATATATATATCTTGTATATATATATGTATATATACATATGTATATACATATACATATATATACATATATATATAAATATACATATACATATATATATATATATATATATATTCACATATACATATACATATACATATATATATGTATATATATACACAAATATATAGACAAGCACACACACACATATGTATATATAAATTTAACTACATAATTGATTTACCCTCTGATTTAAGGGTTTGAAGAATTTAATAGGTCATTATAAACACTCAAAAGTCACACAATGCATTTCTATTTGTAAAATCACCCCATAACCCCATTTTTATTACCTTGGCTCATTTCCTAACTTCCCAACTTCCAAACATAAGCAAAAATGACTAATCTTAGCCATTTTGACTATGCCTCCCTAACCACTGATGGTCGAACCTTGACCACTGATGGTTGATCCTAACTATCAATGGTTACTTGAAATGTTGCATAATCAAAGGAATCAACTATAGTCTAATTGAAACTCACTCATTGATTACCCATTATCTAAATTAGTTTGTTATTCACATGATAAATGCATAATTATACTTTTAAATAAAATTATTTAAAATCTTTAATTAGAACCTCCCTTTTCTATATATTAAAGATATGAATAGAAGGTTAGGATCATCATTAGGATAAACCAAGTAAGTAGAAGAGGTTATAACTCCCAAGCAAATCCAAAAGCCAAGTATCTATGTTTTTTTATCAAGATTCGGTAATTAGCTTTATTTGTTTCACTTCTTATGTCTTTCCACTTTATCTCTCTTTCACCTCACTTTCTTTTGTTATAGTTATACAACTCAAAACATTTTACCTCCTACCCAAAACCACCCACAAACCACTCTCACTCAACCGAACACCCAATCACTAAAATAGATACCTCTAAGTATCAATTCTTATCTCATAACTTTCATCCCCAACACCACACCTACAACCTCTCTATAACTCCCCTTAATAGATTTATTTTTCCAAACTAGATCCCATAGTAATTTTTGGTGGTCTTACCTAACTACTGATGTACTTCCTTAATCATTGATGATTAACAATGACCAATTGTCACCTAACCACCAATGGTCATAACTAGATTGTTGACATTTAATTTACGTCCATTTTTCCAATAGCAAGTTAATTTGAGGATCTAGTCTTATGGAGAAGTAATTGATGCTTTGGCCTTTCTTAGTGATCCTTACAAAACACAAAAACATTTTTGAAGCCCCTTTGTCCAAGAGAGAGATTGAGTTTTAATGGGTTCATCATTCAAGTAAGTATTATGTAACTTTGTTCCTTTCTTTAGTAGATAGAAGTAGCATAAGTACCAGCTTTAAATAACATTTCTCTTCTTCATCCATGTATTAGGGTCTTACTCATACTTAGATTAATTATTATTTTATTATACATGTTTTGTTTATTTACTAACCCCTCATATTATGCCATAAGCTTTGGTTGGAATTACATTATATTTACTTTGCTTGTTATTAGATTAAGTGAAATTTAAAACCTAGGACCCCCTTAAGATTATTACTGATTATGATTGATTTGAGTCTTTGGAACCCTCCCTAGCATAGTGTATTATGATAAAATATCCCCTAATTAGGTATATAAAATAATTATATTGGTCATGCTCCCACTTAAAAAATGTGCCCCCAATCAAAAGTGTATGGTATGATCTATCTTCTCTAAGATAGGATTGATTTATAAGCATGATGAATTTTTGATTGAATACATTATGGTGAACCCGATGTGAATCTAACCCTTATAGGGTTTGTTTCACTTATTTAATTATTTTATCATTTCATTTTCCCTATATTTATGATGTTGGGTCGACTATATCACCATAATACTAAATTTTGTGTGTAGGTTTAACACATAATCACATTAATACAACTATATTCTATTTTTGTAGGTTCTTATTCAAGTACAAGCTACTAGGTTAACCTAGTTGACATGGTATAGGTTTTTACGTTTTTAGACATCCATTTGAGATTACTAGGTTAACCCAGTTGACCCTATACATTTCAGACATCTAGTTCAATATACTAGGTTGACCTAGTTAACATAGTGTGCTCTTTTAGGCTTTAGTAAACAAGGATCTACAAAGCTAGGTCAAATGAGTTGATATAGTTAGTAGGATTTAAAAGTATCAATTGAGTTTATTGAATATCAATCTAACTTATTTGTATCCTGCAACCCACTAAGGTTATTTTCTATCCTTCTCTATCTTTCCTTATATTTCTATTTTTTACAATTTGTAGTCTTTAAAATTGCCCCTATATAGTCAACTAGGTCACCCATTTCAAATTAATTATGTATTATGTATTCTATTTGGAAATCTAGGTCAACTCTATTGATGTAGTTCACATTTAAACCCTTACTTCAATTGAATGTTCCTTATTTCCTTTTCCCTTCCAAAATGTAAGTTCTAGTTTCTTTTGATTTCTTAGAAAAAGTAAAAATTTATCTTGTTTTGCTTTCACTTCTAAACATCAAAAGTATTCATCCTAGGCTTAGGATTTGCATCATCATATATCATCTAGGTACATAGTATTTACTATTGTATTCATTTAAAAGTACACTAAAACTTTCCTTTAGATGAAATTTAACTTTGCATCCATTATTTTCCTGTATTGATTAGCTCACATAACTTAATTTAATCAAGTAAATTAATTTCTAGTCTCACTTCTTATCACACACATAAAACCAAACCACACATTAAATCATACATCAAAACATTAACATGAATCCTGATTGGGATTTCATCACCTATTGGTTACCTTTCCTCATCTATCCTACTTCAATTTCACCACTAAGGGGAGAACCAACTCAGTATGCTAGCTGAGTATAATCTTTAGAAATTGTATATTTTGGCTAAGCACTAACATTATTATCACTATGGTGTGTGAAGTGAGGGGGTAGGCCCTAATATCAAGCCACATACCAAGTTATAATATAGATCTTTAGAGCCTTTAACTACCTAAAACCATCCTTAGATATCTTCTACTATTACCCGCTCTATGAACCCAACTTGGTCTTATTAACTTCTTTAAAATTGAGGCATAATCCTAAAGAGAGATAATAAATTATCCTAGTATTTTAACACACTTTAGTATATGCATTTTTTTATTTGTTATATTTTTATTTTGTTTACTTTTATTTTGAGTTGTGAGATCACTTGCATCTTCATTTTCCCCTTCCTTGCATGGTTCTCACTAGACAACAACTAAGAAACCAAGAAAATTAGGATCCACCCCACAACCACCCATATTCTTCCTCTTCTTCATACATGGAGTACATCTTAGATATAAAGGGTTATTCCCATCATTCTACAAGTCATAATATCCCTTAGATAGTTTCCCAAGGTGATACAAATTTCATCAACTTTCTAGATAACAACCCCATAGCCCTCCAATATTACCTTAGTACCATATCTCACCATACCCCTACTTTGGTTCCATCTATTAATCCACCCTATGGTATACCATCCCATATTATGAGAAACACCTCTATTTCCACCATTTCCACCTAACCCTTCATCACCCAAGAATTTTATTCTACCAATAATCCCTCCAATACCACCATCTAAAACCAACCCATCCAACCAACCAACACCCAAACTCATTGCACCCCAACCAATAACCCTTCTAGTATAGGAGCAACCCAACCTTTGGGCACCTATGTCCCACTTACCATTGGAATACCCTCTACTAGTGTTGACACCCTTCTTGTTATCTCCAATCCACTAACCTCCACTCCATTCTAAAGCTTGATCATTTCCATACCTTCTACCCTTCTACCCATTAGTACCAAGGTCACAACCCATCCTCAACATATCAAACCAACCATACCTCCAACCCAACCCATTTCAATTCCCCAAAAAATTCCTATTACACATAACTCAAGCTATATTCCTAACCCATAAGGGTATATGGCTCCATATTCTACCCAACCTCCTATATCCACACCCATACATGACATCCTCCTAACCACCCATGCCAACATTCCAATATGGGGAAACCTCCCAAGCTTCCACTAGATATCCTTATGTTGCACCTACCTAATCCCAATAGAAATTAACTTACAAGTATGGGGTTGTATAACCACAAATAGATTTAGTTAATATGTTAATGGATAAGATGACCAATTTGGAGTCATCTAATTCTAGTGCCCATAAATTTGTATCATATGATAAAATTTGCAATGAACCAATTCATCCATCCATCCAAATCCAACCTTATATTCCTCAATGGGAACTTCTAAATTTTTAAAAATTTTAGAGCATTTATACACTCTTCTTATTTGATTGCTTATGATGATGCTCTCCTTCATTGTCATACCTTTCCCATGTCCCTATCTAATTGGTATAGTGATATTACCAAACATTCCCTCTTTTCTTTTGCCCAATTATCTCAAAAATTCTTAGATCATTATTATATACATATATCTAAGAAAATTTCCATTACCGAGAGTTACTCCATTCAAAAATTTGAGGATGAGTCAATTACTGACTTTGTGGCCCATTAGAGAGGTTTGATAAACCAACTCTCTTTCTCTTTTCCCCAACCCAATCTGATTGAGATTTTATCTTCGGCTTATGCTAAACATATTTCCTTGACTTTATAGGTTTAGACTTTCAATACCTTTGATGAGGCTTTCATCATGGCATAAAAATTAGAAATTAGAGCCATTAATGAGGGGAAGCTAAAATTGAGAAAAAAGAATTCTAATTTCAAATCAAATGAGAGATACTCCTCCAAAACCACCAATCCCTCCAATACTAACACAAAATCCAAGGGAATCATGAATGTAGTTGTCCTTAAAACTTCCCCTCCTCTAGTTGTTAACTAACCCAACTCTTCTAATTCTTCCAACTAGAATACTCGAAACTAAAATTGTAATAAACAAAAGAAATATACTCCACCAATGGAGTCATATGCTTCCATTTTGGAAAATTTGTTTAACGTAAATATCATACAACTTCCTTTAATCAAACCCTAATATCAATTCAATTCCTCTCATCTTACACCTAACTGGTATAAAGAGAATAAATTATGTGACTTCCACTATGTCATTTGACATGATGTTAGTAGATTAATTACCTTCAAAAACATTATCCAAGGGTTGATTGACAAGGGGCAAATTGTGCCAGATAATCCCAATGCACTCAAAAATTAGTCACTTGACATATTTAGACAACCTTTCCCTAACCATGACCCTTATATGAATAATGCAAACAATAGAGTGGAATCCTTTCAAAATCATGAGTTTCATACTTTCAATGTGGTTCTTAGCAAGCTCAATGTTGAGGAAACCATTTCCCAAATCATTTTTATTTTTCCCCACTTATTGATGTGGTGGAATCACATTCTATTACTTTAAGAACTAAAAAAAAGGAAGTAACTATTCCCCTTTCTCTACTTATTAAGGTAGTGGATTTTCTAACTTCTCCTTTTAAATAATACCAAAGAAGGTAACCATTACCACTCTACCCTACTCTTTCATCATAGAGCAATCCACTCTTCATTTGGAAAGAATTGCTAAAGAATAAGTCACTTTGCCTACTCCTCCCATGAAATAATCACCTTTCAAAACCTTAGAGTCTTTAATTGAGGAAAAGGACAAGGTATATGCTCCCCTTATCTCAAACCATGGGTTTGTCCTTTAAGATCAATACCAAATGAACCAAACCTATCTATAAGCCTTTTTCTAGACTAGTTCAATACTTGGAGTACTTATCCCAACCCAACATGAATCATGCCACATTTTGGCACCATCTTGGGCTCCCTTATCCAACCAAGCAAGAACCCTCAACCATACCATTGTCAACCCAACCTTCCACTTCCATTAGTGATCCCACAATCACCCTAACCAAAGTTGTATAAACCTCTATCCCTCAAACCATAGTTGAACCAACCAAACCAAATCCACCTAAAGTAACCCATGCACCTTCTACCATCCCAAGAAAACCTATCAAAAACCTAGGCATGCTCCCTACTCATATTCTTACTCACCTCCATTAAAGGAAGATTTAACACTATCTATCCCTCCAAATAAACCCCATGCTAAGATGAACAAGAAAGTGAAGCCACCTAGGATCCTAAAAACCAAAACCTTACCACCCATTTCTACCTTGATTTCAATTTTAGGACCACATACTTCTTCCATCCCAGGACCTCAACCTTACATTAAAAACACATGTCTCCCAAAGACAACCAAACCCAACATCCTCTTTTAGCTACACCTCTACATATTTTTTCCATGACTTCTACCTCCAAACCCTCCACTACCAAACATTCTACTTCTAACCCTTCTATTTCCAAACCACCCACTACCAAGCCTACTATTTTTAGACCTTCTACTTCTAAACTATTTACCTCTAATCCATTAACTTCCAAATGATCTACATCTAAGACATTGAATTCCAAAACACTACCCACCAATAGTATTTCACTACCCAAAACCCTAGTTGTGAAGCCTACTCTTGTGTAGGCATCTACCCCAAAATCTAAAGATAAAACCCAAACACCCCTATCATCTTTGTTTGAGTCTTACTCAACTATCCTAAAAATATTATTGAAAGCTTTTTGCTTGAATTTTACTCCTATAAAACCATTTGACCCCAATAGTCCTAAGCCATCATAAACTATTTTTATAAGAACCTCTCATGATCCCACCACCACTCCAAGAACCAAAAGTAACCATCTAGTACTTACCATATCCCACACTCTCATCTAAGACTGAGGAGGAATTGAAATATTCCTCTAGCCCAACTCTTCACTAAATCTTTACCACCCATGTGTTCACATGATCACAATCCCAACGAAAGGATAAGGGGAAGGTAAAGGTGTCCATTCCATATATATACCCTTCTTCCACTATCCAATAACCCAACCAAAGCCAAACACCTTCACCTTCACCCAAGCCAAAGGTGTCTATCATGAGTGCCTCCTAATCCAACCCTTCTAATTCATTCCAAAG
The DNA here is from genome assembly GCA_037957365.1 of Torreya grandis. Taxonomy (NCBI): domain Eukaryota; kingdom Viridiplantae; phylum Streptophyta; class Pinopsida; order Cupressales; family Taxaceae; genus Torreya; species Torreya grandis. The sequence continues at coordinate 142,699 of JARHVA010008974.1, read as the reverse complement.
AGTAGTTCTGAAGCAACTTCACCAAACACATGTGAAAATGAGTTTACATGAACTAATCATTACCTTACCCCATCACTGCTAGGTGATGATAGATGCTTTATAGTCCATAAAGGTTCAACCAGAATATGCATAACCTCTAGCAAATTTTGTCAAAGCCCTCTAGCTTTTCACCCTTATTACCTTTAAAGATTTAGAAATAACCTTCATTCATCACCAAGATCTAGATCCTCCCCTCTTCATTGCCATTTACACCAACAAAACATGCATCAAAAGGGTTATTATTGATGGAGGAGCTAGCATCAACATTATCTCCTTCCATGCATATGACCAACTAAAATTGATATAGAATATTATGTCAAAAACCGTAGTGATGGTCCACTCCTTCAATGACACTATGGAAACAAATCTAGGAGCTATTATCTTCCACATTCATTTAATACCTCACATGCTTCCTAAGATTTTCTATGTAGTAGAAGGTAAGTTTTAGTATAATGTTCTACTTAGATGCCCTTGGATGCATTACATGAATTATGTGTCCTCTACCCTATATTAATTCATCAAATTTGAGTATGAGGGTCAATTAGTTACCATACAAGCTGACTCAAGTCCTTTCACATTATGTATCATGATGTGCTAACCTAATGATGTTCTTCTCCTTCCATCTGCCAAACCTTTACCAACCAAAGAAAACCCCACCTCTTTCAACAACCAAGCCTTAAATATCTCATCTATCCCTTCTACCCAAATCCCCATAAAAGACCCCTTATAATTAACATTATAATATCTCTCTCTTAGGGATTATCACCTCTTGACTTTGAACACCTTCCCTACTCCCTATGAGTATGGGAACCTTGACCATAACCCTAATTACAAACACAATATCATAAAAATTATTCCTTTCAAGCCACCTAATCTCTAAAACAATCTTGTCTATGGGGGACTTGATCAATCACTCACTACTACCTTTGCCTCCTGTACCTCCTCTTCTACTTGACCATTCATCTCTGATTACCCCTATCTAGTTAAACTAGAGTTTTCTAAGACATACCTCCATGGGCGTGCTTGAAAGAGATTTGATCTAAGATGTTATGAGCATGGACAACATGAGTCATTTCCATGTAAGACCCAATATCCTTATGAGATATTTGGTCTTATATTTGCTCCACCTAAAGAGCCAACCAATTTGCCTCATGTTATTGTCATTGATGAGGAAGTTCCATCCTCATCGACCACTTTACCATCAAAATCTAAAGCTTTAGATATCATTCCCCCTAATTTTTTTCAACCTAATTAGCTTTGGACCCTTGAATTATAAAACTAATGGGGAGACCATAACCATTCCTCTAACTCATCCTAAGATGGTAGAAGATGACTCTCCTAACATTAGTATCATTTGATGTTAAGATGACATTTCCCTTTTCACCTATCTTGGTGTAGAATATTCCTCTATCCACAAATCTCTCCCTCTTGAGACTTCAACCATGTTGAATGAATCTATCATGGATGTAAACTTAGGTACTTAGGATAACTTTTGTTTTGTTAATATCAACTAATCACTATATTCCTTTGAGCTTCAAGATTTTCCCTCTTTCCTTCAAGACCATAGCATAGCATTTTCTTAGTCTTACATGCCAATAATAAATCCTTCCATCTCTACCCATAATATCATTACTACTTATGATGATAAGCCTATCAAGTAGAAGCTTCATCGAATGCACCCTTATATAGCCTTCTTATCAAAGAGGATCTTCAATGCCTCCTATCTATAAATTTCATCCAACACATTGACTATCACCAATGGGTCTCAAATGTTATCCCTAACACCAAAGCAATACGGGACATTTCACTTGCATGGATTTCCATGATCCTAACCTTTCTTTCCCAAAAAATGACTTCCTTTTTTTAATCATTAACCAACTTATTGATCTTAAAATTGGCCATAAGATGTTATCTCTTATGGATGGTTTCTTGGGATATAATAAAATATTGATTTCCCTTGAAGACCAACATAAAACTACTTTTATCACCCCATGGGGGACCTTATGCTATAGGGTTATGCCTTTTGGTCTAAAAATGTTGGTTCAACCTACCAATGTACCATGATCTATATCTTCCATGACCTTATTTTAAAAACCATGGAAGATTAGATAGATGACATTATTAGGAAATATAAATGTTGTGAATATCACTTAGCATTTCTCAAGGTTACTTTTAAATACCTCATCCATTACCACGTTCACCTTAACCCCAAAAAATACATTTTTGGGGTATTGTCAAGAAAGCTCCTTAGATTTTTCATCTTTATTCAAGGAATTGAAGTTGATCCCACTAAAATAAAAGTGGTCCTTGACATGCCTCTTTTGACCAACCTTAAATAACTCCATAGTTTTTAGGGGGAGCTCCAATCCATTTTTCACTTCATCTCTTATCTATCTGATAGATGCCAACCTTTTCATCACCTTCTTAAAAAAGATGTATCTTTTAAGTGGAATAAATATTGTCAAAAGGCCTTTGATTCACTTAAAGATTACCTTATTTATCCATCCATCCTAATTCCTCCCAAAGAGGATTAACCTTTCTACTTTTACATTTCCATGACCGACCACTCCTTAGGGGCAATGCTTGCATATCAAGATGGGAAACATAAATAAAAAACCATCTATTATATAGTTTAAATGCTTATCAAGTATGAGACTCAACACACCCGTACTAAAAAAAATTGCTTCACCTTGGTCTTCGTGGCTTCCAAACTCCACCACGACCTTCTCAACCATAAGACCTATGTCATAATCAAAACCAAACCACTTAAGTATATGCACTCTATGCCATACCAAAATTAGTGTATGGCTAAGTGGATCCTGATTTTAATTGAGTTTTATCCTGAGTTCCTCTATTAAAAGTCAATAAAAGGGAAATTCATAGGAAACTAATTCTCTAAAGCACCTTTAGCAGATAAATAACCTTCTCCTCTTGAATTTCTTGATGAGTCCATCATGACTCTTTCTTAAAATAATGTCACCTATCAAATGACCATATTATTTGATGGATTAAAGTAGAAACGTGGTGGGGGTTTTGGTATCATTCTCAACCCCCTTGATGGTGAACCCCTTCCTTTATCTTTCAAGCTTAATTTTGATTGTACCAATAACATGGTTGAGTATGAAGCCCTAGTGACAGGTCTCTAAACTACTTTAGCCTTGGGAGTCAAGACAATTAGTTTATTTGGTGACTCAAAACTCATGGTCAATCAAATTAATGGCTCTTATAAATGAAAAAATTATGTCCTATTATAATATAAATAACTAGTCGATGTACTCTTAGAGTCATTTGAGCATTACCTCATCCAATCTATTTCATAATTAATGAATAAGTTTGATAACACAATGGCTTCCCTTGCTTCCCAGATCCCATCTGCACATTCTAAATATAAGATATTTATCTCTATCCATAATTTTAACAAGCTTTCTTACATCAAATCAAACCCTCTTCCCATCTTTATTATGGATGAGACCCAACCTGACCTTTGGTATAAGCAGATATTTGACTATCTCAACCTCGGCATCATTTCCTCCAATCTTTATAAGAATGGTTTATGGGTGATTATTTTGAGTACCTATCATTATACCATACTAGGGGAATTCTTTACAAACATGGCTTTTATGGTCTCATTTTCTATGACCTCCATAGTCATGAAATTTCTCATGTTATTAGTAAAATGCATGTTGGGATTTATGGGGGATGCTTTAGTGGCCTAGCTATATCTAAACATATCCTTTGCCTTATATACTATTGTCCCACCCTTAACTAGGACTATTTTGATTACATGAAGAAGTGTGTTAAATTTTTAAAACATGTTAATTTACATCATGCATCTAGTCATAGCCTCTAAGTATATAAGGATTTTTGGCCCTTCTTGTAATGGAGACTAGATATTATTGGTGAAATTAACCCCCATTCTTCATAAAAACATCATTACATCACCTAAAATACAAAATAATTCACCAAATAGGTGGAGGTTATTCCTCTCATATCAACCAAAGACAAAAAGATTGTCAATTTTATTAACCATCATATTATCTATCATTTTGATATTCCTCACAAGATAATCATTGATAATGGTAAATACTTCAAGAATCAAAATTTCCAAGGTATTTTTGATGTATTTGGCATTAAGATAAGTTTCTCCTCACCTTATCATCCAAAAGCTAATGGATATGTGGAATCCTCTAACAAAACACTTAACAACATGTTAACAAAAATGGTTAATGCATCTAATCGAGCTTGGTATTTACACATCCCTTTCACCTTATGAGCATATCTTACTAGAATATAGACCCCTAAAAGTGATACCCCTTTATATTTTATTTTTATATTAGAGGATGTATTTACTCTTGAAGTCCAAATTGTCTCTCTTCACATATCCCTTTAGGATATCATTTCTAAAAGTGATTATTGACAAGATTGTTTATCCCAACTTGAGCTACTTGATGAGCATTATTTAGTTATACTTATCCATCTTTATGTATAACAAGAATGAATTAGGTTCACCTATAAAAAATGCCTAAGAAAATGAGAATTCAATATCAGAGACCTCATCTTAAAGGAAAATCAACATGTAACCAATATGGATAGAAGCAATCAGGGAAAGTTTGATTTTAATTATCTTGGACTTTATATCATTATTCAAGAGTATAGATCAAGGGCTTATGAGTTATCCTCTTTTAAATTAAAAACATAACTTGAGCCTCTCAATACTTCACATGTGTATCCTTTCTTTTGTTAAAATAAGATCAAACTCACCTGCTATCTAACTTAAGCTCATTCCCTATTTTATGAGATTTCTGCCTTCATCACCTCACTTTGAGTACTATCTATTAAAGTATAAAATCATGTGATTTTTCATCACAATTATAGCCTTAATCTTAAACATGAGTACCATAGCTCTACCCATGCCCTAATTCTCATGGATACTTTTTGTCCCTAATAAGATGGAATCTCATGGTTGTTGTCTCTCAAATAATCCTCTCACCTATTATTTTAACATTTTTGTGCATTAGTTTTACCTTCATAAAGGTATGAATTTTATCCTATATAATCAATTCTATGACATCAAAATAAAAAAACATGAACATACATCTATCCTATGGGTCATCTCTAGCATTAGCAAACTACTCCCTTAAGGGACAACTGCCAAAACCAATCAAAATTTCTAAAAGCAATGTAGTTTTCTCCCTTAAAGGGAAACTATGATAAAGCCTAAAAACTTATCAAAATATTTAGACCACTCCCTTGAAGGTTTGATAGGTAAATGCATTTTTAAAAAGAAAACAATTTCCTAGAAGCTTCCTACATTAATCAATTTCCCCAAAGAAATGACAAAAATATCAAAAGACTTATTATTTTTAAGCCATAATTAGATTTCATGAGTATACTTCCCACATCGATTAGTCTACACCATATATGCCATATATTTTTTCATAGTGACTCTTTTTAAACCTAATAAAGAAGCAAGATAAGCTCACATGAAGTTTCCTTTATCATCCACCTCCCTTTTATACCCTCTGTAAAATAAGCAATTTTGAGATTACTTGACACAATGTGATCAAGAAATTTTTTAACCATTTTAAAACCATTGATGCAAAGCATGTGAATGGCTTATGTTCATAAGCTAGTCTAACTTTATTTTCTTTTGATACTTACCAAAGATGAAACATCATGTCTCCTTATCATTTTATCAAAACTATTTGTTGATGCATTCACTAGATGATTGCCTTTTGATTTTTTTATATTTATTTTTTTTCTCACATCTATTTTTGTTGTCCAAAATTACTCTATGTGTTTTAAGATTAATTCAAATTTATCTAATCAAGTGAAATCCATTAAAAAACATGTAAATAACAATTATGGGTTTTATTTTGTGGTTGTCTTCTTACCTTATTCTTTTAAGTGCTTTTAATCATAGAACCATTTTAATGACTTAACATCTCATATGTCAAGCATCACTTCACCCTTATAACCAATCACATCAAATAATCATAACCATTTTTTACATCTATAGCCCTTTCATCATTTCTTTTTAAGTGAGTCATCACATATGTTATCCATCACATGTATCTCTAGATAAGGAGAACATAAATTCATTAATTTAAAACATCTAAATTTCTAAAAAAACATACATCTACTCATGAGAGAAGTGCTAAATCATTATATCATCATCATGCCCAATAACATCATAAGAAACATCATGAACACAAAATAAATCATCCATAACCATAAACACCATCCATAACATCATAATCACATCAAAAAATAATAAGTAACATCATCACATCATAAATTAAATCATCAATAACAAGTAACCATAAACCATAATCCACATCCCCAAACATGATCACATCAAGATCTCATAATATAAATAATCATATATATGACATAAATATATGTGTATCTCACAACAAAGGAATGTACATCTTATTACATTGGCTCGAATACTGGTATCAAAATCATATAATACATAAAAATGGGCATCTCATAAGAGTCTAAGATGAAAAATCACTACTAATCCCTAGAGCTTATCTATCTCTTAGCCTTATCTATTCACCCAAAGATAATGATCATTAACTCAGTGTCACACTACTAACTTCCCCAATAACCAATGCTCTATACTCACCATATTGAGGCTCATTGGGAAGCTATCTAAAGACCAATGCCTCATAATATCTGAGATTCTTGACCATGTCCACATACCTCTCCACAAGAATGGTCCTGAATAGTTATGTAGGTGTTGATACCTACCCTCCTTCCTATCTCAAATTATCTCTCTCCTATGTGACCAAGGCTATATACACTCTAGCCTCATCCATCTCCTATGTAAGAGTGGTCACCTAGCCCTATGTTATATCTCTCTCTAGGGTCACTATTACTAAAGCTACCTATGTTGTGACAAGAGTTTCCATCACTTGATCTCTCTTTATAATACGTGTCTTCCTATTAGGGGCATCCACATCCATCTAATCCCCACCCCCTCCACCATGTCTACATCAGGAGCCTACTATGTACCATTTCCCCCAAACACTACTACTACATAATACACCTAAAACCATATAAGGTAATCTAACATAAGTGATGCATCATCAATAACCATGGCCACTAGTAACTCCTCATGATTAATATCTATCTCTTTAGGCTCTAGTAGAGGTAGTGGTGCCTTAGCATCTTCTCTCTTGTATCTCATAATATCACTAGGAATACTATGCATAAGCCTAAACTATCTCTTAACCCTATCAAATGGGATGAGTTCCACCTCATGGTCTCACCTCCCATAAATCCACATGTAGCTCTATAGTGATAGGGTCTACCTAACATAGCTTACCCATGCTAAGAATCTAGTATATGGCCTCCAAATGACCTATCCATCCACCAGTGCCTCCAACCTATCCCTATACCACTCCAAGTCTCATGTTTTTCCCCCTGGTGTTATAAGTGTGTAATCAACTCTCCACCTCATGAAACCAACTCTAAATTCCATCTAGGTCCATGTGTACCATGATAATCCACTTGGTTAAAGCACTCTAATGTGCTCATATGCATAATAATACAAAATAAAACTGATGTTGATAACATAATTCCTATGTACTCTATATCCCCAAATCTCTGAATAGACCTAAACTAGTAAATTTGGGGCCCAAGCAAACATAGTCTAATTGATCATCATTTCAATAAGAACGCATAGTAATAAAAAGGGAAATATACTAGTACTATAATCTAAGAGTGCATAGAAGGTAATGGATATCATCATCATCATCATGATAAGATGCCTCCGTCTACTATCTATCTGATACATAGATGCATAATTCAAACCTCCCACATTCCACCTAGCATGAAAAAAGTCCACACATAATAACTGATCTATATGTGTGTCTCACTCCTTGATGTTAATGTGATTTATTTGATCACCCCATATTGATAGCTAAAAAATTTGATGAATATCCTCCAGTAAGATGGTAATCTATCCAATAAGAAGAAAAAAAGTGTTTGTAGTCATATCCCATCTCTTAATGAAGGCCACCAACATAGCCACATCTCTAGGCATATGCTAATAATATCTCATGCCACCTAAGCCCATGGTACTCATATGCTCCCATTCCTGGTCTATCATAGCCCTATGTACCTCATCCAAGAGCTGAGGCACTTGCTCTTACATCTATATCTTCTCCCTCACCTAAAAGTTTAAATGTATACCTTAGTTTAATCTACCTATTATACATTACCTATGTATTCTACCTATTAACCCTTACCCCTACCTTAACCTATTTACCTATATTTAATCTAATGATACTTAAACCATGTCTTATATTAGGACCTATCCTACCTTACCTCCCTTGCACAACCCTAACCATTACCCCATATAACATACTATCCAAACATTTAACTCATTCCTTATCTATCCTTAAGCCTATCTTACTATACCTCTTTCACACAAATCCTCACCTAACCCTTCAATATTTTAACCCACACCTTGTAATGATCACCAACGATCGAGTGTCGACTAGTGACAATTCTTTGTAAAACCACCATTAATCAACTATCAAATATTGATGGTTCAGTGGTCAATTGTTGATGATCCACACATAGACTACTTGAAAATTACCTATCAACCAATAATGGTTAATAACGACTATCGATAGTCACTATGTGGTGACCACTAATGACCTAATCCTAGGTTTCTCCCACCTAACCTTCAAACCACTCAACAAAATACCTAAATTATATGTCAGCCTCTATAACCCTCGACTACCTTAACTACCTCAACCTATTTAACACCCCCTCTAAAAATGTGACACCAAAAACTAAAATCTACCAATTTTTGAAACTTGATCCACCCACACAACAAAATAATTGAAAAACACAACATAATAGCTATAAATTCAAGACAACCCCTACCTCATTGTGTGTTCTCTATCATGGTGGAGCCCTCAAAACTGATGTCATTGCTTAGTTCTATGATTTGACCCTCCCTTATTGTATCCTATCTAGATTTGAAATCTATTTTGTCCCACCTCAGTCAACTTTCACCTCCTCAATAAACACTTTGATTGTCCTCACATAGTCAATTGGCACAAGACAAACCTTTATCATTTTCACATAAGATGAAAATGGGAAGTACCATGGGTCAATTTGATAATGAGTAAATACAACCCACTTTTGAGCTTTTATGGTCACCCTTTTATGGTTTCCTTTTGACCACCAATCGTCACTAGGTGACCATAAATAGTTGACCTCAACTATCAATGGTTGACCCTCTAAGTTTTCCCATCCTAACCAACACTTTCCCAAAAAACCACCTTATCACAACCATGCACCGATTGGAGAGAAACTCCTTCTCCGCCAACCAACCAACCAACCCAATAACATCACCTTCATCATTTTGAACCACCATTCTCACTTTTTTGTGACAACCTTACCTTATTCACTTTCACTACATCGATTACCTTTCCATATTTGACAAACTAGCACTACTTTTTTCACACTAACCATTTAGGTGTCTCAGAGCATGGCTCTTTGTAGTCTTGACACCTAAGACCATTTTGTCTTTTTAGGATCATATCCTACCTCAGATACCTCTAAATATAATTACCTTACTTAGGAGACTTGATTTTAAAGAGTAACCCATATTGACTATGCTTAATGTTATGGCATGGTTACCCTATCACCTATCCTTCTAATCCAATCTTATTTTAACACTTGCCTCAACTATGACAACCTAATCTATATGAGATCTATGATATCACACTTAGTCACATTATTTATGATTATTGGCATTTAAATGCCCAACCAATCAACTTTTTCACCCACCTTGTGACCTTTGAATTTCCTTATCAAACCCAAACTTGACTTTATTTCACCTCATCGATTCTTAGTTTGAGGGGGAACACCTCCTTTGATACTTGGGGCATCCAAGCTTCTACTAACCTATCTATTTTTATTTTGTATCTTGTTGATATAAATTACATAATAAAAAGGGGCAAAATATAGACACTCAAAAACTATGAAATACATTACTACTTGTTAAATCACCCCATAACCCCATTTTTATTACCTTAGACCATTTCCTAACTTTTCAGCCACCAAACATAAGCAAAAATGACTAATCCTATCCATTTTGACTGTCTCCCTAACCACCAATGATTGACCCTTGACAATCAATGGTTAACCCTGACCATCAATGGTTACCTGATCTCTTGCATGATCAAAGGAATCAACTATAGCATGACTCTAAATCACTCATTGATTACTCACTATCCAAATTTAGTCTACTATTCACATGATCAATGTGTGATTATACTGATTGATAAACCATTTGTCAAACTCTTTAATTGAAACCTCCCTTTACTTTATATTAAAAATATGAAGATAAGGTTGAGATCATCATCAAGATTAACCAGGAACATAAAAGAGGTTCTAACTCCTAGGTGAATCCAAAAGCTAAGTCTCTATGTTTTTTTAATCAAGATTCAACAATTAGCTCTTTTTTTTTTATTACTTATGTCTTTCACCTTTATATCTCTTTTAATTCAATTTCCTATTTTAGAATTATGCAACTCTATACATTTTACCTCCTACCTAAAACCACCCATAAACCATTCTAACTCACTCAAACACCCAATCCATGAACCAAATACCTTTAAGTATTAATTCATGTCTCGTGACCAATATTTAACCCAAACACCACACCCAAAACCTCTCTATAACTACCCTCAAAAGATTTTTTTTCCAAATTAGATCCCACAGTAACTGTCAATGGTCTTACCTAGCCATATATGAACTTCCTTAACTGTTAATTGTTAACAACCATTGATAGTCACCTAACCATGAATGGTCATACCCAGACCACTAATGGTCACTATGTGTCCATTTTTACAATATCAAATTGTTTTAACCTATCTTCCCATACCCAAATCTTAATTTGTAAGTTCATATTTTATCACAAAACTTAAACTTATTTTATTAATCAATTTTAAGTAATTTATCATTAGTATTCAATCATTTATTTCTATTTTAGTCAAAATATCACTTATTTCTTTTCTATCATTTCTTGTATTTGATTTTAGTAACTTACGTTATTTCATACTAGTACCTATTTTTAGTAAATCATAACTTAAGTATTTTAAAAGTGTGGATTGATAGCCTCCAAGGAAGCTTGTGCTTCTTAGATCTAGCTCATGCTATGCAATCCACCCTACTATCTAACTAATCAATAAATCTCTTCTAGTGTTTTCTTATCTATAAGTCATCCTCCCTAGACAAAGAGAAGTATCTATAATCATATAGATTCATATGTGCATAATACATTAGGTTCTACTAACCTCACCCTTCTTTCAAGTTTTACATCTTTCTTTCTAAATAGAATAATCAAATAGTGAAATACTCATAATGATCCCATTTAGGATTTATTTTTCTATAAAAATTTCTTAATACTATAGAGAGATTATGAGATGTGATAAAACATTAAACATATTATAAATAGACTTAGAAATGATCTTATACATCATATTACAAAAACAAAATGGTGTGATGTAAAAGAGACCATAATCAGTTTTTAAGGAATAGTAGAAATGAAAGTACAATTCATATCTAGAGTATTATTTTTAAAATTAGAGATTCATCCACCACTTTTATAAGTTAAAATCTAAATAAATCCCCAAAAGTATGAAAAATATCTACTATGAAACCATACAAACTAGGTACTTTATTAGGTTGCATAATATGAGCAACCACCTTAATATATTCCTCAGTAAAAGGCTTCATTAAATCCTCATTTTCTTTAAAAGTAATCAAAGAAGGTATATTAGATATAAAATGTCCATAACCTATTCATCCATCTTATTGTTTTTAGATAACATTTTTTTGACAAATATTATAGATTCAAGTTTAATTTTTTTAGGATTATCTAGTGTTAAACCTTTCACATTTCGAATCTAAAAAAATGATTGAATTGTCTTCTTGCTACAATGGATTGACAGATTTTTTTTATATATCCATCATTAATCCATGCCTCCCTTGATTATTGTTTAGAAAAAATATATTTCCTCATATAAACCTCATGGAACATAGGAAGTAGTTCCTATTCATTTTGAATACATTCATCTGTTAATGAAGAACAATAAATATTAAAAATCAAATTTGTAAATTCCTCTGTTAATAGATTATTTCCTCAAAAATGTTTCAGAACACTTCTTATTCCAAACTTTCAAAAAAAAAATTTAAAAAAATCTTATTTATTTTTAAAAATTAAACATCTAATATCCCAGGACTAGATCAAAACTATGCCACCTTTATTTTAATTGGTCTCCAAAATTAGGACGTCTAAGCCATATTAGTTTAAACTTAAATGGACATATTTCTAGAATATTATTTATTTTAACAGTCAAATAAATTAGAAAGTGATCAAAACTTGTAACATTAAGAATCAAAGACTCAACTAACCAACTACATTTTAACCTAGAAGGTGAAATGAAAAATCTATCTAAACATTCAATAATATTATTAAATCCTCTTCATTTATTTGTCCAAGTAAATATGCCTAATTTTGGGGTAAGATTTAATAAATAATTAGAAAAAATGAAATCAAGGAAATCCTTTTGATATTGTGAATTATTTTAGGTTCTCCCATGCTTATCATTAGGTCCAAGAACTACGTTGAATTTCCCTCCCATAATAATTTTATTATCTACCCACTAATATAACACCTACAAAATTTTATAACCTTTCTATGTAGAATATTATTTAGACCATAATAATTTATAATAATTATATCAATATTTTCCTTACTATATGCACATAATTTTTCTCACTTTTATCATGTATTGATGATTTATCTTGTAGCAACCTATTGAGATTCAATCTCCATGATTCCTCACATTAAAGGGTACACCTAAAAAAGAGTTGGCAAACCTTTGGTGATTGTAAATAAATGTTGATATCTATGTCATGATCTAATAATTCCTATTTCTACTATAACTTACTTAGATTTTCCTATCTACTTATGTCCTTCTATCTTACCTCACTCAACTATGTCAATTTTCCCATTTCCAACTACATCTACCATGTTTGATGTAGTTTAATGTGTATTTATAACTAAATATAACATGGTTGATTAGTTAATTATGTTTTCCAACTATATCTACCATGTATGATGTAGTTTATTATGTTTTCCAATTACATCAGCCATGGCCAATATAGCTTAGTATGTTTTCCAACTTTATCTACCATGGCTAATACAATCCATTTCACACCTATTCCATTACTATACTATATTGACCTAGTTGATATAGGTATACATAGTTCAATGTCAGCTAAATCCTCTTAACTACATCAAACTTGGTTAATGTTGTTAGCTTAACTTTTGGGATGGGTTTGGTATATTGACCATTATAAATGTAAGTCCATGTTTCCTTCTAATAGATCATATACACTCATTTCAATATGATTTCAATCATACTTATAACCTATTCTACATTTGGAGGAGTTATTGCCTTACACTCTAGTATTGAAGGAAGCTTATCTTATGGAAGTCTTTGAGATTAGCTAGTATGTCCTTAGTTATCTTAGATCTTATTATCCATCCTTTAGATTCTTCATAACCACAATAATAAATTTCAAATGACTTTTTATCAGTCTAGATTATAACCTTAAGGCAAAGAAATTTTAGACCTACCTCATCTAGCTGATACAATAAAATCACCTCTAGGTATGGGTAGCCTAATGGGTAAGTTAAATATTTATTTTTAGGTTCAAATCCCTTGATGCATCATTTAAGCTCAACTATTGCCTAAACCTACTTGTCTTGCCAATGAAAATGGATAGAAGGGACTTTAAATAAAACCCTATATTATATGATTTTATGCACTAATAGATTATATATCCTCTACTTGATCATTCAACAACATTTATGGATAAAACAAGGACTAGTTACTAACATACTCTCTCCAAAGGACTCCTACACATTAGTGTTTCACATGGAGGTTATTTTAAATGACTATGACTTGAGGATGATAGATGAGATGTCATATTCAAAACATTATAAATAAATTTTCATGACAAGCATAATCATTAACACATTTGCACACCATGTAACCTGTATAAGATCAGTCTAATAACATCTAGGTGATGAGTAAGGACCTATAAAGGGATAAAATATCAAACTCTTATACAAGTTAGATAAGCATGAACATACTAGAAGACCAATAAGGAGATGGATGAATAAATCCTTATATTATTTCAAGGTTGTAAGATATAAATGGGCATAACTTTCTCATACCCAATAGAGGGATGCCTATAATGAATTTCCATGTCTAATTTATAAAACATGAGAAGGAGAGAGAAGGATAATATGGCATAAAAATGGAGTATGGAGGACATTATGACCATTATTCATCCATTAAGTAGTTACAAACATGAATTATGGGTAGAAATAGTTCCATAACTCTTCCCATGTATTGCCTTGGTGGCATAGTTTTTGTTAATGAGCCTTTTGGGTGTAGAAGTCCAGTGGATGTCTTATTCTTGGTCATAGTTTAACCCATGAAGACAACATTATCAATGAAACTAATCCATTACTCCTTGACATATAGTAAGAGGACATGTACCTCTTTTTGGATGGAAGTTACAAGTTTAAACATGTCCATTACTTGCCTAGTTACCACCCTTCATGCCATTCAAAGCCCATTTAATGCATTTATCACTCAAATGGGTTAGAAACCTGAGACTTATACATCTCCAAAAATGTTTTAAGCTTGGTAGAGGATTAGAAATATTGACACAAGGATTCTTATACTCTAAAAATCCTCTTCATCATGTGAGCATACATGCAACATCCTTCTTTCAATGAAAATGAGTGTTACCTCTTCAATTGAGTCCAAGTCTACTCATTAGGATTGTATTTACTATTGGAGGGATGCAATAATGGTTGTATAAATACCATATCATATATTTATAGGCCTAAGTATCATCTTAATTCACTTAAAAGTTCAAATAATACCATCTCATCTCTTTATAGACCCAAGTATCCTCCTAGTTTACTTAAAGGTTCAAACATACCTTGGAAACATGAAAAATGTCTCAAAATTAGACATTACAAGCCATTTTCCTACACATTTTGCCTCACACATAAAAAATTAATGGTTTATAGGGGTCACATAGGACATATAAGTGTCCCCCTAATTTTTTAATTATGTCTCATGGCCATTGGATTCATCGTTAATAGTTTCTTGACCATCATGTTATTTATGAGGGGTTTAGAGGGTTTGGAGTGGACTATGATCTTAATGATGGTTAAAAAAGCACATGACCTTAATTGAAAACTTAATTCCATTAATATTTATTACATATAACCAATAAAATATCCCTAATATATCTTCATCCCATGCATCTTATATGATGAGATATGAGTAAAGGTTGATAGCTCTCAGGTTTCTCCATGGTAGTATGGGCATGCTCACAGTCTTTAGGATTATTCATAAAGCTACCCCCTAAATATATTTATCTATACCACAGATTTAAATTTAATATTTGTCCTCATATTTAAATAATATCATTGGACCCCATGCATTTCCTCTTTCTACATATGATCATCTAAACTTGAATCTTGAATTGGAAGACTGTGATGACAGAGCTTAAAGAGGGATATTAGGTAAAATTATCATTTACCTTATATTATTATTAATTTTACACATATTTAAATACATATAACATAATTATAAAACTTATATATCCATAAATATTCTTTAGGGACTCATATTGACACAAAATTGGAGTTGGAGGTTTGAGGGTTTATGCAGGGTTTTAGGCCTTATAGGCCTAGACTGATCTTCAAGGCACTAGACCAATTGTAGGTACTTGTGGTGAATTTAGATCCTTTTTAACATAATTTTAAATTTAATTTAAACCATTTATTTAGTATCATGTTTTTTTATACCTTTTATTCTATCATTTTTCTCCTTTAGACCTGTTATGGCCATCATTAGCCTATACTAGGTTCTCAAGCTAGCTGATACCAATGCCCTGAGTGGACTTGACTTTATTCCTTTAATAACTTCAAATAGGGTTTTTTAATTCATTAAATGTCCCATTTTACATATAAAAATCTATTTATACTTGGGTGTCCCTCATTCTTTACAATCAAACACTCTTGATAATCATAGACACATAGGCCTATGTGTTGTGAGTGCTTAGTCAGGCTTAGGATGCTCCTTCTAAAATTTAATTTTCCATAAAATGTCATAAAAAAAATAAATATGACATAACACAACTATAAGATCATTTTAATATGGTTTTTTACTCTTAAAATATCTCATCATTCAAACCAATTAGGTATTCCATCTTGACTTGGTAGACTTGTATGCACTAAACCAACTATGTATGTAGGGTTAGAGAGTCTAGTTGGTTATATTATTTAGTAATTATTTCATCTTACCTTTGACCTTAAATAACCTCCACACCCTATCCATTTTTTTATCTCCAACCTCAATGTGTGTGTGGTGTCTCATTTTCAATTTTGGAGACAACTTGATTATAATATTGTAGGTGATGATTGGAAACATTTGACTACAATTAGAGTCTTAAGATCATTATATAGGTTATTTATTGAAAGAAGATACCATACTAAGAATTTAGTTGACTTATTTTTAACCTATTCAACTTCCTCCAGATAGTCATGTTTCAAAAGCATATAATATTTTATTGAATTTGTCTAGGCTCAGTTATAGGTAACTATTTGGGAGAATTTTTGGTAGTTGAGATTTAACCAAGCATTTTTAACTATGTCACTAACATATTAATAGTAACCAAGCTTGATTAGAGTCCATTTATCATGGTTTCATTTACCTTTAGTGGAATTATACAAACTTTTGGTCTTACTTTAATATATAATCTTGTGTATGAGGGTTTAGGCATGTAGGTGTATTATACAATCCCTTTGAAGATTTGAGTTTGGAAACCAAGGCTCACTATAATTTGAAGATGGCTTGATATATTCATTATGAATTATATTTTTTTTGGGAGACCTCATATGAACTATTCCTCTAAATTCAATACAACCTATTGATACCTAAACATCCTCCACCTAGGTATATAATAACATCTTTCATTTGACTAAGTGAAACATGCATCTTGATGGAGAAAGTGAAACTTAGGATCATTCAAAAACTTTAAACAATGTTAAGAAACCTTAAACCAAGATAAATAGTCCATGGATTATTTTGGAGCTAATTTATGTGTGTTAGGGTCATATGGAGGTTTATTTATTTAAAAATTGTAAATATTACACATTCTTAAATCACCATTGCATCCCGAAAAAGGCATTATCCATAGGTTTTCAACCTAGAAATTGGTTGCTATGAGAACATGTTGAGCTATTATTGAATCTTTTCTCCTCCTTTCCATGGTGGGCATTGAGGAGACCTAAAGGGGATATGATATGACATATTTGTGGCCATTTAGGTTATGTGAGGATCATGTTAGGAGCATAGGAACTCTCCACTAATCATTCTTGATGTTTTGCTTCTTCATGAAACAAAAAGATTCTAACACATAAACCTTCATCCTATCAACCATGGGAAATTAGATGTTGATCTAACCATAAAAGTGCCATTATAACATACTTATAAGAGTTTTAGACACCCATAAAACTTTTGGAGACCTTTACCCATGCTCAAATTGTTACAAGGAGTTTGAGTTTCTCATAAATGTGTTTATAACTAAGATTATGATATTTGCAAAGGACTTCAGACCACCTGGGGGTCTTAGTGATTTTTCATAAAGCTCATGGTTTTTATCTACAAACCAATTCCATTAATTATAATTCCATTAGGGACTATAGCTTTGGATAAGATCTTGGAATCTAATTATCCTTATCTGGACTATACCATTGAACTCAAACTAGCCCCTATGAGCTTGCCAAGATATTGATGGAGATTCTACTACCTTTTCTACATTTATATTAATATTTTAGATATGGATTATTCTCTATGATGTATACAATGGATCCCCATGATATGTTTGACCTCCTCTGACTATGACCTTACCATATAAGTCTTGGAAACACTTGTAAAATGTCATTTATTAGTATTTTTCAAGTTTGAGATCTTGAAAAACCATTGGAGGATAAGAGGATGGAAATGAAAGTCCAAGTACATTTTTAAATTAGAGATTATAAATGGAAGGAATCTGAAAAGTCAAATTTTTTAGTGTGTGGGACCATTTTTTTAAATGGAGGGTGTTTAACTTCTGAAAAAACCCTTTTTTACATATAAAAATACCTTAAAATGGTAATATGATGGACATGATATCATTTGGGAACATGATTTATGACTTTGGTAGCATCCTAGGGGACATATAATAATTATTCTCATGGTTTTAACACCCTTTGAAGGAAAAACATACATCATCTCAAATGCAATATCAATAGAAGAAATTACCTTAACATTTTCTATAAAAACATTAAAATATGTTAAGGCTTCAAACAAGGTTACCCTTACCTCCTCATACCAGCTCTACTCTTCTTGAATTCTACCACATTATATAGGTTCTTGTCATGATTAAATGGACAAATGATTGGGCATAGGATAAAAAATCATGGGTCATCTTATCATGTATGGTTTTAGACCATGAAGGTCAAAACATGACTTGGTGTGGATTCTCAGACATGATTAATATAAAATGAAATCGTAACACAGTTTAAAAAAGGTGAAATGATGACTAATAAAACACTTACTTGGAATAAGCAAACCACATACACATAATACCTATTATCTTGATGATAATTGACCCTCTGTTAGAATCCATGACAAACAAAAGTGGGATCTTTTGAATCTAAGGGGAGAAAGACATCAACATGACCATTGGCCAAGGGGGAGATTGAGGTTCAATGGGTTATTCATCAAGCTAAATATATTCTAACCCTATCTCTTTTATTAGGTATATATAATTTATGTATAACTTAGTAAATAAATGTTTGTGTATCTTTGTTTGAGATTTATATACACTTATACTTAGTGTGGATATAGGATTGCTTGAAATTTCCATTTATTCACCTCAAGTTGCTTAGGTTCACATTTTCCTATGATGGATCATTACCCATTTTGATATGTTTGTATCCCTTCACCCCTTACATTATTTGATTAAAATATTAGACTACTTATAAACATATATCTAGTTCGAGATACCTCATTGTGTTATTGGATAAATGATTTAGAACCTTTTCCTTTGACATTGTGTTGTATGTGATCCTATTTATAGGTTTTTATATCCATTTGGTCACATCCTGATTCACTAAGTATCATTGGTATCTCTTTGATTAACCTTATCTAAGTCTAGATATTTTAAGATGTGATAGTTCTAGGATGATACTATCCCATTACATACATTCTAGTGAACCCAATGTGAATCTTGCCATTGCCTTCACTATTTTAGCCAACTATATTAGCTAGATATGATATAATTCTATCCCAATTTATTTCCAGCCAACTATATGTACTAGGTGGGATAGAGTTATGTGTCAGTATATATTTAATAGTCTTTATAACTAAATTATCCATGTTTGATATAATTCATTTTATTTTTATAACTACATCAGCTAGATCTAATAAGTTTAATGTTATTTATAACTGCATCTACTAAGGTTTATATAGTTTAGTTTTTCCCAAACTATATCTATTGGGGTTGATATATTTATTTTTTCCAACTACATCTACCAGGTTTGATATAGTTCATTTTTTCTAATTGTATATGCTAGGGAGGATATAGTTTATTATTTCCAACTGCATATACTATGGATGAGATATAGTTCAATGTGTCTTTCCAATGGCATTGATCGGTTATAATATAGTTAGTTTTTATCTAACTACCAAATTGCACTTATTTTTTTATCCAAACTATATCAACCAACCCAATACACTATATTTTTTAGCTTCATTTTTTGACTATATCAATCTGGTTGATATAGTCTATTTCTTTTTATCGACTATTTTTCATCAAATTTTTAGTCAAGTATCATCATAATGTCACCTCTTAGGATCTTTATTACTAGAATCAACCTAGTCATATCTTACATGGGTTGTTATTTTATTCCCATATTCTCCACAATGTAAGATAACTCTTCATGATGCAATTTGTCCCAAAATCATTGTAGATATTTTCAACCCAAATATCGAGTTACCTCATACCATATAGTAGATCCAAAAAATTATCAAAGACAAATCCAAAATCATGGCAACTATACACTATATAATTTCACACCTTATATACTTATTATTAATAAACTCATAAAAAAATACATCAATATTTGGAACCTCACATTATATTCCACCTATTACAACCAATGTTCACAATCTTCTAATTACACCCATAACAAGAGCACCTAGATTTATCAATTCATAATGTAACTTGGTTTAAAGTAATCAAAATTAATAGATAAACAATTCCCCATCAATAAAATTTATTTATGAAAATACATTTACACTTCTAACAAGAATGATGGATTTGACAATCTTCCTTCGTCTTCCACCACATTTGGGGAAACCAACATAAATGTTGGGATTCTTCCTCCCAATACCAATGTTGTCAATCCTGATCTTAATACCTATAATCAAAACCCACCTATTGATAAAAATAAAATCCTTAAAAAAATGGTTAAAAAAATGGCCTTTTGCAAGCTTTTAATAGTTCCCAAATGATCCATACACAAAACCAAAATTTACAAATGGCTAGTCAACCTCAAGTAATCATGACTTAACCAAATCATAATTTTGTTCCTCCTCTTAGAGATTCCAATGGAAACAGTATTCCTCAACTTCTACTTCAAAATAAAATGTTTAAAATTATTTAAGATGATCCTTTAGGTCCTTTCATTATGTCCATAGACACTAGGACATCTCTCCAACTATCACATGTGATGGGAATAAATATCTTACTATCTTTCTTAACACCTTCGAAAATATATTCAATGAATGGGTTAAAACTAATAAACTCACTAATACCAAAATTCTATCCTATCCTTTTATTATATATGCATTATATTTGTGTAATTAACTTATTATACATTCCATTACACAAATAGATGATTTAGTTAATTCTCTAGTTAAGGAAGTATATAATAAAGATCTTCTTGGAAATCACCTTAGCAATTTATCAATGCTAATCAAATTCTTAAAAAATTTGTTCACACTTTCATAAAATTATGGAAGTATTTATCTCAAAAATCATATCATAACATGGGTGATGATAATATATTCAAACTCTTTGTCACTGTTCTTAAACACCCTCTTCTATATAAAGTTGTATTTTTTCCCCTAAGACATTAAAAGAGGCCTTAGATCAAAGAAAAAGGAAAGACTTCATTATGAGTCAATTTGAATCATCTCATAATGAAAACTAAACTAATCTCATTGATACCACTTCATCTAAAATTGATCCTCCCCCATAACCTAATAAGAGAGATTAAAAACAAAACATTAAAATCCCTACCCACCCTCCCTTGAGTCTCTAAAAACTTAGGAAAAATATGGCACCTTATAAATCCATTAGTTTTGAATCTTTAAAACTACATCAAAAATGGTTCAATCCTATTAAATTTTATTGGTGGCATGCTAAGATAGGTCATTATCATGATATCCAATGATTTATTCTTTCTTTTTTTCTTTGTGCACATTTCAATCTTGACTCTATTTCTCAAGAACATTATCAATACCATCTTAAAGTCTCTCAATCTAGATCTACCCAATCATAATCACATTGTTTTATTATTTTTGGTGATTAGGTGTTTAATTATTAAGCAAATAAAATTTTGAGTGAATGTAAATTAGTAAATAAATGTGTTGTATTTAACCTATTGATTTTTGTAAACAAATAGTATTTTGTCTTCTTATAAATATAGTAAGAAGTGTAGGGAAATTAAATTTAGCTTATTTTGGGTCAAAATAGAAGATGTAGGATCTAGAAATTATTGTGTAGGGATGGAAGACTATCATAAACAGAACCTAGAACTCTATTTTTGGATTTGATAGTAGCACTAAAACTAGGACACCCTACTACTTGGTGTTATAGTCTACTTTCTAGCACTATTGTCCCTTTTTAGAGCTAGTATCCACTTTTAGTGTTGTTGTCCTAGTGGTTTTGTTTTTTTTAGGTTTTACTTGGTGGGCCTATGACACCATAATAATGAAATATCAAAGCATAGGTCTATGTGTAACATGTTATGTGTCTAATTCAATCTTCCAAACCCTTAGGAGCTCTTGGTACTTAAACTTGAATAGTAAACTTGGGAAAAAAAGGGGTTAGTGTGTAAAGGATACGCTAGACACACTTCACATCTTGTGTGTGGGTACATTGCCTACATACCAATACTTTGAAGACGGACTAAGATAATTTAGTTCTCATATTTAAAGTGCTTAGTACAATTGTGTGATGTATACAATTAGATGCAAAACTATAATGTTATTTGGATGACTAGGGAATAAAATGAGTGCTTGAATAGGCTTGAGTTGGCCTTGCAAGGTTGTATGTAGAGAATAGGGAAGAGTGATTGAGTGTACTTGTTTGTATTCTTGTTCTTTTCCTATGAATGAGTGCCAACCCCTCTAAATTGAATTTTAATGGCCTTTTATATGGAAATTAATGATCATGTGTTAAATGAAATTATATTAGGTTGATAGGGAAAATGATAAAGATTCAAGAAAATTTGACCATTAATGGTAAAGATAAACTTTAATAATAGCAATAGAAATAAGACACCCCTAAATTTTATCACTCCTATAAAAATTGGGCACTATTGTCCTAGGAGGATGAGTCTTAGGGGGATGGACATAGGTCTAGGAGGGATATCTGATTCCTAAAAATCTAAGTTTAGGAAGCTACAAGTGACTAGGAATTGTTGAAATTCTAGCTAAGAAGGGTTGAGTGAGCAAGAAAGAGGACCTATAGGTTGGATGATATTAGCCATGCTTAAGTCATTCAATTTTATATTTTATAAGATTACATTTTCCCTTACTTTATTATAGTGATTCATCAAAGTGAAATACTAGGATAAAGTAAAAATAAAAAGCATGCCTGAACTTACCTGTATAGGAAAAGCTCAAAAAGTTGTGTGATGTTAGATGTGCATAGAGAGAACATGTTTTGATATGTAAATATACAAATAAAAACATGAAGGAGACCAGTTCTTACTAGATACACTATATCTAAAATAAGAACATATAAAATTTGAGTAGAGGAAGAGAGAGGAATGAATATACCTCACTGGGTATGTGAATCAATACAAAATTGTTAGGACCCTTCATCTTAACCATCTATTTATAGTTTATTTATTCAATAAAATGATATGGACACATATTGTTTGTAGGTGATCCCTAAATCTCATTATAATAGTATAATTTAATAGTATAATAGTAGTTTTAATCCCACATTAATGAGGAGTAGTTATTTAGTGATAGATTATATTAAATAGGAGCTTAGTCTAGTATGAAGGCATCCACGAATTGTATTCAATTGAGCTTGCTCAAAGGAGGTTACCCCCTAAAAGAGGCTAGTGATTCTACAATTTAACTATTATAATTTAGTTCTATTTGTTTCATTCAATATATTTCTGATTTTTCATATTTTATTTTGTGTATTTTCAATTATATGCTAATTTGTTTAAGAAGGATCCTCACATCTAGTATCGAAGCACTTTCTAGGGAGAATTTTTTTTTGCTACCCGCCGTATACTCTAACCTTGCCATAATTAGACCATAGAAATAAAAAAGTGGTAACAAATCCATTCCCAACCCTTATATGTGATAGTCTAGATCTGAAATTTCAATTTGGCAATAGGTCATCATCAAATTCATGATTTTTTTCTCTATGGTATTGTGATTGTGTTTTGCTCTAGATTTTATCTTTTATTTCAGATCAAGGTAAAACCTATCTACATAGCTATGGGAAGTACTTGGGTGAAATCCATAAAATTCATTTTTAGTAGTAACACGTGAACCCCAAAGTATCTTTCCCATTGAGAGGACCTGCTAGTAAAATGAGCAATGACCCTTTCCTAATTGACTAGTTCCTACCTGTGAGGAAAACCAAGAGTTGTCATTAAGAGATAAATTTGTGGCCAAATTTTTTTTATAGAGTGGTACTCACTAAAAGAATATTGGTATAAAAAAATATTTAAAAAAAAACCTTTTAGGAAACCATTCAAACTTGGGGTCTATTTCTACCAGACAGAGAAGAAAACCAATGTGTGTTGTAGAAGCTTGGTAAGAGAATGCCTGGTTGAGAAAATCAAAAGTTATTGATAAAATATTATTCCAATTTCAGTACCTAAAGTAATAAAATAGATGAATTTTAAAAAAAATTATTATTCTCTACAAGCTACCCTTCAAAACATTGGGAATCTTTAATTGGATAAACTAGTACACTAAGGCCTGCTCAAATATTCCTTATTTGATGTGAAGTGCCATGCACAACAAATTTGAAAAAAGTTTAAGGTTACATTTTAGATGATTAATGAATAGATAAATTAATACATAAGAACTCACATTTAATTTCATGATCATATTTATCCCATATTTCTATAATATATCATCCTTGAAATCAAAAAACTATTAGCAGAGCAAAACTCAAAAACCTTAGCAGAGCAATAGAAAACCAAAAACCAAAGTGTTGGAAATTTTCATTTTTTTGTAATATCTCCCTATTTTTAGCCCATTTTATTCTCAAAATTTACTGAAAAACTTGAAATTAAATTCTCCACATTTTTTTTCTTGAGGTCCCATATCTTGATTCTACCTTGACTTCTCATAAAACTCATTTCCACCTTTTTTGGGTTTTATCATAACTTTTTCAGTTTTTGTCCATTTTCCTCAAAAAATTTACACAATTTTCATCTCCCTTTTATGTTTCTTCATTCCTATTTGATAGTTTTTAATTTTTTTCGTTTTTTCTTCCAAAATTACCTTCACCATTGTCAATCATACTCTTATGTAAAAAAATTAGTAAAAGTAACTTTACACCTCCCGATTTCATCTAAATAAAAATATTCTATTAATAAACATGTCTTAACATTAATTTTCCCACCCATTACCAAAAAAATCATAGGTTATTTTAGTCACACATACATGTCTCAAAATCATGGAGGAAGAAATTACAACATTGATGGCCTAGGTCACTGACTTAGTTGATATGGTACATGGAGTGAATGACACCCATGCCCTTTTGCTCAAATAATTATAAAAGGAGTCTTCTTCTGAGAATAATTTTTCATCTACTGACCCACCATGTGGTCATAAATTGGAATTTCACAAGTTTAATGGTATAGACATGATAGGTTGGATCTATCATGCCAAGTAATACTTCAACCTTCATAATACTTATCAGATCAACAAAGTCACAATTGCTTCTTTCCACTTGAAAATAGAGGCACTCTAATGGTACCATTAGTATCTCAAATCCAATATTTAACTTGATTGTAAAACTTTTGCATCCCTACTTTGGATAGGTTTGGTCCCTTAACATTCAAGGATTTTACAAGAGCCCTCACCAAACTTCATTAGACAGGCACCATTCATGATTATCAAATTGAATTTGAGAAGCTAGCTAATCACACTAAAGGGTTATTAGATGACTTATTCAAGAGTTATTTTATTGGCCTCAAATATCCCTTCTACTTTGAGGTCAATATGTTCTAACCTCAGACCATGATGTCAACCTTGGGTCTCACCAAGCTCACTAAAGAAAAAATCACCTCCCAATGTCACACTTCTAATTGGGCACCATACAAGCCCTTTTTCCAATAGTCTAACCCAAGGAAAACCCCCATCAAATTTATCACATGAGATAAAATGTGTGCATATCATGAAAAAGGTATTTGTTACAAATATGATGATAAATGGGTTCTCAGGCATAAATGTATAGAGAAAAAATTGTATCTACTAGATGTTGATTCTCCACTAGATATAGAAGATTATGAGGATGCCACTAAGGATATCACACCGGTAGTTGATGAATCTAAGCACTCAAATTTTTGTCTTGAGATCTCCATGCATGCTTTGGTAGGAGCCACCACTCCCCAACTAATGTGTGTCAAAGGGTTTTTTAAGAAATAACCTCTCACCATTATCATTGATTCTAGTAGCACTCATAAATTTATTGATCCTCAATTAGATAAACAAGAATATTATTTTATCCACCCTTTTTTAGCTTTGAAGTAATGATTTCTAATGGTCAAACCTTATCCTATAAAGGCAAGTGTTATAATGTTCATATTTTTAGGGCTGATTATAACCTCAAGGTTGATATGTTTGCTTTCTCCTTAGGTGGATGTGATGTTGTATTGGTGCCTAATGGTTATACACTCCTGGTCTCAATCTTTGGTATTTTTATAAACTATGGATGCAATTCACTAAGAATGGTCATCAATACACTCTACAAGGCCTTCTTCTTGGCTCTACTAGTATTATCATCTCTCACCACATGGAGAAACTTCTTAAACATGGGTCTCACAAAATCATTCACCACTTGTTCACTTTGCACACTAATCCCCCATTAGATTGAAAAAAACATTCATATTTGTGGGACATTTTGGTCAAGCATGTAGTTGTCTTCATATAACCAACAAGATTACCACCTCATCACCCTAAAGACTATTGTATCTAGCTTTTCCCTGGTAATACACCCCCCAACATTTGGCCCTACCACTACCCATTTCATAACAAGTCCAAGATTGAAAATATTTCTCATGAACCTCTCCAAGTCAGCATCATTCAACCCAATGCTAGTCCCTATTTTTCACTGATCTTTCTCACTCATAAGAAATATGGTTCTTGGTGACTCTATATTGACTATCGAGACTTGAACAAGCTAACAATCAAAGATAAATTCCCCATTCCATTCATCGATGAGCTTCTTGATGAACTACACGGTGCATGATTTTTATCCAAATTGGACCTTCATTCTAGATATCATCAAATTCATGTTCATGATGTAGACATTCCCAAAATATCATTTTGTATACATGATGGTCATTATGAGTTTGTGGTCATGCCATTTGGGCTTACCAGTACCCCCTCCACATTCCAAATCTTAATGAACCAAGTAATTCAACCATTCTTATGGAAGTTTATCTTGGTCTTATTTAATGGCATCCTCATCTACAACCACACATGGGAGGATCATCTCCACCACTTAGATACAAATTTGGGCATTCTAGGTGTGAACCACTTATGTGATAAACATTCTAAATGTTCTTTTTGGAAATTAAAAGTCAAGTACTTGGGATATATTATTTCTTATGATGGTGTTCATGTTGACCCCACAAAAATTGACGCTACGAAAACATGGATGACACCTTCCACACTCAAAATTCTATAAGGATTTCTTGGTCTCATAGGGTACTACAAGAAATTTGTCAAGGATTATGGAAAAATTATATCCCCACTAATAGCTATGCTTAATAAAGACTTATTTATATGGTCACCTACATCTGCTACAACATTTAATAACATCAAACAAGAAATATGCACCACCCCTATCTTGGCCATGCCTAATTTCTCACAACCATTTATTATTGAGTGTGATGAATGTATCACAAGTCTTGGTTTGGTACTCATGTAACAAGATCATCCCATTGCCTTCACTAGTAAGGCACTGGGCATAATTTAGCATGTTCCACATATGATAAGGAGATGATGGCTATTCTCCATGCAATTCATAAATGGCATCCATATTTGATTGGATGACATTTTTTTATCAAAATATACCATCAGAGCCTTAAATACTTTATATAAAAATGAGTATCTTCCCTAGATCAACAAAAATGGGTATTTAAACTCATGGGATACTACTATGAGATTAGTTATAAAAAAGGGTAAGGAAAATGTGGTGGGTGATGCTCTCTTTCACAAATTTGAAGACCTAGGATGCCTATGTGATGTCTTTATTCCTATTTCCAAATGGCTTCATGATATTAAAAAAGAATGGCATAATGGCATCCCAACCCACCAACTCATTCTTCAACTATCTACTAATTCATCTAATAAACCTTACTATACTTGGGATAGCTAGACATTGTGATATAAAGGTCACATTTTTTTGATATTTGGATCCAAGTTCAAACATGCCATTTTATAAGAGTTTCATGCTTCCCCTTTAGTTAGATACTCAAGGTTTCTAAAAACATATGACCAAGTTCACCATAATTTCTTTTAGGCTAGAATTAAACAAGATATCAAAATATTTATTGTAGAATGTGATATTTGTCAATGTAATAAAGGTGAGAGAGTCACTCCACTTGGTCTACTCCAATCACTTCCAATTCTAACACATATTTTCAAAAACATTTCCTTAGATTTTATTAATGGTCTCCCAAAATCTAGAGGCAAATTAGTGATTCTTGTTGTAATTAATCACCTTTCTAAATATGCTCATTTATGTGCTCTAGCCCATACCTACGCTACTTCAACTATTTCTCATCTATTTATTGATCAAATATTTAGACTCCATGGTGTTCCTACCTCTATTATCTTAGATCAAGATCCTACCTTCAAAATCCATTTTTAGAAAAAACTCTTCAAGCATTTGGGTACATAATTGAAAATGAGCTCAGGATATCATCCATAGATTGATGGCTAGATTAGGATTGTCAATAAGTGTTTAGAAACCTATCTTCATTATTTTTTCATTGAGTAGTAACATCAGTGGATATAATGGTTACATCTTGAAAAATGGTGGTACAACACCTCCTATCACATAGCTACCAAACTCACCCCATATGAGGTTGTTTATGGTCAAAATATGCTTCTCTTATTTCATATTTACTAATAAGCTCCACCATCTAAGTTGTTGATTCTACCCTCCATACATGTGACAATATTCTTTGCCTCCTTAAGGATAATATTCACATGGTACAAAATATCATAAATCAATAGGTAGACCAACACCATTATGAGAAATCCTTTCAAAATAGAGATATGATTTTTCTCCATCTGCAACTTTACAAGCAATCCCCTTTAAAGATCAAAGGCCATCATAAATTATCTCCAAAATTTTATGGGCCTTATAAAATTATCTAACAAATTGGACCTATTACCTATAAGTTGGAACTACCACCTTCATCCCATGTGTACCCTATTTTCATGCCTCTTTCTTAAAGAATGTGCTTAGACATAATGTCCACACTCAGATAGTTCTTCTCAAACTTGATGCAAAAGGGTCTCTCATTTTATAACCTGAGTCTATCATCAGTAAGCACTCTTGTTCCCTATGCAATCGGGTCATGATTAAAGTTCCCATCTAGTGGCAAGGGATGAAACTAGAAGATACAACTTAGGAACCTCTTATTTATTTAAAAAAAAATTCCTCACTTCAAGCTTTGATTTCAAAGATTTTAAGGGTGAGGGCATGTTATGACCCTTCATCTTAACCACCTGTTTCTAGTTTGTATATTTAATAAAAGGCTATAAATGGATATGCTTTGTATGTCATCCCTAAAGCTCATTATAATATTAGAATGTAATAGTATAATAGTATTTATTATTCCCACATTCATGAAAATTAGTAGTTATTTAGTGATAGATTACATTAAATAGGAGCTTAGTCTAGTATGAATGCATCCACAAATTGTATTGAATTGAGTTTGCTCAAAGGAGGTTACCCCCTTGAAGAGGCCAGTGATTATGTAATTCTACTATTATAATTTAGTTTTCTTTATTTTATTCAATATATTATTAATTTTCCATAGTTTATTTCATGTATTTGTAGTTATATGCTAATTTATTCAAGAAGGATCCTCACAAAAACCTATTGTGATGCTAGATTGTGCTAAGTATGTGCTAAATCAAGAGTAATATCATGAACAGAGCTAAATGATCAATTACCTAGAATGTGGCTCATGAATGCAAAGGCTATCCCTTTAGATCCATCATTTCCAACTAAGTGAAGTGAACAAATCATGCATGTTTTAATCAATGTCTAGAATTGTATGTCCAATCACTTTGAGTAGGTGGCTCAAAAATACAAAGGTTGGACCTTTGGCTCCATCATTGACTCATGAAGTGAAGCTATGAAGTGATACTAATACAGAATAGATTTCATATGAGATGGATCATAGATCCCATGAATTTGATAGAAACTTGACACTATGGTGTGGATATTCAAATATGTGCTAGAAATTAGGCCACTCTTGGCCATTTCAAACGATGGAGATTAAGCTTATATGAAAGCCACTTTTAAACTAATGTAATAGGCTTATATGAAATCTAACTCAGGAAATAGGTACTTATAAAGCTAAAATTGTATGAAATTTTAACTTGAATGTGATGCCAACCACCTATAAATGGAGTAAGACATGTAACTATTGAGAATGTTTGGAATAAATTGAATTCAAAAATAAAAGAAGGTCAATGTGTCACACACATTACCCCTAATCACTAATGTCTAGAACATGGATTTTGATTTGGAAGTTATGATAACTACCCAATATAAACTAAAAGTGATAACCATCATGCTGCATATGATAACCCCCTATATATGAGAAAATTGTGTTGAAACTACTAAATCTAAAGGATCTAGAAGTGCAAAAACTATCCCTAAACTAAAATTCTTGCCTATTTATAGAAACCTTGAGTTTTTTTTCCTAGATATGAGTGTCAAACTATGGAAACCCATATTTTTATGCTAATACTCAATTTCTAGTGCTAATATCCATTTTTGGCATTACTGTCTATTTCTAGCACTACTATCTAGTGTGAAAACTAATTATTAATATGAGATTATTCATATTTTTTCTCTGATTTGATCGATTTGACCTCTAGATTTTGTGTTAATTATTTTGAATGCTATTATTTTTATTACTAGGAGGTTTTATCTTTATGACAAAATCCTTGTTTGATGCCCCCTCTTTTGAGGGTAGGAATGATAATCCTGTAATGACTGCCCTTAGAAGAAAAGAGTCCTACAAGTGTGTTAATCTGAATATATATATGATATAGCATTTGATATTATGATAATATGTTTCAAGATATAATAATTCTTGTAATACGATATTATTATATCAACAAGGGTATGCTTAGATAGATATAACAATGTGAAAACATGCATAAAGTACTAAATTAGACTAGGAAATGTTAATTATTAGTTGTTAGTTGTTAGTTGGAGGGATGGAGCATGATGTCCATCATGGCATCTAATAAATAAAATAAAATGCATGACATGGATCATGTCATTACACACATTTTACAAGAAATAAGTAAGAAGCAAGAAGCATACTAGATGGACCAAAGGGCTATACAAATAAAAAAGCATGGGCACATGTCACTCAAACAAGAAATAATCATGGAAGGCATATAAAAATGCCACATACATATACAAGTGAAAGAAGAAAATTTGGCACAAGGACCATAAGTACATGAAAGAGTATAAATAAACATTAGAAAATATCTTGAGGCACAAACATGAAGATGATCAAGAACTAGAAAGTGTAATAACATAAGATATGTTGAGCAAGGAAATGAAAAAAAAAAGTAATAACTAGATAAAAACAAATACATCTAACTAATCAAAGAAAATGTGAGAGTATGGAAAACATGTGTAGTAAAAAACTAGGTAGATGCTAAGAAATACACAAGTGCTAGATACTAGTGAGATGTCAATATAGTATTCTATGTAAGCTATAAAGGAATATACATCAAAATGATAACTTAGAGTGTGTGGTGTAGAAATGACATAACTGGGATGGTTTAGTCATACAGAAGATGCCCCCAGTGGGTGTCTATAACAATGTATATCTCAAATGTAGAAGTAAGAATGCCCCCTCTATGGGTAGAATGAAGCAATCAAGTAGATGGATGTCACTGCACACACTCAAAAAAGATCAAGTGAAACATCATAATGTATAAAATTGACATACAATAACATGAAATAGTAAATGTAATTCCTGGCATGATAGTTGTGATGTAAAGCATTGATGATGCATACAATTGAAATAAAAATATTTTTGGTGTTTTTTTAATTTTTTGAATGTTTTTGTATATTTAAGTGTTCTATTGTTTTTATATTTTTTAAAATATTTGAACTATGTAAAATCAAGGTAGGAGATAATTTGTACAATGCACTAAAAAGAAATGATACTTACTAATGAGTCTTAAATG
This sequence comes from Torreya grandis, assembly GCA_037957365.1. NCBI lineage: Eukaryota > Viridiplantae > Streptophyta > Pinopsida > Cupressales > Taxaceae > Torreya > Torreya grandis. Next base: position 110,522 of record JARHVA010008974.1, on the reverse strand, counting down.
AGACTCCCTGTCATGGTGTCTTGTGTTAAATAAATGTTGTAACTACTATAAAATATCTAAAGTGGATACTAAATGTGGGGTCCCCCTATGAATATAATAAGTGGATGAAACTTTATGGCTCTTTAGAACCCATATGAAAGTAGGAGAAGAATAATTATGAATAGGTGATCTTTATGTAACTATATGAGACCACAATGTAACTGATTTAGGTGTGAACATTGTATATGTAAATTATCAAGAATATTGATAATATGGGGGTATATGAACCCTATTTATTGGTGATGGATGTTGTAACTATGGCTATATCATCAGTGGAAGCTATAATAAAACTAAAGGAGAAGCTAAAATCAGTGGGAGAATAGGAATTGGTGACTAAAATATGGTAGATGGTTCTAAAGTGGGGAGTGGTGACTCATAAGGAAATTTTCTATCTATAATAACCTAATTATCATGAATGAAATTCATGCATCCATGAACTATGGAAGGTACTACCTTGAGTTTTTAAATCCATGGTCAACCAAGTAGTATGTCAAAAACTATTATGTTGGGATCTATAGTGAATGGTTAGCTACATGTGTACAACCAAACTATAATGGAAGTACTATCTTTCCCAGTTAACTCTGAATATGCCCACTAAAACCATTGATAATTGTATTAGTCTAAGTGATATCCTACTCTAAATAAGCTAAATGTTATAGTAGCGTGAAGGTGCACATATTAAGACTAGAACCATTGTCAATGAGTATATTGTGGACAGGTTGATTATGGATATGTGCTCTGATAAAATGTGAATTGTAACATGTATCATCCTCCATAAACTCTTGATATAAAATTGATATCAAAGACCTGGTTAGAATTTTGGACTCATGCACACCTATCATACTTAGCAAAGGATGTGCCTCAACTAAAGGTGTCTAGTATGTAATTGATGGAGGATATATATGGTATGTATGATGAACACATAATGTATCCTCTTTCTCTTATTTTGAGTTTTATGTAAATGGATCTAAAAATATTTTTAAAGCTTTATCTTATGTTGGATTTATCTTTGGAGGCTTAACTAAAGTGCTCAAATCAAAAAGGTTATCATCTATTAAGTCTTATATCTTATTTCTCAAACTGATGTATCTATTTATGGTGTGGCTTGATGCAGTATAAAAATAAAAAAATGCATGCTAATCATATCCCATTAGAAGAGGATTTCTTGGATCTACTTCTTGAATAGCTAGGAGAGTGATGAGGTTGCATTCCAATAATTGATATAGAACATGAGTTGGAGATATTGGTTAATTGGTAAATCCACATTGAGGAGGTGCTAATAAAACCACACACTAAGGGGGCTCTGAAGATGCATTGACTATTGGTTGATTTTTATTCTTGTTGTCATTGATTTTGACCTTGTATGGGACTTTTATATTACTCTTGTTTGTTGTTTTTATAGTACTTAAATACTTGAGTTTGCCCATTGAGATAAACTTGACTTATCTTCCCTTATGTATATGACACAATTTGATGAAGGATGAAAATATTTGGAATATAATGAATTCATTAATACTAGTATAAGGCTCTATTTGATGATGTCTTATAGCTCTTGATCAGCCATGGGGCTTGTTAGCTTAGCCAAAATAGTCTTGTATCTAAGAACATAATCTATGAGGGGCTCATTTGACCTTTATTTCTATTATGCAATTTGTGCATATGAGACCTTATCACCAATGTTGATACTGAAATATACTAGGAACATGTCTACTAAAGAATTAAAATCTGTGACTAACTAATTTGATGGACTATAAAACCATTGTAAATCATAATCCTTTAGGCTATGTGGAAAGAGTTTGGTAAGTAGCCAGTCATTGGGTGCATAATCCAAACATGCTACATGAAAAATTTTAAAATGTGTCTCTAGATCACCCTTGCCATCATAAAGAGTAAGCTTGGCTTGAATAAATCCTTGTGGTAAGGGTGTAGAAGCAATGTGATGTGCCAATGGTGTATGCAGTAAAGTGAAAGTATCCAATGCTTGTGTAGGTCTAGTGGTACCTTTAAATTTTTCCACCTTGGATTGAAAATATTGTATCTATTACACAAGCATTGTGACATTAGGAGATAAGGATGTACTAGCTATAGCTAATGGCATAGAAGAAGGTTAGGTTTTATAGGGCTTGTTAAGACATAGTTTTCCTCATAGTGTCATTTGTAATTGGATACTCTAAATGATTGGAAGACTCAACTTTCTTAGCCTTTTTGATTTCCATGATGGATTACAAAATTAATGTATGATATTTAGGCTGTTCCTTAATTCTTTCTCTAAAATTTTGTAAAACCAACACTTTGTTGAGGACTAATTTATTATTAACAATAGATGGAAGTGGATTAGTAGTCCAATGTGGTGGAGCATTAGCATATATATGTACCTCATCATTATTGTTTTCATTTTTCTCATCGTTAGAGTTATCCTCATGGAAATTTGTATAATATGGATGTGTAAAATCTATAATAGGAATCTGATTTGGTTGTTTATCCATGGTATATGGTTGAGTTTAAGGAATTTGAGTGAATTTCGGAGGATTGCCACTAAGTATTGCACTTCATCTTGAGGGAAGAGATGCAAATAACTTAGGTGGCATAAGGAAAACAATTTGGATGATAGTAGCAAAAATTAACCTAATATAATCTAAGAAAGGAATTGAAATATGCATAAAAAGGATACAAGACTTCGAAACATGTATGGTGATATCTTAACAAGAAAAAAGGAGCTAGTACATGCAACTAGTATTTTTTAGAAATATTATTTTCAAAATACTATGAACATTTGAATTTGAAAATTAATTTTCTAAGTTTGATATGCAACTAATTTTTTTAAAAATTATGTAAAAAGTACTAGAAAATACCTGCGAATGTATTTGATGCAAATATGGTTTTGAATGATTTTTTTCAAAATTAGTGCAGTAATTTGAAAATTTTATAAAAAATTTGTATTTTTAATTTTGAAAAATTAAGGAAAATTTTGAAAACATTTCTAAAATTAGCAATATATATTTTTCCTAGTGTTTTTATGTAAATAGGACCTATTATGTGCACACTAGGGTTTGGGTGAATTTATTAAAAATATTTAAATTAATTTAAAGTTTTTTTATTTTTTAATTTAAGAAAAATTATGAAAATATTACAAAAAAATTAGAAATAATTAGCCCTAGGGTTTTTGTGCAAAAATTTGAGGTCAGGTTCACCAAATGTTTTATTCTCTTTGTAAATTATGTGTCTAACTCCTAAGAAAATAAAGGTCTAAGCAAATGTAAATTAGTAAATAAATGTGTTTTAATTAACCTACTAATTTGTGTAGATAGATAGTATTTTGCCTTTTTTTAAATATAGAAAGAAGTGTAGGGAAATAAAACTTATCTTATTTTGGGTTGAAATGGATGATGCAAGATCTAGAAAATACATTATAGGGATGACAAACTATCATAAAAAGAACCCAAAAATCTATTTCTAAATTGGATAGTAGTACCAAAATCAAGATACCTTGCTACTTGGTGTTATAGTCCACTTTTTAGCATTGTTGTCCCTTTTTAGAGCTGTTGTGCACTTCTAGCATTATTGTCTTGGTGGTTTAGTTTTTTTGGGTTTTACTCTATAGGCCTATGACACCATAAAAGTGAAACATCGAAGCCTAGCTCTATGCAAAACTCATTGTGTGTCTAATTTAATATTCCAAACCTTTAAGAGCTCCTGATACTTGAACTTAAATAACAAACTTGGGAAAAAGAAAAGGGGTTAGTGTGTAAATGATACACTAGATGCACTTCACACCCTATGTGTAGGAACATTGCTTACATAAAAATACTCTGAAGAGGGATCAAGCTAATGTAGTTCTCCTATTTAAAGTGTTTGGTGAAATTATGTGATGTATGTAACTAAATGTGAAACTTGAATGTACTTTGGATGACTAGGGATTGGTATGAGTGCTTGAATAGGCTTGAATTGGTCTTTAATGGTCGTATGTAGATAATAAGGAAGAGTGCTTGAGTATACTTACTTTTATTCTTACTTTTTTATTGTGAATGAGTGTCAACCCCTCTAAATGGACTTTGAATGGCCTTTTATAGGTAAACTAATGATCATGGTTTAAATGAACTTATATTAGGCTAACAAGGAAAAATATAAGGATTTAGGAAAATATGACCATTAGAGGTAAAGATAATATTGGACAATAGTGTCAAAAATAGGACACCCCTAAATTTTAGTGCTCTTAACCAAATTTCATGATATTGTCCTAGGAGGATGAGCCTTGGGGGATGGATCTATGTCTAGGAGGGCTACCTATGTCTTAAAAATCTAATTCTAAGAAGCTATGGGTGACTGGGAATTGGTGAAAGTCTAGTTGAGAAGGGTTGAGTGAGCAAGAAAGAGGACCTATAGGTTAGGTTTTATTAACCATGCCTAAGTCATCCAATTTTGCATTTTATATTATTACACTTATCAACATCAAATACCTAGTGATCAATGTCAAAATTATCATAATCCCAAATCATCCATCAATGTTTTAAAAATCTTGGTTGATACTTTATCCTACAACAATATAAAAATGATATATAAGAATAAAACTTCAAGTGGGTGGTTTCATTCATCAAATCTCAACCTCATGGGTTACACAAACCCAAGAAGCACCTAGTTCTAATGCCTAATACAAATCACATCATAGATGGTCCTAATTTATATTATAAATCACTTCACATATCTCCTATAGGTCCTATGTCAATCCTAACATCCATAAAAATACAACATATCAACACATTTAACTGTATCAAAATACCTTCACCAAATCAATATAGTTCATTAGTATAACCCACATTGATTAAACTACATCAAATAGCCCAATATAGTTCATTATGACCAAATAGATTCATTAAAATACATCATACAACTTGATACAATTAATTATAAAATCCCAAATTCATAAAATTACATTTTCCAACCTAATATAGTTCATTCTAATAGCCTAGATTTATTAAACTACATTGACCAACCCAATATGGTTCATTCTAAAAACTCATATTTATAAAATACATAGACCAACCTGATATAATTCATTCTAATAGCCTAGATTCATCAAAATAAATCAACCAACCTAACATAGTTCATTATAATAGTCTAGTCTCATCAAAAATAAATATACCAACTTAATAGAATTCATTATTTTTATCCATGTTTATCAAACTATATTGGCCAATTAGATGCAATTCATTCTAATAGTTATGTTTCACCTCAATCCACATCACATGTTGGATAATATCATGATTCCAATCCAAATGTAACATCATAATTTTAAGCATATTGTGATTCCCATCCATACATTGAATTACACTTTGGGGAATACTATGATGCCCACTCTCTTACATTGCACCTTCATAAGAAAAATCATCTTCCTACTATACATACTCTTCGGTAGTACCACTAGTTTATTTCCCCTAGTTCCCAATGGGTAACTATGAAAATATAATGGATAAGTTCATATGCTAGTTATTTCTTTACAAATATTTCAAAATACCAGAAAATTAAAAAAACTTGAAAAATCAAAAAATATTTACAACATTCACATATTCTATTAGACCTTTGGCATATATGTTGTTGATTCCATGTTGGTATATATCATATAATTTATTTATAAATACACATGTGTTTCATTCATCATTTGAGTATGATACAGGAATACACAAATACATGATTTATTCACTTTTAGATGTTGGGCCTCCCTCTACTCATGTCATATGGACATTATGGGAATATACTTCTTTAATCATGATACAACCAATCTATATCATTTTATGATCATTTTACATTATTATATTTGAGCTTTTGTACTTACACATTCCTTCTTCCATGATTATATATTTATCAATGTACTTAATATGATATGTACTTTAATTCTTTGATAACACATGTATCAATGGGTTAGTATGATATTTTTTATGTTGGTTTCTCACACTTTTTGTTTATGCACTTATTTTAGTGTTTTATCTTGAATTTTATTGCTTATTAAAGCATATATTCTCCATTGATTATGGCCCCTGTGCCTATGTTTTCCTATTATGACATGTACATAGGTCATTACTTATTACATGAAAATTTGAAAATGTCATTCCTTGATTTTTGTAAATTTGACTAAGTTGCGTTCCTTAATTTGTGTAATATTTAAAGATTTACTTGTTTGAGGTCTCCTTGGACCATGGCCCTTTGATTTGATTTTGAGTGCTCTTGTGTGTTTGTTTGATTTATTATTGATATTGTACTATTACTACCTACATGTTTCCATGATATATATAATGAATTTTATGGTTTGATGTGATCACATACTATGTACCTCAATGATATATCTACCTAGACATGTTTCTCCTATATGCTACATGGCTCATACACATATTATACAGTTATCGTATCCTTTTGAGGTAACATGATTACTAGTTAATACTTACATTCAACTCAAAATGAGGTCTATATTAGTGTGGTCATGCCATAAAGGCATGGACTACACATTCTTCATATATTTATATTTGAGTGGGGGCATGTTTTGGAAAAATGTTCTCCACACTCATACTAGTTCCTAGTTTCAAATATATAGTGGGGCCATATTATAGAAACATGTTATCCAAACTTAAACTAGTTTTAAATTTCATAATATATTGGGGACATGTTATGGAAACATGTTTTCCACATGCAATTTTCAAATTAGCCAAAACTTCATAGTTATATAATTTAGATACATAGTTGTGATATAATTATATACTTTAGTACCACTTTTATACCTACGTTTTAGTATGAGACACATATAAGGTGAATATTCAATATAAATATAACCTTAATTGTAAACATAAAATAAACTTTTAAATTTCAAACACTTCTATGTATTTTAGCTCACTAGTTTGGATGATTAGGAATTGTATTAATCCAAACTACTATAGTAGTTGGTTCACTTTAATGATGGTTAAAGTGATTGAATCGCTCAATATTTACAAGTTTATAGGTTGGAATTAATTAAATAATCCAACCTAACCATATTTATAGTGTTAATTTACTTAGTTCACTCATGTTCACTAGGTTATAAGTATGATTGGGTTGCACAATTCAGTTAATCTCAACTACCAAGTGATAACTCAACTTTTTATCTAAAATTGGGGGCATGTGTTATCGTGTGTGTGTGTGTGTGTGTGTGTGTGTGTGTGTGTGTGTGCGTGCACGTGTGCACACTTTCAATATTTATATTTTACCTGATCTTAGTTTAAATGTTTCATAATGATATATCTTTTCAAATCATATTAACAAAAGTCAAGTCAATGGCATTGAGACATGGGTGTACTCCTAAACCTTCCTCTCTTTAATTTTAATCATTTAAATGATTTTGATTTTAGAGTATATGCACTAATTATATATTATAAACTACTCTTGGTTTTAGGTATATCACCAATAAAGCAGTCAAGTTGGGCTCATTCAAATGAAAGGTTTTTATACACACCTAGGTTTTCATTTATTTTCATTTAAAAAACAAATTTCATTACTATATTAAAAGGGAGAAATGTAGACACTATTTCTAAATTATATATCACCTCAATATTGTACACTTGTAAAATACAAACCTTGGTTATTCATCTTAGTTCTAAACCTTTTCCCAATGCCAAAAATATTCCATATGTTATCTCTTTATGCCTATAGATTATATCTTAGTTTGACCAATGTTATTCTGATGAATCAAACCTTTTATCATAATTATAATTATATAAACCTACTTATCATCTATTTCTACAAGTTTTAGAGCTATGCATATTTTCCATCCACCTAGACACATGCATCCCAGTTAGATGCCTATGTTAATGCAAGTATCATATCCCAATGAAGTTTTACTTGCCTAAAGTCATATAATTTTTAAATGAAATTTATACATATGGTAAAATTTATTGACTTAATTTGATATATTTCCTAAAAGGATTGGTATAAATACATTATCAATCCTCATTCATTCCTCACCTAATAAAGAACAAATAACTCACAAGGAAACTTACTAAAAACATTCAATCAAGCATTCAAACGAATAAACATTCCATATTTTCCATGTCTCAATATAATTCATAGGGAAATAGTATATATATGTTTAGAGAACTAAAGTAATAACCAAAGATCCATAATTCTTAAATTATAATCTAGGTCACTATTGTACTTTGATTTTGACATACTACATCCTTATGAATAAAAATTCCTGAATGTAGGGGATAAATACATGATTATGAGGCCCTATTTTTAGTATTGGCTATATAGGTATCACAAATTAATAGAGTGGTATTTGAGGTTAGCTCAACATCATGAGCCCACTACCCCATTTTTCCCACAATCACTATGAAGATGAAGAACTAGGGTTTTGCTATTTGAAAAGGAATTAAAATCCATGGGATAGATATGAGTACACCAAAGTGAATGTGAAAATAAAACCAAAACATTCCAAGTGGTCACATATAGGTCTAGTAGGTATTATATATATGACACTTATGTCTAGGTTAGACATAAGTGTTGATTCAACCATCTGAGGTTGATGCAAGTGTCTCAGGTCACAAAGGTGAGATTTATAGAATCTAAAGATTACCCCAAAATCTAGATTTAGTTCAATACCAACCTATTTAAAATCATATCTATATTATCATCATAAAAATAAAACTATATTTTTTTCCTTATAATTACAATATCTAACATAGTTGTACATTTTATTTTTATCATGCCTCAATATAAAAATTCATAATAATGTTTATATGAGTTTGTAAATTTAAATGCCTTACTATAGAGATAGTTTATCAACCCTATGCCCTAGGATATCTCTATGCCCTTTAATCCTAGGAATCTTAATCTATATTTTAGGGTTAAACATTTGGTGAACTTGATCTATATGAATGTAATTTTTTTGATTCCTAGGTTTTTTAGTTAGCTAGGATTTCAATTTTTTGTACTTTGTTTCAACTTTTGAATTATTAATTTGTAAGAAATGAAACATATTAATTAAGAAAATCATTTTCAAATGGAAGATAAATAATCATTATTTTCTCATCTTAATAACAAGGGATTAATGGATGAATTTTTATATGTTATAATAAATGAAATTAATAATCATGCTAAGGATAATTTTTCCACACCTAGTGATGGTGAATCTTTAAAATGTACCATAAATGATTTCATTCCAATAAATCTACAAAAATATATTGGGGGAATGGGATATGTATTCATACCTTTATAACTTAAAACTAATATTTCCACATCTTACATGGGAAACCTTATTACTTTAACCCAATTATAGGTTTCAATGCCTATATCTACCCAACCTATGGTACACCTCCTTTGGTGACCTCTCAAATTTATAACCTTAAATACCAAGAGATGCAAGATCTTGTTCAAACTATAAATCTTTTGAAAATTAAGGTTAAAAATATTGAACAAAGTTATCTGAAATGACCTTATGTTATTAATTCATAAGAGGTGTTACATAATCCTCTTGCACCAAATATATCTCTGTACCCCTTTCCAAATAGTTTTGTTAAACCTAAGTTCACATTATATGATGGAAATGGTGATCATAAAAAAAATATTATATCTCTCTATGTTTCATGCCCTGATTATACCTCCAATGATAAAAATTTGACCAAAATATTTCTAAGGATCTTAAAATAATATGCTTTGAGGTGGTTCTATGATATATCTATCTAATCAATAAACACATTCAAACCTCTTGCAAACCATTTTTATCACTCTTCTCTATCAATATCACCAAAATTTTTTCCTATGCTCAAATTCTAAAAATCGAACAAGGAACCAGTGAACCTATAAATGAATATATCTTAAGGTACAAGCCAATGTTAGATAATATGACCATCCAATGAAAGATAAAGAGTTTCAAGTCATATTAAAAAAAAAATTACTTTTACTATTACATGAGTCTATTGTTTTTAAAAAATTCAAATCTTTATATGAAATATACCATACCATTCAAGATCATCAAATGAAACTTATCTCATTGAATAAACTTAACTATGCATATTCAGACATCTAATTTCTAACACCATTTTGTTGAAATTGTCAATGTTACTCAATGTTTTTAAAAATTCACAATTTAGGCCAAAATCACTTAAACACACTAAATGGTTCAATCTTATCATATACAGGTGCTCATTTAGGCTAATGTATCCCTAAATGGGGAAATTCATTTTATGTGATTATTAACTTTTATGAAATCATTTCAAATCAAAATGATGAGAACACAATTTGGTGCTCTGGATTACTCTTTTCTTCTAATTTGGAAGTACGCAACATGTTTGTGTGTTTATAACATCCTAAATGGGTTATTATTACATAAATAACTAACATAACCTTATAATTCCTCTCTAGTCAAATTATGACCTAGTAATATGACATTCTACCCAGTTTGATTAATAATGTGCAACTAATTTCTAAATAATTGCATAAAAATTGATTAAATCTCACTTAGGAAAATTAATCCAAATAAAATGATTAAGTGGAAAATCCATGGAAGATATTTAATATATTTTAGTTGGATATTTATTCCTATTATCTACATTATCAAATGACGTCATTTAAGGGGTGGCATCCATAAGCCATAAATCCAACAAATATGAAGTTTAAGGTGTCCCATGCCTCTTTAATGCCCCTTATTTGTAAATATTTATGAGGGTATTTATGATGTAAGCCTCCAAAATTGAATGGATTCTTGACCAAACATCTTGATCTCAAGATGGATGGTCATGGTTCATTTTGGTCAATTCCAAAAGCTTATAAATAGGAGGGCCAAGACTACCATTTCAAAGCTTCATTTATGTAAACTTATTATGTAGAATTATCTCCTTAGTCCCTTTGTGTGTGGTGTTCATTATGATTAATTTACAATAGGATAGCTTCATTGATAAGCATACATTTGATTTCATATCATGAGCCTAGTTTCATTGGTGAGTAATAGATGATGGATGATCATTTCCTTGCATCATTGACAAAGACATGAGTATCAAATCAAGGGGAAAATCATATTTTGAGTTATATTTGGGTGATGGGATGCTCTTGCGAATGTATTTTGTATGATTTCTTTCATTATCTCTTAATTGTCACTTATTAAACCCTATCAAAGGAGTTGGCTTAGCTATTTATGTTATAATGCATTTTTCTTGTGTTTTCATGATTAATGCTTGATCGAACTATCTTTGGATTACATGTCTACATCTTGGCATGCTTGGTGGGATCCACACCCCAAGAAGTTGCTCTTAAGGCTTTTAAAACCATCTTACTAACAATTTTCATGAAAAATCTTGAACTTGTTGACCAAAATAAATGAAAAATTCAAGTTAAGATGTTTTTTTGAAATTCATGAGTTTGCTCTCTATAATTGTAAATTTGTTCTCAGGACTACAATATCGCAACTCACACAATTGTAAATTTGCCTCTATTTTAACAATTTTGCACTTTGTTATTGTTATTTATGCTAACATTTTTTTGTCTATAGGGAAAGTACCAATATTGTAATATCATGACTTTAAAATTCATGATATCACAATACCATGATTTCATGAATCATGATATTTTTGAAGCAAGTTACTATTTTACCTTTAAATGACTAGAGGTTAGGCTAACCATTTATGGTTAAGTTGCAATATTTTAACTCTCATAATTATGATTTTACCCTATTAATTGTGTTTTTTTAGATTGAGTAGTGATCTTGTATATCATACTCTATTTTATTGAAAATTAAATTATTGTACTGACTATTGTGGTCTTGTAGATCTATGGTTTTTCTTTGTGTTCTACAAATTTAGACTATGTGAACCTGAGAGTAAATTTTCAAATATTACTTGTTTCATTAATTATTATGCTTAAAAGTAGAAAGAAAACCTATAACATTTATAGGTCACACATGTGAAAAATTGACAAATTTGAGCATGATTAATTCTTGAACTTCCCCTTTGGTGTTTAAAAGGAACCTAGATGTTTTTAAGTTAAGTTATTTTTTGAAATATTTTCAAAGTTTGAAATTAAGGACAAGGGGCCAAAAACTTCATCAAACACTTCAATTTTAGTGCATAAAATTTACCCTCGCTTCAATTTCAAGTTTTTAAAAGTGTGTTGTTTTATGAAAGATTATTATTACATGTTTGTTTTTTGTGAAAAATGAAAAGTGCATGTATGCTCTCCCCCCATCCCTTTTAGGGAACTTGGGTGACCAAAAGTGCCTTTTCCTTACAATTTTACCTTTATCCAAGACATGAAAATAATGTTTTCAAGGCTCTCCCAATACATTTTATGGTTTGGGTGATCTAAAAACAACCTCTAAAGTCTTTTAACTTAGTTTTATTTTATGTAACTTGTCTTGTGAAGGTGAGTTCATAACTTCTTCATGAGTTATTTAGGGAAGATTTGATCTGAGGTTTTTTCTCCTAACATTATTTCAATGCTCCTCCATGGTATGTTATATAAATAAGGGCACACATATTATGAGATACATGGGGTTGAGTAGTTAACCTCTCCTTTTGTAATGAAACATGAACTAAGTTTGATTAACCAGGGGATTCCACTAAGCAGTACATGTATGAAATCATTATGTAAGTGAATAGACCCTTGCATAGTAAGTTAATCGGTATGAAATCAATTGATGTTGGGTATATCTAATGTTAATCACACTTGAGACCATCTAGATAGTTGAAAATTTAAATTTTAGAATAACCCCACGTGTTGTGGCCATATTATTGATGCAGGGAAAGTATCCTAAAGGTCTATGTCACCATACAATCTCTTATAAGGAAGGTGTAAAAAACTTACTACTTCATGCACTTTTATTTTTGGATTAAAACTTAAAATCCTCCCTAGAGCATGTATATAGATAGATTTTAATAATATAAATCAACCTTATCAGTTTAGGGCATAAGATATTATATTTAGTTATATTTGTATTTTCCTTTACTTGCTTGGTCATTGTTTCATTCTAAATCTTGCTTAAAAACAAAACACATCAACCAAACACATTTTTTGTCCACCATTTTATTTGAAAAAGGAGGAATTATACTAGTCAAATCAAAATCATCATTTGTCTTATTCAAATCCTCATTTGAAACATTGTGTTGGTATTGTGTAAACAATGTTGTTATGTTATCCATTTGAGTCTAAACCATTTTCAAAAAATATTTAAGACCTTAAATTTTTAATTCAAATTAAAAATCTCACCTTTTTAAGTTATAGTCCAACATGTTAAATGTTTTACCATTTTCACTTAGTTTGAGTTAACTTGGGTACAATTTACTATTTGGGTTGAAGGCCATTTATAGACCTATCATCATCTGATCATTGTGAACTTAGGTTATCTAGCATGTCATGTTGGGAGAAGAAAACCATATAATAAAAATTTCATGGGATATTATTTGAATGTTCATGTGTTATTTATGAAATTATTAGCTATATGTATTTTCTCCTATCTTCTCAGCTTATGAAAGGATAAAAGATAAATAGTCTCCTCATTTTGGTGCTAATATACAAAGAATAATATGAATAGTCAATAACTTTAGTGAATATAAATATGTATTCTTGTATGAAGAATTTGATGACCTTTTTATGATATCAATATAGACTTTATGGTTATGGTTACCTATCATATTTCTTATATTATTTATTTTATGTGTTATCATGTTTAATGATTTGGTTTAATCTATCTTAAATTAATATAAATGCTTTGTAAACCTAAAGAACACTCTGGTTAATCTTAGTTTATTTCAATCACATAATCACTCATTTCTATCATGCTTCTCATAAATATGAATTCTTTTCACTATCCTACGTAGACTAATAAAACTTAGCTATCCTCATCCTTAGCATGTTCTGTTGAACCAATAAACTCTAGTAACAATGGTATGGTGAGCATGGAAAAACTCCTTCTAGAGGAATATATACTAAGATGGTTAATAGGATAACAAGATATTTAAACTTGGTTAGAGTAAAAAATATGGCACTTTACAAAAGATGAATCTAAAAGGATGGGTCTCATCATGAGTGAAATCATTTACAAGCAAATATATGGAAAAATATATGAAATTTTCTAGTGTGAACTACCTAAATTACTAATTAATTAGTTTAAAATATTGGATTACTATTAATTCCATCCTAGAGAGGAAGATACCATTACTTGGACTGAAGAGAAGATAAACTAGTCAGTGAAACTAGAAATTGATTCGATGAGAGTGATAAACTACTGGGTTACCACCACTATAGATGGATACACTACTAAGTTCATAGTATAAGACCATATAGAGTTTAAATTTTGTGTAAGACCACTTCATATAAGGAATAAGGTTAAATTTTGTATGACTAGATCTCCTATTGAGGATGTTGGTGGTGGAAAAGGCCACGGTGCCTACTGCAAATAGTATGGAGTAGTCACTTCAGGCATATGTGGATATGTGCACATTATGGTGAATGATGGATAGATGTGTGATTAGAGATTGATCCTAAATCTATAATGGATATTTAAGGGAATAAGAATCAAAATGAAAATCTAGATTCAGAAATGGAACTGTGATAATAAAACAAATGTAATAAATAGATGCATACCCAAGTAGTTATAAATAGAAGTAAGAATAGTAGTAGAGTAGATGATGAATGAGTGTATAGAAGTGATGATTGAGATGATTAGTGAAGTTCAAATAAAGATAATAATTTTGGATGCTATAATATAAAATAAGAAGATGAAGAATTAGTAGATGAAGAGAGGTGTGAAGAGGAAGATGAGAGTAGTTTAGGAGTAGAACATATAGAAGATAGAAGTAGTGTATAGCTACAAGAAAATATATTAATAGAAGAAGAAGAATTATAGTCATAGGTTCATCACAAGCTCAAGTATAATATACAAATAAATCACTATCTAGAATTATTCACTAAAAGTGTACATGTCCCCACAACCCAATCTTATATATGCTAGTAGAAGTTTTAAACCAGTTGAGTAGGAGGAGAAGAAATGGGAAAAACCATTTTCAAAGCATGTGAACCATTGGGGAATAGAGATTCAAATAAAATAAATTAATAAGGATTTGAATTATATATCATTAGTTGAAGTTAAACAATAATAAGAAGGAAGTGCGGATAAGTAGAGTGCACATGATAATTCCTTTGGTGCATAAAGTAGTACACAAGCAAGAGCACTTAGGATGTAGTCACCTCAAATAATAACTATGTAGAAGACTCCATCTATACTAGTCACTATGATGAATTAGTTAGGAAGATTAATATTTGGCCATTTATGATGGGTCTACGGACCTTGAATATTACCTACTAACTTGCAACATGAAGTTGTAGGTTAAGGGTGTCACTGATGAAAATTTACAAAAATGTGAATTAATAGGATCTCTAGATGGGAGAGTACTAGATTTCATATACAAAAAATATTTGTAACACACAAGCCTAAAATACATGTAGGATTGGTTTGCATTATAATTTAATATTAAGAAATGCTCTAGATAGACAATATAGGACCTAAAATAAATAAGGCAAAAGTTTGGAGAGTCGATCTATGATTATGATCATAGATTTTTTGATGTAATGAATAAAGTATAATTCAATTTGATAGATAAAGATAAAGTAACATGGTTCATTGAAGGACTACAAGGTAATATTTTTTTTACCACTATGCAAACTCAATATGAGACAAAAGAAGATGCTAGAGTTTTTGTACATGTAGAATAGATCAAAGATTATGGAGAAGCTCTTGTTACTAACTCCAAATTTAAAAAAACATTGTAGGATTTGATGAAAATAATGGAATAGTATCATGAAGTATAAAATCCTAACTTGAACTTGTGGTATATGTAGAGTAAAATACTCTACACTTTATTTTTAATTTTTAGTTGTGCACTCCAAGTTTTGTCCTTGTGCATTTCAGTTTCGAGGCAGTGAAGTTTTGACACAAAGTGCGGGCACGAGTTTCATTTTTGTCTAAATTTTGTCTAAGTATCAAATTTTCATGGAACATGCCAAGTGTCATCATCTAAGACACATTATACTTTGTTTCTAAAAAGCATCAAAATGTGCCACGTGTCTCATAGTAATTCAGTAGAGCATGACAAGTGTTAGCATCCACATTTCATGTTTCTTATGCATTTAAAAATATTATTTCAATAAGCTCCTCTTAGGTTTTAGTGGAAGGTGCCAAATGTAAACTATGGAAGGTTTCAATATGTTTTTATAAAAATAGTGGAAGCTACCACGTGCCCCTAGCTAAAAGTAGCAGAAGCTGCCAAGTGTCGATATCCACAGTTTCTTCATTTTATTTCATTGATTGAGCAAAGACTATGGTGGGCCTTAGGTTTTGTTTCTAAAGTAAGCCAAAGCTGCCAAGTTTCATTATCCATGTGAATCTAAAATGAGTCTTGAATGTTTCTATAGTATAGCTAAAGCTCAGCGAAGACTGCCATGTGTCACCTTTTGCAAGATTTTCAAAAAGTGTCTAAAAGATTCTAAAGAAAGAAGAGATTACCATGTGTCCCTTGTTAAAGATACACAAAAAGTGCCACTTGTCCCTATTCCATTTTTGAAATTACTCAAGCAAGAAGCATTGTGGGTCCCATTTTTTGTAAATTGTTAAAGTTTTGAGGTAGCAGACTATGACAGATGTCAAAGATGGAGCACTCCTAAGCAAAGACATAGTAAAGAGTATAAGTTATGTGAAAAGTGTTGTGTGTCTTCTATAAGTGTTGTAGAAGCTACCAAGTGTCATTTTCCAGTGCCTTTTGAATAATGAGAAGGTTTTCAAGTAGAGTAAGTGAAGCACGTCAAGTGTCCTTGCTTGTTTCACAATGGGAAAGCATCACGTGTATCTATTTCAGCCAATGAACTTGTAAGAAGATTAAACATTTCAGATCCAAAGAGTATCTTTTGTTAGACACTTCTAGTTTAGTTAGAGTTTAGTTAGGCCATTGGGATTTTATCGTGTAGGAGACTAAACATTTTAGATCCAAAGAATATCTTTTGTTAAACACTTCTAGTTTAGTTAGAGTTCAGTTAGACCATTAGGTTGGGAACATGCGGGCAAACTAGAGCTAGTCTGATGCTATAAATATGGGTGCAAAGATCATCAAAAAAGGGGATCAAAATATAGAGAGAATTTTCTACAAGATATTGTTATCAAGAAGTTTTAGACTTTTTAGTTGTGGCCAAGAATATCATTTGCTTTTGTTCTATTTTCTTGAGTTATAAAGTTTGTATAACTGTGCATGTATCTATGCATTTTATGTAACTATAAAATTAATGAGAAGACTAAATTATGCCCCTTTGTTGATATATTTTCTGTTACTGCAAAAATTGTCTAAGTTGTGAGCCTTTGATTCTATATGTTTTCATCTTTTACATTGATCATGCATTGTTTGCTCTTTAATGTAATTAAATCCAAAAGATAGCTTCACTGTGCTGAGTATTAAGGATTGAATTAAATTTAGGTGCATCACCATAGTTATATTTTCTTTCATTGCATTAGTGTTTTTGTTTAATTTTTATCCTTTTTCCCAAAATACTTTTGAGATAAAGAAGAGCCAGCTTCTTTAAAATCCCAAGTCACAAGTCCCATATTCTTGAAACTTCCCATTGTTGGTGTTGGAAACATCACAATTCTAATCATCAATAGTATATAAAGTGCAAAAAAATACACCACCAAAATGATTATCCTAAAGTAAAGATAGAATTCTATGAACTTTATCGAGTAGTAGGGCATGCCACAACATAATGCCCTCTTCTACAACAATATATAAAAATCCTAAGAATATGTATTTTAATTTTTTCAAATCAACTAACAATGATGAGAAGAACTATAAATATTTGTAAGAACTTAAAGAGGGTATCTCCAAAAATGTGTTTTCCATTACAACATAGTAAATCTCGTTGGCAAAGAAAATAATCCTAAGACCAAAGGTTGATAAGAATTATGCAACCCAAATGGGTCTATAGTGGATTCTAAGGTCATCATAAAACCATCCTCATAGTTTTGTTCTATGGACCCCTTCTACATTGAGTTGTACACCCATATCCCCTTAGTGCCAATATGTAACACCTTGGAATTCACCAGTAATGTAGCCACAACAATCAAATTGAATTGTTCTAGCTATGTAACAACAATTCAGTATGGGATATAATAATCAATAGTACCACCATTATAATTTTGCATAACCATAAGGAGGATACTAAGGGGGATGTCAATCTAATAAAGGAAGAGGTTCAGGCAGTTACAAAAGAGAATAAATGTGATAAAGGAAATAACTATCAACAATATCCTATGTAATGCTACCTATGTAGAGAGTACAATCATGTCCAAATAAATTTCCTAATGAATCCGTAGAGATAATCATATTATGCATACTATAGAGTCTCTAATAAACATGATACAAAATATTTCCCTATTCTAGAGAAGTAGAGGAAGGAAAAGTTGTCCAAAATGTAAACATGGTAAGTGTGGAACCTAAATAAAATGTATTTTTAAATGTTGTGACATGATAACAACATGCAAAAAAAGGACTACCCCAACTCGAGATGCCTCAGGATTAAGGCATGAAAAAATTTAGGCAAGATAAATACCTAGATCTAGCTACAAAAAAGAGTCTTATGAATGAAGTTGCATAGTTATTGAAAAAAATTCAACAATAGGAAAATATTGATGGTGATGTTATAGTAATTGATGCATAAATGTATGGCCAAATTATGCACATCATACAATAAGACAAAGTTGCCACTACACTCATAGATCTACTAAGACTTTTGAGTATTCTGTGTAATGAAGACATATCATAGAACATCAGAAATCTACTACATAATCTTTTAGAATGTACACAATGTGGCAAAAAAAAGATATAAAAAATAGTGTGGTATTTCAGGATGAAGAAACCATGGGATGTTGATGCATGGATTGATATTAAAGTTGTTGAATACGAGATCCCATATATTGTTTTTAATTCTAGTAGCATAGTAAATATGATTCCTAGATCTACATGTGAAGTGATTGTATGACCAAATCTTAGCTACAACCTAGTTACTCTAAACTTGGTTGACTACAAAAAAGTTGAGATTATTGGTAGATTGGAGGATGTTGAGATCAAATTCAGAGATTTATCTCTGTGAGGAGACTTTGAGGTCATATACATAAATACTATAGCAACACACTACCCTATGATAATAGGAAAAATTGGTCGTATAATGATCGTATGACTATCAATACAATAAATAACCATCTTGAGGCACATCAAGGTGAAAAGGTTGTGGTCATTCCTCTCAATAGAGTGCACAAGATGTACATAATTATTGATGAACCAAAATCTCCATATGTTCCATAAGAAACTAGTTGGATGAAGCTCAATATTAAGGAAAATATAAATGCTCTATGTGTAGCATAATGCAACTTCTTTTACTAGCATGACAAACCTCAACTATAGTTATTTCTCACCTAGAAATTAAACACATCAAAACAATGGAGACCAAAATTAGTCACTACAAAGCTGATTATAAATTAGTTTGTTATTGAAGACTGTGCTTCCATGTCTATAAAATCTTTCACTCACTCAAAATTTGATTTCCTTTATCAAGTCAATGATCACATGTAGGATTACATAGAAATAATAATGGAAGGCACTTTACCTTGGGAAGTAGTTTAATATATCAATGGTGATTTAGATACTCATCTCCTTAACTGGGCTCATGGTGATCATGAACTCTAACCCATGAGAAAGGTCTTTATGCATGAGTGTCAAATATTTATATATTATAAAATAGAGGACATCAATTATTTTATTATGCACTTTCAAATCCATATTCTAATATCTCAACAAGTGGGTTAGCATGCTAAATTATGCCTTAAAGGGAGTTACTGCAACCTAGTGGGCAACTCATCAAGATAATTAGCTTGAGTGGGATGATGCTTGTGAACTCATGATAAGTAGATTTTAGTTACCACAATTCATCTTCACTAACTAGACATTTTTCTAGAAGGTGAGTACACCAAGATTCATGTACATAAATGTGTTGAAGTTTAGAATGAATAACATGTGGCACCCAAATATTGGGTTCACATTTTCCACTATATACTTACTCAATTACCCACAACATGGTACATGCACTAGGAGGGTAGGAGAGAAACCAAGCACTGGGAATAAGTGTAGAGTGATTTCATACAAACTTTTATCTTTAAAGATGAAAATCATCTAGTTCATAATGCATTGTAAAAACTTAAGTACTTTTTATGTCATGGGTGCATGGAAGATTTTAGCACCAAAATAGAATTTACTACATAGAAAAATGTAGCCTCTAATATTAATTTGGTACTTCAAAGTTATAAAGTTGATAAGACTGAAGAACAAGACTTGATGCATCCTTGTCATTGAATCTAGGATGAGGTAGAAGTAAGGAAATATTTTGATTTTGATGTTGATTTAGATTTGAATGATTTATTTGAACCTGAGGAGCCTATAGAACCACTCAAGGGCATGGATGCAACACTAACTAAATAAAATAAATTGCACAATATCCAAATCCTTGAACAATAAGGGTAAAATAAGATCAAAGAATCTATGGATGAAGGAGAACACAATATTTACTAGTAACCACTCAAGAAGCATGTCATTAACATTGGAATAGAAGAGGTTCCAAAACTGGAAAGCATTAGTGACTATTGGATGTAGACTAAAATTTTAGAAGCCCTAAAACTTTTGAGGGATCACCAATATGTCTTTCCCACAAAATTATCAAAGGTTCAAGGAGTTGACCCATCTCTTGGTGAATAACACATTGAATTAAAGGAGTGCCCACATCTAATCAAGAAGTAGCCATATAAACTCAATCCCAATATGAAGCTAAATGTAAAGGTAGAATTGGATAGAATGTAAGATAAAAAAGATAATCTATCTTGTATAAAAAGCTAACTAGATAAGCCTAATGTTAGTTTAGCCTAAGAAAATAGGAGAATGTAGATATATGGGGACTATTGCATTATGAACAATGCCTATGTAAATTATACTTTTCTAATACCATCTATAGATGAATTTTAAGAATCTATCATAGGATATGAAATATACTCTTTGATGGATGGGTTCAATAGATATCATAAGATTCTAATTATAGAGGAGGATCAATCCAAAATAACATTTACAATAGAGTGGAATTATTTTGCATATAAAGTCATGTCATTTGGCCTGAATAACACACTTTTGGTTTTTCATGCATAATAGTCACAACACTCAAATTTTTCATCCATGATTTCCTCAAAGTTTGCCTATATGATTGGGTAGTCTTCTCCATATTCAAATACCATATTTCTATGTTATGTTTGATGTTATAATGATGTCAATCTATGTGCTTCACTTTAATTTTTGTTTTTTTAAAATTCTTCAAACCTTTTGGTGTTTTACTTGGACATGTTATTTAAAGTGATGGCATATTGGTGGATTAATATAAAATCATAGTAATCTTAAGTATACCACCACCTATTAGTTTGAATGAAGTGTTCTCCTTTCTTGGGCACACATGTTAATACCAAAAATTTATCAAAGGCTATGTAATGATTTCATCTCCACTGGAATCCTTACTACACAAGAATACTAAGTTTGTATGGACATCTAAATTCTAAGTATATTTAATAGAGATGAAATAATGACTGGTCACTATGCTCATACTTATTTTCCCAAATTAGAGTAAGCATTTCATGTACATGTAGATGCTTCAGGCATCAAAGTTGGTGTTTTATTTGTGTAGCTCAGAGAAGGTGCACTTGAGTCACAAGAGGACATTTCATAGGAGAGGCTACATCTAGAAAGATTCTAAAAAGTAGACTATGGTGGCCAAACTTATTTCTGGATATATATAGAGTTGTGTATCATTGTAATGTCTACCAACATATGGGAAAACCACTCTAGAAAGATGAGATGTCATAACAACCCCTGTTAGTAAAGCAACTATATGAACAGTGGCGTATTTATTTTTTTGGACCAATCAACCCACCAAGAAAGCACAACAAATCCATATACATCATTATTGTGACATATTATTTTACTACATGGGTTGAAGATGTTACCACACTTAGTTATGGTATAGACACAATAAATTTTTTATATGAAAATATCATTACCAAGTTCAAATGTTTAATCACATTAGTTAGTGATAGAAGAATGTACTTCCTTAATAATACTATCAAGGCCTTGACTAAAAAATTTATGATCTCTCATCATAAAATCATTTCCTATCATCTATAAATGAATGGCTAGGATAAAGCTTAAAATAAGGTATTAGATAAAATACTCACAAAAATCTATGATGTCAAGTGGGATGAATGGGAAGATCACATTCCTAAAATATTATGGGAATGTCACACAAATTATAAAAGGTTTACTTGATTTACACCATTTTAGTTGGTGTATGGTCAGGAAGTAGTCATGCCAATGGAGTATCTAGTACCCAACCTATGCATCACTATGGTCATGCATTTAGGAGATTTATAATCTCTAACTAATAGCTCCTAGAATTAAATAGGATGGATGAGTTTAGATGAAGATTATCATGGACATAAGAAGTAAATAATAAAAGTTATAAAGTGTGTCATGATAGGAACCTACACCACAAAAAATTTCACAAATATCAACCAGTTATTTTGTATGATATCTAGTTTAGAGCATTCCTAGGCAAACTATAAATAATATGGAAAGGGCCTTACATCATACATGACTTAATACAACAAGGAATTCTAGTTTTAAGGGATCTACATGGAACCATATTTCCACAGTGATTAAATGGTTGTAGGCTTAAGCCCTATCACCAACAGTCTATTGATCTCATTCAACAAAGCTGAGTGGGTATTGAGTAGCACCATGTAAATTAGGATTTCTCTATTTTTCAAGTTTCATTTGTGTGTTTGTTTTCTATTTTTTTGTTTATATATTATCTAAATAACAAAAATTATGAAGTAGATAGACCAAGAATTGCATGTGCAAGACCCACATAAGAAGATCCATGTGTACCACCAAAAATGTTAAAGAAGAGCGACTAAAAAATATTAAGTCTAAGAAAGATGCTCAAATATCACATCAACAAGATATCCATCAAATATGGTAATCCACTAGAATTAAATGTAGGAACCAAGGGTTGATGTACATTATCTTTAAAAAATTAGTGTCTATTAAACATCAACAACTTATACCCCTCATATGGATACCTAAGTGTATAACAACATAAATCCACAAATGCACTAATGACTAACTACTTTAATGGCTAGATCAAAAATTGATTCACCACATGCACCATTATATTCAAGATAGGTGGACAATTAGGCATGGCCTAGACATGGAATCTAAGAAGTGTGAAATATATAAAAACTTAGTTCAAACTCCATGTTCATTTTTCATCCTTAGAATATTTTCAAGAGTTACAACTATCAATACCTAAACCATTTACATTACATAGAGCATTTATAACCCATAAAAGTTCTTCTCACACCACCATGGATACCATGCCACTAATATGACCCCTATATGAAGCATAAAAAGAAGCCATCAATTTTCACATGGCACTTTTCTAGACCAAATTTAGTGATCAAGAGCCATTTAAATATTTGTACAAAGCTAAATAGAAGATCTTATAGCCTAACCCTATTGATGCTACATAACCACTCACCCTCATAACTCCCCATAGATTCCAAAACATAGAGGTTGAGTGTTTATTGTGAATACCAACCTTTGGTGACATGGGGGAGATTGTTTAAGTATTGATTGCTTGGATGATATAATGATGGTGTTATCTATTTGGGAATAGATGAGATAGTGGTCATCAATATAAAATCCATGGCCTAAACATTGGGCATGCATGCATGTGGATAATCCCTACTACCTTAAAAGACCAAAACATCTCCTATCTTGAAAGAAGTCCAGGACTTGTATGTACATCAAAACTAAAGGATCCTGATTAATGAAATTCTAGATGAACCTATGTGTATTCTCATAAAATGCATCACCAAACTATTTTAGTAGATAAACAAGTCTTCCAAATAAATACCTAAGGGCATTATGGAATTCGCTCATAGGATGATCCACCAAGGTGAATAATTTAACTAGCCCAAATATGTTTTCTAAGAATTGATCACAAACATTTAAAAGTGTCACACCACTCTAAAGTAGACCTTCTAGTATTAGTTCCTAATCCTTCTCCTTTGTTTCACATAGTGGAAATCACCTGAGGGGGAAATGCATCTAGATACAGACTACTAGCTAGAATAGTAGTTACAAAACATCATATGGACGTAAGAATGTGTATCCCTTGCACATGAGGTTAAGTTCAAAGCTTTGTGGGAGGAATGTCTAGACCTCATTACCACACACCCCAGAGTCCCATCAGATGTCCTATAGAATTTGGGACACCATGCCACCATCACACTACTACTTAAGGGAGTCTTCATCACAATTCATGAGATACCACACTCACCTTCCAAACCACTTCCATTATTCATCATGATGGATATGGCATAAGCCAAGGTGGACAGATAAAAAGAGCATATAGCTAGGTGAGGAACACCTTTAAAATCTATACCACTAGGTACAAACATTCCTACTATGTTACCATTAGAGCCAACATCTAATTCACAATAATAGAATGGGAAACACAAAGCAGGCACTCAGTTGGTGTCTCTTCCTCCAAATCCCACATCACATAACATGGAAACATGGAAGGATGACTTGAAGGTTCCATAGATATCTAGCTCCTATGATCTCATGGAGATGATAATTGATGCACAAGAAGTCTACCAAGTCATCTTGGCAGACACTACTAGAGACTATTATAAGGATGAAGAAAAAGAGTTCTTTTTTTGGAAGGTAATGGACATAATGCAAGTCTGTAAGTAGGTTCCACCTTAACTATGGGTGGAACTCCTAACCTATGCACCTTCCAACATTATTGATATAATTAAAGAAGAGATGAAACAACTTCAGTATAGAATGGACTTTTTTCAACCATTAACTACTCTAACATTTGTACCTAATGTCATCTTTTTAGCCCTACTAAAGATTCCATTAGAATAAATTATGTGTAGTTCATGAATGAGATGGGAGACCAGAGTCTCCCCTACCCTATATTAATACACATTTTTAAGGCTATCCCACTATGTAGGAACCACAACCAACTCTTGAATCTTCTACACCACCACCATAATGTAAATTGGTCACCATCGATAGAAAAAAAAATAGGTTCCAAGTTTATAAGTGTAACTAGAGGACTCCTCACCATCACCAAAATCATAGGATGTTGAATAAAGTACATCAAATCAGATCATAGTTGAATAGAAATAGGCTAAAAGATAATAAGATGCTCATGTAGCTAAATGCAGGCACAAGAAGGAAGAAAAAAAGAGAAAGAAAAGAGAATCACAACACCAATAGGTAGCATAGAAATATGAAGAAGCAAATGCCTCTAAAAATCCAAGTATGTAGAGGTAAACATATAAAAGGCTTAGGAGATGGTCCAATAAACCTATAAAGTAGTTGTCATACAATAGAAAACATAAGAGGAGAAAGAGAAGAAGGAAAAAGAAGAATAAAAATGGCAACAATATGAAATAGACTAGGTAAAAAAATAGGTAGAGGAAGCTACCAAGAAGGAAGAACATGATGAAGCCCTATAGAAATATCAAGCGTAAGCATAAGTAAAAGCCTAGGTGTAGGCCTAAGCTATACAAGAACAAGAATATAAGAAGAAAGAAGAAGAGGAATAGAGGAACAATAAGAAAAGAAGCAGAAAGAAGAAAATGAGATAAATAAGAAAGAGAGAGAGGAAGCCAAAGAGAAAAAGAAGGAAGAGTAAGAAAAGACCAAGAAAGAGGAAGAGGATAAGAGAAGATAGGAAGTAGAAAAGAAGATGAAAAAAGAAGAGGAAGAGAAAAGGAAGAGGGTTGAAGAATCCAAGAAGAATAAACAAGAGGAAGAGGTCAAATAGAATATGGTTGAGAACCCTACATAATAATATAATATAATAGTAGAGGCCATAATGAATCAACAAGGACCAACCATGATGTAGGCATAATCTTAGTCTCCATAGCTTCTATTAGGAGGTTTATGGCTCTGAGATGTTCCCTCAGTCACTACATGATGCACCACCTTTTACTTTCCTATATCCACCATGCCATACGAGGATCTTGTAACAATAATAAGCACATTGGCCACTCTTATACTTAGGTAGTAGGCCTCTTTAGAAATATCTTGCTTGCATTTAAAGAAATAATTGGAGGGTGCCACAACATTATAAGAGTCTATCACATAAAACATAACCTCCCTAGAGCAAAAGTGAGACCTAGAAAAGGTTGAGGATGTAGAACTTAAGGCTCACATGCATGAAACAATGAAGAAAATTGAATAAAATTACCCAACATTGGCCTCTCAAATCATAGGATAACAAGTCATGTCAGATCACAACAAGATAATGACCCTAGTTATAGATCTTACAGATGACTAGTGCATAACATAACAACTTCATGCACTCAACAACTTGGACTAAAATTTAAATAATGATGCCAAAATTTTGATTTTTCTATTGGAGGAGTATCAAAGTAAGCTTGACATTTCATCCCTCTAATCTCATTAGCTCACATGTATTCTTAAGGATTGAAAGTAGCAACTTGATAATTCCCTGACTAGCTCTAGTGTAGACTTTACCATAGCTACCATAGCCTACACAACTATGCACACCCTAACTAAATCAATTGATGAAATTGAACTTTATCTTTAGAAATCCTTTAATTCTAAGGATAATGTGTAAAACTGATTTATCATCTAGCAATAAGACTTAAAACATAGTTTATTTGTGGGAGAATAAGAAGAAATACACATAAAAAATCTAGAGTAGCTGAGCATAGAGATTCAATTCAAGGTCACTAATACAAGGGAAGATCTAAGTGCCATTCAGAATGCATACCTAAAGAAACTCATTGGGTGTTATGAACCAATTCACATCTTGATCTACATGGTCAAAGAAGTGATGTTTGACTTGGATGCATTCATGATTGATCTGGCTCCATTCTATAGTGAGGTGACCCTGATACTCAAAGTTTCTATGTACATACCACCATCAGAACTCCATCAAGAGCTTGTGTATCACACAGTTACTCAGATAGAGGCTAAGGATCCTACTAGCTAGCCTTCTACCTTAAAAATTCCACATCCTTCTAGTTGAGTACTATGCAATGCATATATTTTGGAAAGTTTTGTAAAATTTTGAACATTTTTTTTGTATTGGGATGACTAGTGCGACAAGTTGGGCTAGGATGGTTAAAAAATCATAAAGGGTGGCCACATAATTACACCAACCTATTAAAAACTTTAAATGGTTATATGTTGGTAAATTTCTTATTTGAAAACCTAAAAGGGTTGCTAAGTAGTGCATAAGAGGTAAAAACCAGAAATGATGCCTTGAGTGATTAGTACAAATCTTACTAGTCTAATCAATTTTTTATCTTCTACCCTTAGCACATAGTTATATCAACTTATGATGTTATATTGGGATTAGACAACACTTTAAGTTTGGGAAAGTGTTAGGAGAAGAAAATTAGATAAGAAAAGCTAAGCAGGATATTATTTGAATATTTGTGTGTTATATATGAAATTCCCAACTATATGTATTTTGTCTTATCCTCTCAGCTTGTGAAAGGATACAAGATGAATAGTCTCATCATTTTGGCACCAATGTATAAATAATAATACTAATATTCAATAATTTTAATGACTATACATATGTATGCTTGTATGATGAAGTTGATTAACTTTTCCTTAGATTAATATAGACTTTATGGTTATGATTACCTACCATATTTCTTATGTTATTCCTTGTATGTATTATAATTTTTAATGATTTTGTTTAATCTATATTAAAGTAATTTGAATCCTTTGTAAACCTAAAGAACACTCTGGTTAATCTTAGTTTCTTTTAATCTCATAATCACTCATTTTTTCCATGCTTTTAGTAAATATGAATTCTCTACATTATCCTATGTAGACTAATAAAACTTAGCTATCCTCATCCTTAGCATGTTATATTGAACCATGAGCCTCTACTAACATGTTGCTTACATTATAAGTTATATAACACATTTTATTCTACATCTTATTACCATTTGGTGGCATTTTACATCTTGTTTGGTTTTAATTTTATACTTAGGAATTCTTTCATGTTTTCACATCTTGAGTTAGTCCACATTTTTACCTTCCTAATCTGAAGGACTTACTTATAATTTTATAATATCAACTCATCAAAGTTGAAATACTTTTTTATGGTATTGATGTATCTCTAATTGGCATTTGGTTTACTAGTTTAAACTTAGTTTTTTGAGTTATCATACCCTCTTCTAAATAAATGATTTCAACCTGCCAAAGTAGAGTAAATTCATGAACAATTTATTATAATTATGTGGTGCTATGCCACCTTCTATTTATTAAGGCCTCTTTTACCTTATCACTTATTTTGATAAAATTAAAACATACCTTGTTAATGGTTGCAAAACATTTTCTAAATCTTAGAAAATGTAAAGAACAACCTTTTAGACATGATGCAAAATTATACTTGTAATGGGGTCCCTTATGTCCCTACCTATGAGGAGGAGCACTTTTATGATGGAAAATAAAATTTCATGGTCTTTGAGGACATTCCATGACTATAGGATCTGATCAAGATTACTTTGAACATTAACCCCTAGAGGATAAAGATGGAAAACTCTTAAGGTTGATTGAATCAGGTGTTAGATTGCCATCATACTTTCCTATGGATTAATTGCATTCCTTGGTTAGGGTATATGAATAATAGTGGGAATAATCCCTCACTAACATTGAAAAAAAAAATTCATCTTCTATCAAAAGAAACTAAGTGCTTTTAGATTCAACACATAAAGATCAAGATGTTATCACCAATATTAGGTAGATAGGCCAACGATATGCAAACTAACTTATCATAAATTTGACTAACTCTTTAGTTTCTACTTCTATACACAATGATGCTTCCAAGGAGTAAGGAAATATGGTAGAACCAATTAAAAATAATTTATTAGAGAACATACCTATGATGGATCAAGATGTCTCAATTGAACAACTTAAGTCTTAAAAGGTTCTACAACATGATTCGCTAGATATGGAGCATACATTTTTCAATCATAAATAACCTATTTTTCCTTTTCTAAACTAAGGACCAAAACATTCAGTATGTATTGAGGAAATTATGCAAAAAAAGTTTCCCAAATCTTCTCAACCAACATATACTTTATTATATAGACCATAAACTCCCCAAAATCAACATAAAACTTTTAATCCAAGACAACCAACTTCAAGGAATGTTTATCAACCCATAAATCAACAAATTTTTTACTTAAATCAAGGATCAATCTAAAAAAATCATGGATCATACGGTGTATATCCCCATCAAATCTATGCAATAGGGGAACATACCACACCAACAAAATTATATTCCACCCACCAATGCACCAAGCATGTAAGAGAGAAATTTTATGAAGGAAATTATGTCATGATTAGAGATAGGAAACCAAATCAAGAAGTACAAATTTGATGAGATATGTCTATATCTATTTAGTTTGAGTATTCCCTAAGTCTCCTTTCTACCTAATTTTTAGGCACCCAAATTTGAATAATTTAAAGTAAAGGGTGATCCTCATGAACACATTTAGGCATTTTTATAATATCCCAAGATGTAGTTTATAATATCATTTATTTTCTTCATTTGTTTTGGAAAAGTTTAATGAGACAAGATTTAAATTGGATTCTTAAGTTACCAAAAAGATTGGTTGTATATTATAATGATCTATCTAGAAAAATTGTCAACCATTTATCTTATAATATTGAACATGATTTGACCATTATTGATTTGTGGAAAGCCAAATAATGAGATGGAGAAAGATTCACAACATATCTACAATGATGGAGATCATTAATCGGATGTTTTCATCATAATTTTCAACACAAATAGTTTTCCAACATATTTTCATATAATTTACACCCTAAGGTGGTGTACAATATGTGGCTTGCTTGCAAAAACACATTTGAAGAAATTATAGATAAGGGTGTGTAGATTGAGAAGGCACATATCACTAAAGGCCTTTGTCAAGATTTATTCTTAGAGTCAAATGTCAAATTAGACATAATATCTTAGTCAAACTGTTGAAATAGATAAACCTAAGGGTTTTAATATGAATAAAAATTGGTCATAAATTGAGTAACTGAATCAAGACATGTATAAATGATGGTGCCACTAGCTCCAAATGTGTAATTAGCTCCCCCTAATCCACTAGACACTTTAAAAAGAGTCCCTCTATGAAGGATATTCAATAAAAAAATTAGTGTCTTCAGGCAAATAGGAGAGCTTGTTGAGGTAGTGTTCTAAAAGCTTATAGAAGCTAATTTGATTGTATGGCATATACTAAGGACATTTGTTGAAGATCAACCAAAACTTGATTGGTATCAAGTAAATGAATTTTGAAACATTCATCATGTTGTTAGTCATGTTGCTTATTATTGCATCTAATTATGACATCTCATTGAAGATTTGATTGAGAGTGGTGAAGTTGAGATCAAAATTGATCCATCAAACACTAATTAGGATATATACATCTGCAAAGATCCATTTACTAGACATAATAAACAACCACCAAGGAACAATCAGAATCAAGGATAAAATCAATGACATAATCAAAATCAAAATCAAGGTTAGAATCATAATTAACATGATCATAATTAGCATCATAATACCCATGCTAACAATTTGGGTTATAACAACATACCTTATGACTATAATAATATTATGGGATGCATTTTTTCAAGCCATATTACCACTGTTAATTTTAAAACCCATGAACCATCCCATATTCCTCATAAAACTAGACCTATTATTATAGGGTCAACACCCTCTCCCTCAAGTAATGCCACATCAATTTCACATTATTTTTTTACACATTCATTTATATGTTTTACCATTTTTGGACCTCATCTTTCCTCTAATTATAATGGCTCCTCAGTGAATCAAAATTTCTCCAATTTAACAAGACACTCATGACTTACCCTTTAGGGCCATTTTCCCTCTTATTATAATGTTGAACCCAACATGAACATTATGCCTTTAGATATGAATCCAAACACTATGCTATCTAAGGCTAAGCCATCTTATCCTACTATTGAAAATACTTATAGTCTATCAGACCAATTAATTAAAACCCCTATGTAGATTTCTATTTTAAATCTCTTGCATACATCTAAAGTTTATAAAACTATTTTGGATGGACCTTTACATCAATTTAATATTTTAAAGATATAAATCCTAAATATTTCCAAATTATTATATGATTTTAATCTTCATTTTGACAACTCACATTTGATCAAAAAGACATGTGCACTCTTGGTCCAAGCCATAATAACCCCTTGTATATTAAGGTAGTCATTGAAAACCATCAGATTAATCATGTTCTTATAAACAATGGTCAAGACTTAATAGAGTATCCATAAAATTGGTATAGATATTGGGTTACACTATGAAGGACATTCATCTAAAGATGATCACCATAAAGGCTTATGAAAACATCAAGAGGAATATTTTGATACCATTTATTTACCAATCATTATTGGGTTTGTATCCCATCACACTTTTTTACATATCATGGATATTGAGTTTCCTTATAACATACTTCCTGGTCATCCTTATGTCTATGAAGTACATGCCATTTCATCCACCTTAAATTAGTGCCTTCAGTTTCTACATGATGGGATCAAGGTCACTATTCTTGCCAATCTACATCCTTATCAGTATTACAAACACCTTAAGGTTGAGTTCTATAATTATAACTATTATCCAAGTTTTGAATTCATTTCAAATAAGAATAAAAAAATAGTTTCACATCCACCAGAATCTAATTATATTAACCTAAGTGACCCTGCTTCCACTTTGGTTAATTCTTTTTTCACAACTCTTGAAAAATAGGTTATTATAGAATACATGGGCATTTTCACATACCATTTTAAGTATTCCATTCATATTGCTAAGTTATTGAAGTCTCCCAAAACATTTTTTGAAACCAAACCTTACAAAATCCGTAAAAGACCCAACTTGATTTGAAAACAAGAGAAAGAAACCACCAATGGTATTTATACCTACTACTTCACCAAGAAAGGATCAAGAGGCTTACACTGAAGGAGACTAGTTATATTATGATGGCATTACTGATTGTTTTCAAAATCCAAAATATCCTATCCCTAATCAAACTATGGAAAATTTTGATTATATAAGAAAAGGCCTTATCCCATGAGTGCAATAAATAATATAATATTTATTAGCTAGTATATCTAATTTGAATCATGATCTCAGATTTATACCACGTGGGGGTGACCTCATGACTTTTGATATTGATTCTTCTAAATTGACTAGCAAAAAAACTCTTGAAAGAGATGTAACATCCCATTATAGCCATTTTAATGATCTTGTCAACCTGGATTTATTTGATTCAAATTCCATTATGAACATAACACCCATCATTCCCTATGTCATTATCATCCTAAAGTAATTGATTGGGACCAATAAAATATGGTCATACACCTTGATGAATTCCAAAATGAAGAATCAATTGTAGAGTATATGGCTTAAGATATGAATTTCCCATTGATGATCATAAACAAGGTTTTAATTTTTCTTTGGATCCTTCTACCTACTTTGGAGAGCAGCTAACTTTCTTGGTCATAAAGAACATAAAACATCAAGATCTTTAGGTGAAAACCTCTTTTAGGTGCCCGTTGGTTAGGGAAAAGGTAAATATAAAGAAAATCCCTTGAGTGAAAACCTATTTTAGGCAATCTAAGATGGAAATTTTTCTCATCCTCAAAGGATGAAAAAGGTCCATTAAGTCCTAGCTCTACAAGCAGTACCAACATCATATTAGAACAAGTCTTTGAACATATTACACTTGAATTTCCTAAGATTTTTTCTAGTTATACATTACCTAATTTGTCAGATTCAAATTTATCACATTATCTACATATTTTGGAGGAATAACAATAAACTATAGTAGAATAATATGATCATGATCACACATTTCCTACTATTCTTGAAGATGATTCTACACTCCTTGTGAAAAACACTATTGAGGTGAACCTAGGAACACGTGAGGATCATAAAATTATTTACCTTGGACATTACCTTACTAAAGTAGATAAATAACACATTATATTCATTTTGACATATTTTATTGATATTTTTGCATGGGCATATTTAGACATGTTAGGATTTGACCTCGATTTGGTTGTGCATCATCTTGTTGTTCATCTAGATGCCAAGCTAGTCAAACAAAAATTGAGAAAGATGCATTCACACATCACTCTTTTGGTAAAATTATAACTAGAGAAATTATTAGGAGTAGGCTTCATTAGATCCCTAGATTATTCTAAATGGATATCAAACATAGTTCTAGTTAGGAGAAAGCCATAGGGTATATGTCTTTGTATAGATTTTAGAGATATCAACGAAGCATGACCCAAAGATGATTTTTCTCTAGCCAACATTGACATGATTATCAATTATACTATTGAGTAAAATATGTTATCCATCATGGATGTATTTTTTGTATACAATCAAATCAAGATATCCTAATAAGATCAACACAATACTATGTTCACCACATTGTGGGGAACATTCTATTATCAAGTCATGTCATTTGGCTTGAATAATGATAGATACACTTATCAACATGTTATGAATATTATCTTCCATGACATGATTCATGATATTATTGAGGATTATGTTGATGACATCCTAGCTAAATCAAGAACACATACTATATATCCAACATTATATAAAGAATCTTTGAGAGACTTCGTAAATATAAAGTCCACCTAAATCTTAAGAAGTGTGTCTTTGACATCACTTCAATAAAACTACTAGGTTTTATTATATCATAACAAGGGATTGAAGTCAACCTTGATAATGTCAAGGCCATTGTTGAAATTCCACCACCTTTTAAATCTTTAATATATCCAAAGCTTACAAGGAAAGATTCAATTCATTTGTAGGTCTATTTCACAACTGGAAAATAAGTACCACCCATTTACACATCTATTGAAGAAAGGGATAATCTTATAATGGGATCAAGAGTGTCAATTATAATTTTTGAAGCTCAAAAAATATTAGGCTAAACCACTAGTTTTATGACCACCAACACCTAGACAACCATTGCTTCTTTACATTTCTTCAATTGAGTATGAACTAGGGGCAAGTTTGGCCCAACATGATGATCAAGGTAAGGATCATACAGTTTATTATTTAAGCCCCACATTGGAGGCTTATGAACATAATTATATCTTTATTGATAAGGCATGATTATCTATGGTGTTAAATTCCAAAAATTTATGACGTTAAATGCTAAAAAACAAACCATTGTTATTGCTAAAGTGGATCCCCTCAAATTTTTATTATACAAAGTAGCTCTCATAGGCCATATGGCCAAATGGGTCATGATCCTAGATTAATTTTATGTTGAGTCTCAAATTTAGAAAACTATCAAGGGGCAGGTTATTGTTGATCAACTTACATAAGCCCCTATTATAGATACTTAACCACTCAAATTCAACTTTCTAGATGACTCTATTACTATAGTAGAGGAAGTGCAATAGGAACCTAAACCATGGAAACTATATTTTGATAGTTTCTTTACTTCTTGAGGATCTAGATCCAACATTTTGTTGATTACATCACAAGGGGATCTGATTCATGAATCATTTCATATCAATTTTCATTATACAAATAATATGGTTAAGTATAAGTAACTTATTATAGGACTTCATCTTGCATTACAATGGGACATACAACACTTAATGGTCTGTGGTGATTCTAAATTAATTATCAATCAAACGATTGATCAATATCAAACTAGAGATGACAATCTTGTACCCTAAAATAAAATCATGGATAATTTTAGATCTATTTTAAATCACTACAATTTGAAAAAGTACCAAAGGCCAACAACAAATTTGTTGATGTAATGGTAAAAATTGGGTCCATGATACAAATTGATAGTATTTCTAAAGAGTATCAATTTTTCATTTAAAATCTTATGTAGTCTGCACATGTCCTATGAAATTCAAAAAGGTTATGCACCAATATCGGTCCCAATCTCCCACCTAAACTACCTTGGTATCAATATTTTTATAATTATTTCCATGATCATGTTTATCCACCTAAACTTTATAATAATCATCTAGTGCTCTTACTTCTCCACATAGATCATGATATCCTCCTTGGAAACATGCTTTATTGTAAAGGATATGAATTAAATGATACTTCATTATTTATCTTTGGGAAAATCCAAGTTAGAACTTAAGTAGGTTCATGAAGGAATGTGTGGGTCCCACACTAATAGTGTAGTCTTAGCTAAAAAGCTCCTCAAAATAGGTTACTACTAGCCCAAAATGGAGATAGATGATTGCAATTATGTAATTAAGTGTGTTCCTTGTCAACAACATGGAAATTTAATACATGCACCTTCCTTACCACTATAACTGATCACTACACCATGGCCATTTTATACATGGGGCTTGATCTCATTGGGAAAATAAACCCAACATATTTTGATGGACATAAACATATTTTAACTACTACCAAGCATTTTACTAAGTGGATTGAGGCCATTCCTCTCACTTATGTCATTGTTAGGAATATTTCTAATTTTATACATTATCCTATCATCTATTAATATGGCATCCTAACACATATTATATTTGATAATGGTGGATGATTTTTAAATAGAGATGTTAAAAAACTTTGAGAAAAATTCAAAATCAAACACAATAAATCCACACCATGTAACCTGAACAACAACTAAAAATTTGAGGCATAAAATGAAACCATTATTTCTATACTCAAGAAGATTATCAATGATGTTGGTCATAATCAACACTTGTAAATTTTTCTTACCTTTTCTGCCTATCATACCATTCATTAAAACCCCATAAGAGCCACTCTGTACTCCCTTGTTTATGGGACAAAATCTATTATCCTAATTGAGATTGATCTACCTTCATTAAGAGTTTTTAGAGACTATTGAAGATGACAAAGATTACATAGTCTCTAGGTTGAAAGAATAATATCTTCTTAATGGTAAGTGTTTGCTTTCCTTAGAAAAATTTAAATCCTATCATAACTTATTGCAAATAAGCTACAAGCACATTCTCCCTTAGGATTTTAAGATTGGTGATTTGGTCTTAAAAGAGAACTAGAATAAAAAAAATGTTAAATGCAAGAAAAAGGGTAAGTTTTAACCCAATTGGCTTGGACTATATGTTATCATAGAAAACTATAGATCTAGGGTATACTATCTAGTCAATCCACATGGTGAATAACTTATAGAGCCCATGAACATTGTGCATCTCAAGCAGTTTTATGCTTGACAACCATTTGAACCATTCTCTACAAGACTCCTTACTTGGGGATAAATTGTGATTAAGTTTTTTATCCTATATCCTAACCCATCCCATGTTGGGCCATATTAATTTTGTTTTGACCTACCCTAGATCATTCTTTTAAGATCCATATTATTTTATGACTTTGGATAGTTGAAAATTTAGAATGTTGGCACTCTAGACATTTAAATTCTACCTTAACTCATTTCATCCCCCATAGACTACCCTCTTTTGTACCATATTCATTATGGACCATTATTTTTAGATCCATATTCTCTTTATATCTTGGGCCATTTTACCCTAAACATCTCTTATCCCTCAATGAATTACGATCCTCATGATGACTCATAGGTAGTCTGAACACATTCAACACTAATTCTATAAAGCAGTTTAGTAGGGACAATATTTTACAACTTCTTATATAGAAAAGTTAACATGGATACATCTTCATCTTATGATCTTTGCTTATTAGATGGTTCTTCAAATTCATCTCATGATGCATATAATTCTATTATATTTTTCTGTTGTTAGTAGGCACTACCTTAATAAGATCTCACTCTCACCAATTTGAGATCATGGGCCATTATAGTTAGCTTTAGTTGTTATTGTAAATTTTAATCTTTCACAAGTATATCCTTGATTGGTTGGTTCCTTGAGACATTATTTATATCCATGATCCCTATTGTATCTAGTTTAGTTATTGTTTAAATGCTTACTTGTGGATGTGCATCTCTTATACTAGGTACTTCCCTATAAATTTTATGAATATTTAATTTTTTTTCTTATCCTAAAAACACAAAACCAGAAGAATATGATTTAAAAAATAAACAAAATCATTATCTTACACTTTTATTTATTCTGATCTCCACAATCTTCCCATTTTACAAGTTATAATCACATGCACTTTCCATTTTGTAAAGCCAATTTCATTTCTCATATAAAATGTCATTCATGTCTTCTTATCATCATTTTTCTTTTATCCTAGTCCTTGAGAGAACTACATTTGGCCTAAAGTTCATGTTGGATCATGCATCCATGGAATTATGTAGGTAGTGTCCACTTATCTTGTACATCTGGAGTCAGCTCAGCTACCCTCTTCCTTTTTTTTCTCTTTCCTCATTTTTCTCTTGTGTAGTTTCCTTATCATTTGGAGGTAACCTTGTGTCCTTGTTCTTGTTAAGTTGTGATAGAAAGTAACACCTCTACTACATGTGTCTGAACAATTATTTTCAAACCACACTAACATTATGACTAACCTCTCATTTGTGTGTGTTTTATAAATTTTTATTAATGATTTATTTTGCTTTATTTTCCCTTCAATTATTTATTTCTTTTCATTTATTGTTTCTTCTTGTTTGTTCCTTCTTTTGGTATTTTGTGTTCTTGTTTGGTCTTGTTTTTCCAAGTACAACTTGATAGTATGCATGGATCTTGATTATTCATATCTTGCCTCATATTATTTATTTAGTTGTTCTTGCCTTTGTTTTTATAAATTATTGCTCTTACTTTGGTCTTGATTGTTCATATCTTGACTTTAAGTTAGGTTACATTTATGTGTTCCTTTTTTTTTTGTCTTTGTTTGTTTTTGTTTAAATGTAAATAGTTGTAATTCTAGTCTTGCTAGTTCTTATCATTATCGTTATTTATAAATATTCACATTTAAATTGGATCAACTCAAATTAAATATAGTGTCATTATAGGTTATGCATAATTATGATGCATAATTTCATTTTGCTATAGCAAGCACTATGTGCTTTGAATCCAAGTCTCAAAATCAATGCATCTCTAATTATTAGCTCTCAATTACATCAATGAAACTAGATACCAATGGATAATGGTAAGTTCACAAAGTTGGGGGACAAAAATTGGCCTACCCATAGACATGATTTTCCTAAAATAATATAAATTTGAACTTCTATAGATAATTATAGATATCTACACTCCAAATTTAAAGATTGTGTAAGAACATGAAATGTAGCATTTCGAGTCTAGTTTACAAAACATTAATTTTTTTTAAAAAAGTGATTAAGTATAAATAGTTCAAACATATAAAATTTGGATATGAACTCCTTTGTTTAGAAAACATAGTAGATAGATGGTCATGTGACTCACCATTTTTTGAGCAACATTTAATTTTATTTGAAACCCTTTGGGAAAAATTTAGATAAGATCTTCTAGTTTGTGACCTATATTTTATTATATTTTTTCAATGAATATTTTTTTATGAATTTTTCAAGTAAATAGATCCTAAAAACTGACAAAAAATGGATATCCATCCATGTGACATGCCTAACTACCTCAAAAAAAATAGAAATCATTTTTTTGAATGTGTGTAAAATTAAGCCTAGTTTGTGACCATATAACTTATTTTTCACTTAGATAAATGAAAGAAAAATTACATGAAGATACATATGAATGTATGTTTGCTACATTTAGTGGCCCTAAAAAGGTATAGTTATAAATCAACATAGTTTGAAACCTTAAATTTTTATAAAAATTATAAAACTCATATTTTTGGAAAGAAGAGAGTGTGCTCATCATGATGGTATCAAAATTTTTAATTTTCACATTGAAATTATTAGTAAATTTATAAATTAAAGTTTATTTTTTTTGTTTTTTTATCATAACTTTCAAAAATTAGTTGTATATTGATAGTCCAAGCATTTAGCTTAGGAATCTAATCCATTTTTGAGCGAAAAGGCATGAGAATTGAATTCAAATTCAAAAAAAGTGATCATATTAATAACATCATTGTGTTATTAATGTGATCAAATTATTAAATACATTAGTAATGTGATCATGTTACATAATAGCATGATCATATTATATATTCTCAACACCCTAAAACCCAAATTTGCATTTTGACCTAATAAGGGAGTAATTAGGACTAGTAGTCTTAAGATCAAAGTTTGGTTGATTAATATTATTGTTTAGGACCAATATTTTAGATTGAGGGTAAAAGCAGGTTTTGAAGGGCCCCCAAAACCCTATTACAAAGAGTGAAAGAGAGAACGTCTAAGACCACAGGCAAAGCCTAAAAAACACTACAAGTAAGTAGCAAAAATAGGTTTTAAATGGACCTAGAACCACCAGATAAACATCCGGTCAAAACCCAGAAAACATAGATCAGGTAACACATCAGACAAAAGATAACTAAAAGAAAACAAAGAACATTACCAGTTTCAAAACCAACAAGAAGGACCAGATTATTCATCCAGTTTTAGTATCAAGTTCATGGCTTCTTTTCCTTTCAAAATAGTTTCCTCGGTGGTAGCCTCTAGCAGAGATCCTTTTTGTGTATCTTTCTTTCTAGAGCTTTGCCTCATCCTTTTGCTAGGACCCTCTAGTGCTTTGGTCTCCTCATTGGCTCATTTACCTATATTGATAGCAGCAGCACAAATGTTGGATGTTACTTCCTCCATTTTCTTTTTATTGTCCTTTATAAGTTCCCAGAGGTTGTTTTCATAAGCTTTGAGCTTGACTGGGATCTCACTTAACTGATTTTCCATGTTGTTTATTTTGTTCCAAGCAATTTTCAGGGAATCTTCCAAATTTTCTGCTTTTCTCTTGAGATCCATGATCTCCCTGCACATCCAAGAATTGATTTGGGAAGAAGTCTCTGCCTTACAGTTAACCCAGGTCATAGGAGTGTATGTTTCATCATTCTGATTCTTCCCTCTCCAGTCCTCAGGCTTTTTATTAGGCCTATTCCTAGCTTCTTCAAAGATATCTTCTTGACTCTTTTGTTCCCGCTCCTTGATTCTAGATTGTATTTCCATATTCTTATTTTGAATATCATCCTGATCAAATTTTTCCTTTTCGTTCTTAGAAGTTGGGTCCTCAACAGGATCTTCCTGATCAAATTCTTCCTCCGACACATTCTAGTTTTCCTATGTATCTACAGTTCTATTAGCAGAATCCTCCTCAGTATTCATCTTATCTTTTTCAATTTCCTCAGAACATTCTTCATCATCACTTGAGTTAGTATCCCAGCTTTCAGTTCCTTCTTCTTCCTCTAGTTTTTCCTTCTCAGGTTCTTTTATTTTCTCCCGTCCCCTTTCTTCTTCTACATTCTGCTGTTTAGGACTAGGGGACTTGAATTTGCCTCTCCTGATTACTCTTTCATTCTTTTTATCTCCTGACACCTTATTTTTCCCCTGTTTGGGGTACTTAACTAGTGCCCTATTCTTACAGTAGCCTTCAATAAATAGAATAAGGCCTTCATGGAGGATAGGGTGCATTTCCTTTTTCCTATGTGCATATAAGCTTTGGAAAAGGGAAAAGTGAAGATAAAAAGGAAAAGATAGACTAACCTTATGCCTGAAATAGTTGAGGAAAACAAAATGGAACTTGTGCACTCATTTTCTTCTTCCATCCAAAATGAAGTACTCCCTTATACAGCTTAAGACATCCCTCCATATCCCTTTAATCTGGTCCAGCTCATAGAAATCCCCATTTTTGACCAGCTTCTGCTCTTCCTTGTCCATTTTGGGGAACTTAAAAAATGCCTCATTTGAAATGCTTGTTTGCTTGGAAAATTTGAGTCCATCCATTGGCAACCCTGTAACCTTAGCAATAAAGCCCTCTGTTAAGTTTACTGATATACCATGCAAGGTGACCCTATCATCAGACCAATTTTTGAAGAAGGCTGTCGTGATGTTATTGTCAATATTTTATATAATTGAAGTATAATTAAATATTTATTAACCTATTAATAAATTTATTGTTCATTTGACATGAGTCTAAT
The DNA here is from genome assembly GCA_037957365.1 of Torreya grandis. NCBI lineage: Eukaryota > Viridiplantae > Streptophyta > Pinopsida > Cupressales > Taxaceae > Torreya > Torreya grandis. Next base: position 69,266 of record JARHVA010008974.1, on the reverse strand, counting down.
CTTCCTAAAATGTAGACAATCATAGTTCATCTTAGATAGGGTTAAGAAGTCAAAAGTTGGTTTTTCATGATCTAATAATCAAAATCACTCATAATTTGGTGGATTTGATTTATATTTAATTTTTTACATTATTAAATAAATTATATTATCCAAAAATTGATTAGAGTACAAGGATCCTCTAACTAAGTATTAATGGACCTAGAGTATTAGGTTTAAAATAGAGCTTAGTGATATTATAAATTTTTAAGGATTAGTCATTTGAATGTCGGTATCTGAAAAGGAATTTATAGTCTTCACAAGATTAAAATGATGTTTTTAAAAATAAAAAATAAATCAAGGGTCATTTTCTTATGTGTCAAGAGTGTATATAGTCCTAAAATATGTTGAATTTGGTTAAACATGACTACATTAAAATTCTTGGATAATTGGTGATGTTTGGAACTTGTATAAAAAATTATAAACTTTGTAGTAGTGTTTGAGTCTCTGATAAGATTATTTGAGTCAGTAAGTTAAGTTATATAAGGATCTATTTTCAAGTTATATCAATACGTTAGTAGCCTATTTTGCATATAAGTAGTTACCTTTTGTCAAGTTTAGAGATGTCAAAAACATACATGCAACAAACATACATGCCTTACAATATAATTGATTTTATCATGAGATATCATTAAATGCATTTTTTAAATCTATGGCAAAAACTTATTCTTTGTAGTACCAATCTAGCTATGCATTTTAATTAAATTGTTACTATTTCAAGCCCCTTCAACCTAATTGCATGACTATAAATTGTGATTTTGGGGTTGATCAAATCCAATTTCATTAGCTCAATTGAAGCAAGGAAACATAATTTATTTATATGCAATTTCTACATGTATAGAATGTGGTTTTGAGATTAATAAACTTGAAGTATCAACTAATGAATGCAAATGTTGATTAGTTTAATTGTGGAGGCAATTAGGGTCAAGATGATCCATGTGAACATATTTTAAATTATATACTTAATTTGATTTGGAGTGAAATTACCCCTAATTTCATGTCATATATAATTAACCAAAGAGTTGATTCATTTATATCAGGAGGCATTTGAGGCTAATTTGAACCCCTTAAAGAGCAAGATAAGATTTGAGGTAAAATTAAAAGTTATCATGAATTGATCCAATTAGTTGAATTGTGCAATTAGGGGCATGATTTGGGCAAAATTGATCCCCTAAACCAAATTTTTGGCTTAATAAATTTTATAGTTCATGTATGCAAGATGTATGGCTTAACTAACCCTACTTTTATTAGAAATTCAAACATGTGTAGGTAATTATCACAAATAGGTGAATAGCAAGCTCACATTTTTTTCAATTACCTTAGTTTTTAGACCCTATATCCAATATATTAAACCTTAAACCATGTAAAATTTAACTAAACCCCTAAACCCTATATCATTTACCTTAAACCCTAAGCCATAATACTTAAACCCTAAACACTTTAAATTGTAAACCCTAAACCAAAAAAATAGCTCTAATTGACATCCTTTATATATAGTAAGAATTAGGTTCACAGGGATGAAATTGGTCAAAATTTCATCACTCATTACCATAATTGACTTCATCGGCTTAATCTGTGATGATGTGGGACATAATTGATCCTAAATTTGTATTCTTTACTCATAGATCTATGTTTAAGGAGCTAAAATTTTCCCTAATAACCATCATGATTGTACCTTATATACTCTAAAACCTTTACCCTAAGCTATAATCCCTAAATTTCTTAATACCTAAACTCTAAACCATAAATATAAACTCTTTAAACCTTAAACAAATAACTTTAGACTAGATTAACATCATTTAGACAAAGAATTAAGTTCATAGGGATCATTTTGGGCTAAATCACATGACTAATTGCCCCATTTAACTAATTCACTCAATCTACACATTGACATCCAAGGTATAATGACAACCCAAAAGCACATTCTATAGTCACAAATGGGTCTATGTGATTCAAATCATCCTTAATTATCTTTTTGATTGACCATATGTACCCTAAACCATATATATATATATATATATATATATATATATATATGGTTTAGGGTACATATGGTCAATCAAAAAGATAATTAAGGATGATTTGAATCACATAGACCCATTTGTGACTATAGAATTTGCTTTTGGGTTGTTATATATATATATATATATATATATATATATATATATATACATATATATAACCTAAGCCCTAAACCATAAATCCTAATAACCTAAATTATAAACCATAATCTTTCCCTATTTACCAATTGAGTTAGTCCCAATTAAAATCCTTTGTAGTAAGAATTAGTTTCACATGGCATAGAGTGAATAGACATTATATATAGGTCCTTAAACCTAAACCCTATGCCCTAATCCCTAATCCCTAAAACATAAATTGTAATCCATATGCCCTAACACCAGTACCTACCATAAACATGCATGCCTTATGATATAACTAATTTTATCATGAGATGTCATAAAATGCATTTTTTAAACCTATGGAAAAAACTTAGCCTTTAGAGTACTACTCTAAATATGCATCTAAAGTAAATTGGGGCTATTTCAAGACACTTCATCTGAATTTCATGATTATATAATGTGATTTATGGGCTGATCAACTCTAATTTACCACAATATCCATCATGATTGTAACTTATATACCCTAAAACTAATATCCCAGGCCCTAATGCTTAAACTTCTTAATCCCTACAATCGAAAACATAAATATAAACTCTTTAAACATTAAACCAATAATTTTATCCCAAATTAACATCATTTAGACTAATAATTATCTTTATGATTGACTCTATGTACCCTAAACCTAAGCCCTAAACACTATACCCTAAATTGTAAACTAAAAACTTTTCTTATATACCAATCGATTTAATCTCAAGTAAAATCCTTTGTAGTAAAAATTTGGTTGAGACATAGCATATAATGATTAGACCTTATATACACCATTAAAAATAAATCTTACATGCTATAATCCCTAATCACTAATCCCAAAACCCTATACACTAACACCTTAATACCTAATCCATAATCACTAATCTATATTAAGTATAATATGATCATGTTATTTAATAATGTGATCATGTTATTCTTAATATAGACAACATTGAATTCTCAATGTCAATTTTTAGTCCCAACTAAGTATTAAGAATAATGTGATCATGTTATTACATAACATAATTACATTATTATTAATATATGCTTCTCAATATGTTAAATGAAGTAGAACCTAGTATAACAAATAACATGATTACATTATATAACATGATTATGTTATTATTATTATTATTATTATTATTATTATTATTATTATTATTATTATTATTATTATTATTATAGACTAAGATCAATTTTTAAAATCTATTTTTAACCTAATTTCAAAATTCTATCCCCACAAACATTCTCTTCATACTTTTACAGGGTCTATGGTACCTATGTACTTAACCCCACCTTTAGAAAGTTGTTAATTCTCCTTGACAGGTAAAAAACCATGTTATAAGAAGAGGAATATTATGAATTAAAAAAACCAAATGAATTATAATATTTGAGAGAGAAACATAGGATATGAATGAAAAAACTTCATGGTAGATAAGTTACAAACCCTAATCCTAATGAACCAAATGTCATAGATAATGAGTCAATTGATAATAATAAATTAAACAATGATGAAATTGACCATAATTAAAGGAATGCTAATGAAATTGACAATAATTAATTAGATAATGTTTAAAGTTCGCATTCAAAGTTCTAAGTTTTTGCTTTTGTTGATGATGAGTCTATGTATGATGATTCACCACCCATGAATGAAAATAGATTGATGGAAACAAATAATAATGAAATTAACCATCAATAAAATTTCATGGAAACATATAATGAATAAATAGACAATGAATAAAATGTCATCCCACTTCTAAGTAATGAAAGTAATAATGATTTTGAAACACCCTCTCAATGAATTCCACCATTAGCAACACCTCCAATAATTGTGTATAGAAAAGACAATTACTTAATTGAATCAATGAAAATATTTTAGAACCAATGCATAATAAAATTTTGATCACCATTCAAGAATATTGGCTCAACAAATTTGGGATGATTTATTTCATAATTTGGACTATGATAGTTAAAGATGTCATTTATTTATTTCATTAAGACAATTGATTAAGATGAAACCTATAATGTACACATTAGGACTAATAACATCTAACATGGATTATGAAAATACTAAAATTGTTGAAAATATACATGATGAATATCATACTATTGGCCCACAATCATGCACCCAATATTGTAATTCTTCTTGACATATACTTACAACTTGCATAGTAAGTGACAAAATAGGGGGAAATGAATGGTTTAAAAAACAAACTGAATACTGAATATAAACAAAAAAATAATAATGAAAGCAATTAAAAGATGTGAAAGACTTAATGAACCTAATACTAATGAGCTCTAGGTATTATCTAATAGACCTTCATGAAATGTCAAGGCTATAGCCGATACTCTCAAAGAGCTACTTGCTCAATTTTGGAAAGACAATACAAGAGTTTTGCCCAATGTAAGAGATGTTGTGAAAAGAAGAGTTGGTTCTTATATCCATGAACTACATCCAAAAAATTTAATGGATATGACTCAAACATAATTTTACTTTAAATTTTTGGAAAAACATCCACAAATTTATATTTTTCAAAGATATTTTGAGATGGCCAATTCTTTTTATGTAAAAATAAATCACACATGTACCACTTTTTGTTGTAGGAAACATGTTGAATTTTCAATGCACTATGATGTTTTTTCCATATTTATTGTACTTTTCATACTAACAACATTTTTCAAGAGTGTGGCATTAAATTTCTACCAAAATCATCTAATTAATTTATTTCAACTATCTTTTTCAAAAGATTAGATGGATAATTATTTTATGATCAATCATGTTTAAATGGAAATTGCAGCATTTGTGGTGAACTGTCAAAATTAAAAAAAATGTATCCATGAGGAGATTACAAGTGAAATTAGACAAGAATTAGTTGGTTTAAGCAAATATAAATTAGTGACATATGATGTAAAATATGGAAACAAATCTAAAAGGTGTGATCTTGTTACAAAAAAGATACATGTTTCTAAATTTTTAGTCAATTTTAGGGAGAAGATTGTTTATGCGTATGCCAGACACACACATAGGGATAGATGGTTGAATGAAAATTTTAATAAAAATTACACATTCAAACCCAAAATATAATTTTAATCACATTATTAAAACTCATCACAAGTTACCATATTCATGCATATAGCATTCATACATACACCTAATAATATAAAGTAACAACATAGAATATTAAGGGAGTACCATCTCTATATCAGTGATGACCAATGTCATTATTTAGAGTGTGTGCAAGGTTATTTTCATAATTTATATGAATAGTTGAGTTAGAGGAATATTAATTTAAATCAACATTAAATTTGGTTAGACAAATGCACATCATAATTCAAAAATGCATGGATGTTTTATTGGTTAAGTAGGATGCATGTTACCACTAGTGTATGACACATTTGGGGTTTCATTGAGCCTGGCCATGAAAAAGTGGAACATGATGGTGTTGAAGCATGTGTAAAAATATCTATTACAAAGGAAGAGATAAAATTTGAAGAGGGTATTCATTTGACAAATGCAAAAACTATGGTTTAATGGTGTAATGAAAACACGTGTCATGGTGCTCAACCAAATTCTACTATTTGTAGACATTTCTAGTTAATCAAGAAAGAACACTTGGCAAAGTATGATGATTATATGACTCTAGTGAGTTCAAGTGAACTCCACTCATTTGATATCTCAAATTCAAGTTCTTAGACTATTCATATAAGATACTTGGCATGTTTTTATGATTCATGTGTGGACTCTATTTGGAATAAGTATGAGTCATAAGAGTGGGTGGATGATTGGATTTATAAACCTTTAAATAAAATAAACACATATCAGGTTCTAAAAACATTGAAACTTAAAAATATCACATTATTAGATGACTTTGACCATGTATCTGATCTAGTGTAGCCAAGTAGAATATTTTTCATTATGTACAATTTATTCTCATTATATATCTTCATATTTTCAATAAAAAAATGTTTTTTGTGATACATAACATGTTTTTGTAGTTATTGTAGATGAGGATGATGAAGAGGGAATTGATTATTAATTGTGTTGGTGTGTAGATAAAAAGAAAAAATTGACTTCCCTAGTTATAGATGGAGAAAATATTGACTATCCCATTAGGTTAGTGGTAGTCACTGCAACTTGGTTTTGATGATTTCCTATAAAATATTTAGATCAATGGTTATTTTTAGAGTTCAAAATGCACAAGAAGATAATCCACTATTCAAATTTGACTCTTATAATGAATATTCAATTATAAAAATATCATGGGAGGTCATTAAACAAGAAACTGTGGATGATTTAGGAGTTAGGTCATGAAGTTATTCTTGATACTATCAAGGTTAGAGTAGATCCTATTGGTTTGTTGGATTGAAATATGTATGTATGTCAAATTTTCAAATGTAGATGTAATCAATTTTACCAAATGTTTTTTATTTTATAGGTAGTGATTATAAATTTAATTTTTAATTACTTAATAATAATTTTTTATAGTTATTAGTGCCATATAAGCTTCAAACTTCACATGGTTAGAACTATCAAAAAATAAGTATATAATATTGAAGATAAGAGAAGCTCAGGTTGCATGTGATCAAAACTTAGGAAATCACTTACAAGTTTCAATTTATGGGTGTTTGAACTTAGGATAAAAAATGCATTTTTATTATATTGGGAAAGGTGTTCTTGAGGATAGAATGGGTTGTGGGTTTATCAATTGAGCCTAATGGGAGGCCAAGAACATGGTATTAGACATTATCCACCCCCTATATATGTTAGTTATGTTAGTTTTTATTTAGGAACCATCAGAACTAGAGTTCTAAAACCACAACTTAAACTTTGACAACATTTATTATCAATGTTTTTGAACCTTAAAATGGCAGTGAAAATGCACTTTTAGGTGGATTTAAATGTCATGTAAGTGTGATAGTAAGTAATTATCATATATAGACATGATCAAAGTGATATATTTTGAGGTGGAGGTCTTGGAGGTATAAATACTAGTTGGAGCTCTAAATGTTATTTATTCAATGCCAAAAAGGTTGCATTTTTGGATCCATCACTGTAACTTATTTAATGTATTTCTCTCAAATATTCCACTTGAGTGCTCCAATTTATTATTATAGGGATTAAATAGGTAGGGGAGTGATCTGATAGTTCATATAAATGACTTACAATTTTCATTTTGTGCATATTTAAACTTAGGCTAAAAAATGCATTTTTCTTTTATTGGGAAGGGTGTTCTTGAGGCTAGAATGGGTGTGGTTTTATTGATCAAGCCTAATGGGAGGCAAAGAACCTATTCCTAGACATTATAATACCCATTTAATGTGTTTTTAATGTCAATTTTAAGTTAGGAAGTATTGACACTAGAGTTCTAAAATCATAGTTTAAACTTTGACAACATTTGTTGTTAGTATTTCCATGCTCTAGAATGGTAGTGAAAATGCACTTCTAGGTGGATTCAAAAATTGTGTCAGTTTGATAACATATAATTTACCTATATGTATGTGATCAAATTGATATATTTTTAGGTTGAGGTATCGAATTTAGAAATTTTAGTTGGAGCTCATGAAGTTGCTTGTTCACTACCAAAAAGTTACATTTTTAGACCCCACACTACAACTTGTCCAATGGATTTATTTAGAATATTTCACTTGAGTTATATAAGATGAAATTATAGGGATTAAATATGTAGGGGATGGATCTAATGGCTCATATAAATGACTTACAATTTTCATTTTATGTGTGTTTAAACTTAGGCTAAAAATTTGCAGTTTTTTATATTAGGAAGGATGTTCTTAAGGCTAGAATGGGTGGTGGGTTTGTCAATTAGGCTTAATGGGAAGAAAATAACCTAGTAATAAAAAATTTATACCCCATATGATGTGTTGGTAGTGTCAGTTTAAGTTAGGAAGCATCACAACTAGAGTTATGCAACCATAACTTAAACTTTGACAACATTTGTTGTCAGTGTTTTTTATTCCCCAAAATGGTAGTGAAAATTCACTAATGGATGGATTTGAATGTCATGGAGGTTTTATAACATGTATTTTCACTATTTGGGCATGATTAAATTTATATATTCTTAGGTGGAGGTCTTGGAGGCAAAAATGCCAGTTAGAGCTTAAGACATTTTTTGTTCACTACCAAAAATTTGCATTTTTGGACCCATCACTGCAACTTGTCCAATGGATATATCTCAAAGATTCCACCTAAGTGATCTTGGGTGGAATTAAAAGGATTAAATAAGTATGGGAATGGTTTTATGGTTCATATAAATGATATACAATTCTCATGTTATGGGTGTTTGAACTTAGGATAAAAAATTGCATTTTTCTTGTATTAAGAAAGGTGTTCTTGAGGACGAAACGGGTGGTGGGTTTGTTGATCAAGCATAATGGGAGGCCAATAACATGGTAATATATGTTTTACAACCCATAATATGTTAAGTTTCATTTTTAGTTAGGAAGTATCACAAATAGAGTTTTATAACCACAACTTAAACTTTAATAACATTTATTGTCAGTGTTTTCATACTCCTGAATGGTAGTGAAAATGCACTTATGGGTGGATTTGAATGTTTTGGTGATGTGATAAAATATAATTTGACTATATGTATGTGATAAAATTTATACATTCTTAAGTTGAGGTCTTGGAGGTAGAAATGTCAGTTGGATCTCAAGAAGTTCCTTGTTCATTGCCAAAAGTTACACTTTTGGACCCATCATTGCAACTTGTCCAACATATTTATCTAAAATATTTCACCTAATTGGTCTAGGATGTGATTATATGTATTAAATATGAATGATATAAATCTAATGGTTCATATAAATGGCTTACACTCTTTGTTTTATAGGTGTTTGAACTTAGGCTTAAAAATTGCATTTTTCTTGTATTAAGAAGGGCATTCTTAAGGCTAGGATGGGTGGTGGGTTTGTAAATAAGTCCTAATGATAAGATATTAAAATTGTCATAAAAATTATAAACCCCCCTCGATGTGTTTTCAATTTCATTTTTTAGTCAAGAAGCATCAAAACTAGATTTTTGTAACCACAACTTAAACTTTGACAACTTTGACATCTTTGACAACTTAAACTAGAGACCTAGAAACTTAATGAGTAATTTACCTATTAACCTATTAGGTGGTATTATAGGGTGATATAAGGTGATGTAGTAACATATTTCTAAATGTTTAGATGAGATAATTTGTATTAAAAGGTAGCATAAGTCATGTAAAATGGGGTTAAAGGCATGTCATGCCAAAGTTATAAAGGTGATGACCCTTAAGAATAATGTTTAGTCATGTTAAAAATATCCTCACATTGGATGTAAGATAACAAGTTATGTAACCACCGAAACTAATTTTTAATTGGGATGGATTGGAAGTTGTAGGTGTTTTTTGGCATAAAAGGGATATAGATAAGAGAGAGAGGTAAGAGAGAGCTCCAAGACCACAAAAAAAGCTGACAATGAAGAAAAGATAGCATACCTATAAAAATAAGATGATCCAATCATTTTATTTGGATTTATAGGTTATATTTAAAATAAGTAACAAATGTTTATTAACCTATTATTTGGAAGGTTTTCATGTTTACATAGTTATGACTCTGTTTGGTAGACAGGCAATGCCTTGTTATGCAATCAAATGCCAAAAAAGGTTGATGTGCACCTAAATAAGGTAAATGTACATGGATTTGGTATAATTTTGTGTAATTTAGGATAGTACAAATCAATATAAATATATTTTTGGAGTTAGGAACTATTGAACACAAACATATGTAACATAATAGACCTTTGTTTTGCTTGGTTACCCTATGTCTATTGAATTAGTGTGCTAATGAAAGGATGTGTATACAATAATTCTAATAATTCTAATAATAGATTACTTATAATTCCTTGGATATATCCAAGGTCTAACTACAAGTCTTACTCTCATAGCTTTCTTATAGTTGAACCTATTCAGATACAAGAATTATTGTAAAATTAACATAAAATACATTCAACCAATTGTTAAGAAATTAATTTTAAATTACAATAAAAAAATCATTTAAACATGCACTTACCATAAGATCATGATCCTAATAAATCTATTTTCCAGATTCAAACAATTTAATGGTAGTCTCAAGTATTCAAATAGGCATCTCAAATTTGGGAAAAACATGAGGAACTACCCTACTAATCATGTGACTAGGACTATTAGATGTCATAGGACAAACTTGCATACACAATACATTTACATAATTTATGTTTACCCTATGTATGTAGTAAAATTATTTAAACAAGTCTATTTTTACAATGTAAAATTACAAGTTAATATATAACTTTTTTAGAACCTATGCAGATAATATTGTAGTAGTAATGCCTATGTCTATCTTAGCTCACAAAGAGGGAGGAGTGTCTACTTGAGCCATCAACTATTCATGTAAACAAGGTCTAACTTAATTTTATATAAAGTATCAAATATTATATATTGAAACCATGCATATCATGAAAATACAATATTAACTAAGAATTAGGGAAGTGTACCTACCATGCAATATGCATATCATGAAAAGATAATGTAAACCAAGAATCATGGAAGTGTAACTGCCATACAACGTGCAATAGCCAAGAATAAAAATTATTTTACATGTTGGAGGTAATATAAAAATTGTAATACATGTAGGAAGTGTGAGTGGAAGATTAGGAGGTGTAAATAATAGTAACACTTTAACAAGGCACAGTTGGGGAGAGAAAAGGAATAAGAGACATATCAATAACTATGTCTTTACTTGTAAAGCTTCTTAGGATAGAGTAAAATATAGTTATATATTTATTGGGGAAAGGTTGATATATGCATATATGCCCATCATCATTATATTATATGCATGATATCAATCATATATATCTCTATATATAATACATGGATTGATGTCACATTCATTTATAATAGATAGATGACAAGTGATTTTTGGGAAAGCACACTACCAATAGAAAGGAGTGAGCCACAGTGAATCCACCTCTTGATGAAGGTGTGTGTAAATAAAATTCTAATAATAGGTTGAGGAAGGGAGGTCCTTGTAAAATATATTAGGTTTTAACCATTTAAATATATTATCTTATTTTATCTTAAGAGAATAAAATTGGCAAATAGTTTGGATGTTGAATTGGAATAAAGTACAGGGCGTAATTGTTGAAGTTGGCACATATTTTAGTACCAACACAAATGGTTGATATCCCCCCAAACTTGTCAATGGGGATAAAATATTTTGAGACCCAATAAAAAGTTTTTTGGCATAAGTAATTTTTATTAGAAAGGTTCTTTACCCTTTATACGTTTGTCATAGCCAAAGCAAGAGGTGTAATGAGGCATTATGATTAAAATCTAGACTTTTGTCATGGCCAAAAAAAAGGTGTAATGAATGATTACAATTGAATTATCATGTATATTATAATTTTATGGCTCAAAAATGATAAGGTAAGGTCAACATGAATATTTTTAGTCCCCATTTCCCTAACTCCATCCTTTCCTATGCACCACACTTCTTAATTTGGTCATCAAATATTATAAACATGTATATGATCTTGTAATAAAATGCAACAAGATTTAATTCCTACTATCACTACGTCTTAATTGAAGTCACTTAATAAAATATAAATTTATTTAAATAAATATTGAGTTAAATTTATTTAATTAAGTTAATTTAATGTTGGGACTTGAGTCATGGTCCTTTATGTCTAAGAAGACTCTTAGAGTTGCATTGTTAAGTTAATGATCCATTAAGTATGATTGTTGATGTTTTAATAACTAGTAAACAATTTTAAGGTTTTGATTGGGTCTAAATTGATATTATTTTAAAGTAATTATAATTAATTTAGCTAACTATTTTAATTGTTTCTATGAGTATGCCTTTAGTCCTAAAAAATTAAAATTCAATAAATTAAATTTGAAACCCATTTATGAGTTGGTTGTAGGTAGGTTAATAGTCAAAATTGTTCAATTAGGTTAAAATTTAGTTTATTTATGTGGATTGGATGTAATATAAGTAGTGTTTACATCAACCAATGAACTAAAATCCCATTGTATAAATTAATATGGAAGTAATGGAAAAAGGGGTCAAATTTATGAGTCATGTTTACATTTACTCACTATGATGGGTCTTAATCATGTTAAATCTAATTCCTTGTATTTTTACCCTCCATACACATTTATTATCTTTTACCTTAAATTACCTTGCCATTATCACTCATTTTCAAGGGTAACATGTGGATTTATGTATAATGGTAATGGTGACATAAGTCAAAATGAGAATATAACTATATTGATCTTAACAACTTCATTTTCAAGATAGTGTTACCTAGAAGGACCCCTATATATGTGTTATTTATTTTATAAGTATCCTCATGGCATGTGAACTAACCTTATATAATATTTAATGAGATTATCCATGAGATCTTTATGGGATTTTATAAAAGTAGTTATATAAATACTATTGAGCCCATTCTCATATCTTGAAATTATTTTGGTTCCTCTTTAATAGTTTGTGATACCTCATAACAACTTTCAAAGGTTCACAAGACCCCCAATATGATCAACCCATCTCTAAAACTTATGGAAAGGTGTATTTATATAGGAAGAAGAGGGTTTTGATGTTTTAAAGTTGATTTGAGTTTGTATGGTACAATTTCATAGTCATTAGCCTTTAATTAGGCCTAATGGACCTAATTATTACTAAGGGGTGTTGAGTTACGTTTAAAGGGATATCTACATATGGGTTTGCTTTGGTTGAGAGATTTTTAGTTTACTCAGAATAAGGAGGTTTGACTATAAAAGCACTAGTATAAAGAAGGTGTCAAAGAGGAAAGAAGTGTTAAGTGAAGAGTTGAAGCTTGGGGGTTATTTCAAATGGTTGGATGCATGAAATGAGATGTAATTGGGTAGGTATATGATATTATGAGTATTATGTAAGGACAAAATAAAATTAGCATGTAGACCTATGAAAATAAATAAGAATATTATAAAGAATAGAGCAAGGATAAAGAAAGGGAACATGAAAATAGAGTATGAAATAAGGAGTTTGATGTTAAAAGGAAATATTTTAGAGACCTAGTTGATTAGTAAAATGACTTCAAGTAGAGAAAGATGATTAAGTGAATACAAGGAGGCTTAATATCCATTGAGTAGGTAAGAGTGAAGAAGAAAGACCTAGTAAATGTAAAGTAATAAAAGAGATAAAGAGGTTGAGGACAAAAGACAAAGAAGGACAAAAAATTATCAAAGTTGGGTATTTTGTAGAGGTAAGTGTGTGTTTCCATCCATATTAGGGAAGCTTTTTAGAACCTATACATCATGATACTTGATAAATAAATTTAACTTTTAAAACTTAAAAGGAAAATATACATAGAATAAATGTATATAGAGCATAAGATTAACTTGAAATTTTACCTTTGTATAAGTAAATGGTGTCATCCTAATAGAGACAGATGTAATAATGGATGATCTAGTAACTAGATCTGAATATGTAAATAAAGACCATGATAAATCAAATTTTGTAAATGTTAACTATGATGATGAAAGCACAATCACCTCATATGAAATAAAAAATGACATATATATTATTCAATTTCTATGTAAATTAATTAATAGATAAATTAGATTTGAAAAAATAACTTAAATTGAACATGAAATTTTTATAAAATATACCTACATCTATGTATTCACTGATGTCTACACATAAAATGTGCATACCAAAAACTCATCACTCATAAAAATATTATCCAATCCCTCTGAACCACCAACACCATCATTATCAGAAGGTCCAGTGCACATAGCTCCATAAGAACTATGAGGGTGGGGTCAAGTATGAACACTAGGTGGCATATCTCTAGAATCACTCTATGAGATCCTACTCATATGTTGAATGAGTATATCATTAAGCAAACTAAGAGCATGCAGAGTGTCAATCCCCATGACCTACTGAACTATAGAGGGGATCTCAATATTAAGTGGATTTTGGATATGGATATGTTTAGGTTGATTAGGTACATCATGCACCTAGCTGATCTGGCACAAATCCTTTCCCTTAGCCCTAAACTCACTAAAATCAAAATAGTTTAGATTCTCATTGAGGACAAATTCACATTAGAATTTCCTTAAAAATATATAGTGGGACCTCATAGTTGTTACATGGTGAATATTCAAACACCATCCACCATTGATCCCAAAAATTAGTTGTGATTAATTTATATACGTAATGATGGATTGGAAAATGTTTAAAGGTTATAGGAAATGGGGCATTGGTGGCTGGGTCAATGAATAGGGCACAAATGGAGGATTTTGATATTTCTTTGTTCTTGACTTGAAGTGTTGACAATTTATCAACATATTAAGCCCTACAACTATCCATGTATGAAGTCCATCTATAAATTTGACTTGTTATAGAGTCAATTTAACCTAATAAGGTATATAGGTAATTGGATAGCTTGGATTAGTGGGGGTTAGTGGAAGTGGAATCCCTCATTCTCCTAATTAATTCTTTAATTTCAATTTTATTTCCCATAATGTTGTTAATTAGAATCTCCTGACTACCAGGGGGTTTTATGGAATTATAGGGGGTTATGTGGAGGGATAAGACAAGGAACAAGTGGATTTTATGGAGGGTTAAGTGGAGGGTTATAAGGAGGAGGAACAAGAGGTTTCTATGGAGGGTTAGTAGGATGTTTTGTTCAAAATAAACAAATTATAACTAAAAATAGGGTTAAATAATGAAAATAATAAAAAATTAGGGTTAACAAGTGTATATTTCTATCACTTACCTCTTGTACTTGGAGACATAATCAATTAGTAGCTTCATGGGATGACTTTGACATCTTCATGTCACCCTTTTGTCTATCTCACCCAAAACATGATCATAAAAGCTAGAGTAGAGTAAGGAAACTCGAATGTAAAATGATAATTTTGCATTTGGGTTTCAGTTTTTAATTTTTTTGTGACATAAATAACATGGTCATGTAATTAATGTGATTATGTTATTGAAAATAATAATAACATGATCACATTAATAATGTGATCATGTTAATAATGATATCATATTATTATTTAAAATAACATGATCACATTATATAATAATGCAATCATGTTATGGCTCAATAATAACCGAGTCATAATATAAATAACATGATCAAATTAATTAAATAATGTGATCAAATTATTTGTTAATGTAATCACATTACCTAAAATGTCTATGGAATTGTCCCTTGGCTTTGTGCACTTACCCCTTATGCACCAGAATCTATGCAAGACATGCATCTATTGGCATACATTATGAATCTAATCAAGCAGTGGTCCATTTTTCTTCTATTCTTCATTCCATTTTCTCCTAGTTATAGGTAAACTACATTGTTTTGAGGTCCATCTAGACTATGTATGTACTGCTTGGATATAATACACATTTCAAATTAGTTTGGCCATCTTTATTTCTTTATTCATCTCTTTTATCCCTTTGTGCACTCTCTTATTCCTTGTTTTTACTATTTTTTGGTCATTAAACCATCACATTTACATTTGCACCTACTCATCTTTATTATATTCATTAGGTTATATCCTTTAGATATTCTTGCCAAATTTTCTTATTAGGACATAATATTCAAACCAACTATTGAATCAAGTATGGCTTATTAAGTCACTAAGTAATTATCAATGATCAAAATTCAACCTTATTGGGGCAAAATTGCTTTATCAACCGATCAGACTACTCTATAGGGGCATATAATTATTTCCTTAATCTATAGAAATGTTTTCCTAGTATTCTAATTCTAAGATTTTTGGATTTTTTCCCTCATTCTAGAAATATTTTAGTGTGCAACTTGTGTTGGGATTGATCAGTTCCTAAATACATAGCTTGTATCCTAGTTTTGGGTGTGTTCAAAGTGTGTCACTTATATTTTTGGATTTTATCCTTCCCACTTTCCCCCATCCTTGGGGCCTATTATATTATAATTATTTTTTATGAGAAATCAATTAATGTAAGCATTAGATCATCTATATTTAGCCTATCCCACAAGTTAATCTCACTTTCTCTCTCTTTTTGAGAGTCCATCCTTCTCTTTCATCCTCATATGTCCTCTCAAGGGGGCATCATGGGTCACTTGCTTCCAAATTATTATTAAGTATTTTATTTGAAAGTATTTTACTTCACTTGAATGTGTCACTATTCCTTCTCAAATAGGGGGAAAATGTAGACATCCAATTCATAACACCATTATGTTGAAATTATCAATCTTACTCAAAATTTGTAAAAATGCATAATTTAGGCCAAAATCACTTAAACGTGATAAATGGTTCAATCTTGTTATATACAAGTTATAATTTAGGTGAATATATCCCTAAATTGGGCAATGTGTTTTATGTTATTACTAACTTTTATCAAATCATTTCAAGTCAAAATGATGAGAATGAAATTTGACGCTCTGAATCACTCTTTTATTCTATTTTAGAAAAACATGACATGTTCTTGTGTTATTTTGTGTAGACAACATCCTAAATGGGATATTTATCCATATGTAACTAACATCACCTTCTAATTCATTTCTAATTAAATTATGACCCAATAATATGACATTTTGACCATTTTGTTTAATAGTGTCCAACCAATTTTCAAAGAACTGCATAAAAATTAATTAAATATCACTTAGGAAAATTAATCCAAATCAAATGCTTAAGTGTAAAATACATGGAAGTTATTGAATTCATTTTAGTTATAAATTGATTCCTATTATCTACATCATCAAATGACATCATTTATGGGGTGGCATCCATAATCCATAAATTCAAAAAATATAAAGATTAAGGCCTCTCATGCCTCTTTAATGCCCCTTAATTCAAAATATTTATGAGGGTATTTATGATTTAAGCATCCAAAATTGAATGGATTCTTGGCCAAAAATATTGTAATCAATATGGATGATCATAGTTCATTCTAACTAATTATAAAAACCTATAAATAGGAGGGCCAAGACTACTATTTTAAGCTTCATTTGTGTAAACTTATTATGTAGAATTCTCTCCACAATACCTTTATGTGTGGTGTTCATTATTATTTATTTACAATATGATACCTTAATTGATAGACATATTTTATTTCATATCATGAACCTAGTTTCATTGATGAACAAAAGATGATGGAAGAAACTTTCCTTTCATCATTGATGAAGACTTGAGCACCAAATCAAGAGGAAAAACATGTTATAAGGCACATTTGGATGATGGGATGCTCTTGGGAGGTTATTTTGTATGCTTTCTTTCATTATATCTTTATTGTCATTTGACAAACCCCATCAAAGGAGTTGGCTTATCTAGTTATGGTCTTATACAGTTTTCTTGAGTTTTCATGACAAATTTTTGATCTAACTATCTTTTGATTTCATATCTATAGTATCAAACACACTGATTACATCTAAATCTAATATTAATTTTACTATTAAACCAAGTTACAAGGCAAATCCTCCAAAACCTAAAAAAGAAACAATTACCATGGTTAATGTTGTGTCACAATAACCTAATTAGGTTATCTTATCTAATGCACCAAGGAGACAATTTACATGCTTATTTGAGTCTCCTAATTCATTACTTGTACTAATTGTAGAGTGTCACCTCATATTTATCCCTTGTCTTATAAAGGCTGATATGAGTTTACCTCTACCCAAAGGTTACGATGTGAATTCTTAGCATGACTATCAACAAGGCCTTGGTAATTATATAAATGGATGTTTTACATTGAAGCATAATATCTAATACCTCATCAATGACCAAAATATTATAGTTGATGATCTTTCAAAGGAATCATGTTCACAACTTGGTGATCACTAGAAGTAAAAAACATTTAACAATATTTTTCAAGACCATTCTATGAAAGATTCATATGTACAAATGAAATATAACACACCCCCTCCATCACATTATGGGTACCCATTGGATTGGACTATTGGTACTTATATGTCACATACACCTTGTATGGTTTAAATACCCTTTATCACTTTTAATGATCATGATATTGTAGATGATAATTATGATATTCATTCCTTACTCATTCGAGCATACCTTGATCACTAGTCTATACATAATGTTATGACTGATAATGGTGAAATAAATTACATTTTTACCATGACATTACTCATGAATTTGTGTTATATAACTCATTATTTTCATCCTTTAACAAAATAAGTTAGAGCATTTGTTGGGACTTCACAATAGGTTCTTAGTGAGATTAAATTATATTTATAGGTGGGTCCTACACATTTAGTTATTACCTTGTTAGTTATACCTTCCAAAATTTCTTTGATATGTTATTGGGATGACCTTGGATACATATAATTCTATAAATACCTTATACAATGCATAGTTGTGTTATATACATTTATGCCAATTATTTAATTTTAGTTTCTATAATTCCAAATGAACATTCACTTGAACAATAGAAGTTTATACCCATAAAATTAATTATCAAACCTACTAAGCTTAATCCTCCAAAAAAGAGTAATCAAAATGTAATACCCTTTCCTAATCAGCTAATACTTGAGAGAGCATTATATTAGATATCCATAGTGGGTTATAGGAAATCTTCCTCTACTACACATCATATTTAGATATCTAGAGAACCTAAACATATTCCTATTAGTGATATCCCAAAGAAATGATAGATACCTTAATAATGGATTCCATGAATCCCCATCCCTTATATTATTTCTTCATTTACATAGTGTCCTTTTATACATATATAGGGTATAACAAATACTAAAGTGACATATATTACACCTATACAAGTTCCTTAGTAGTACCAACAATTTATTGCACTAGGTTTCCAATGGGGAGATACCTATGAGCATATAATGTATGAGATCATATGATAGTTATTTATTTGAAAATATTTCAAAAATATTAAAAAAGAAAAAAAATCAAAAAAATTTAATAGAATTCATAGGTTCTATTATTTTCTTAACATATATGTTGTTAGTTCCATTTTGTTATATAACATATCATTTATTTATATATACACATGTTTCATGCATAATTCGAGTGTTATAAAGGCATACATAGATAAATGATCTATGCACTCTCAAATGTTGGGACTTCCCTCTACTCATGTCATATGGACATTGGGGTATTTGGTTATTTGATCATGATATAACTAGGTTATATCATTTTATGATCATTTTCCATTAACATGTTATAGATTACTTACTTCACATGTATTTATCCATGCTTATATCTTTTGTAGTGTACTTGATATTATATAACATATATATGTATGGGTTAGTATGATATGATTATGTTGGTTGTTTACACTTTTCTTTTATTCACTTACTTGAGTGTCTTGTCTTCCATTATATTACTTGTTTGAGCATTTGAATATGATCCATTTATTATGGGATCATGATTGTGTTTTCCTATTGTGATATTTTCATATGTCATTGCTTGTTATATAGAGATTTGAATGTCATTCCTTACTTTGTGGATATTTAATTAATTCATTTCGCTTTGATTTTATAAAATTTGAACGTGCCCTTTGTTTGAGGCCTCCTTTGACCATGTCCCTTTGATTTGAATTTAAGTGCTCTTGTGTGTGATCGATTACCTTTTGAGATTATAATATTATTATATATATGTTTTCATGATATATATCATGCATTTTATGACTTGATGTGGTCACATACTAATTACCTCAATGATATATCTACTTAGACATGTTTCTCCTATATGCTACATGGTTCATAGATATATTATACAATTATATTATCTTTTTGAGGTAAGGTAATTACCAGTTGATACTTTATCTCACCTCAAAAGGGGGGGAATATTAGTTTGGGCATTCTATAGAGGCATGGCTTCCACATTTTTTACAAATTTAGGTTTCAATGGGGGATGTTTTGTAAAAGATTTCTCCACAATCATACAAGTTCCTAGATTCATATATATTGTGGGAGAATGTTATGGAAACATGTTCTTAAAACTTATATCATTTTTTAGTTTTAGATTATAGTGGGTGCATGTTATGGAAACATGTTATACAAACTTACATAGTTTATAAATTGGCCAAATTCATAGTTATATGATTTAGATACATAGTTATGGCAAAATTTTATACATTGGTACTATTGATATTTATGTCTAAAAAATATTATTAAATATAATACCCTAAGGGAGACCCCCTTTGTTTTTTATAAAATACCATGAAACCACAAAAAAACCCATCTTCCCTTTCGCACTTAAAAATTTGGAGCTTTGGATGCAATTTCTAAGTTTTCAAATTGCTTCACAGGTTTTGGATCCCTTAAAGAAACCACCTTCTAAACTAAAAAAATTTGAAACTAGCTTAATTGGCAAGTCTTTGATAATGATCAACAACTTAAAAAATTCTTGAGAGAAGAAGTTAAATTCTTAGATAGGAACTAGCCTAAGCTCTAGGATAAATATGGGATCAGATCATCTAGTTAAAGACAAATAAGCTACTTATGGGTCTTTGTTACATTGGAGAACATCTTCAATTTGGAAGACTAGATGAAAGGTGAGAAAAAGAATATTTTAGTCAATGAAGAAGGCTACGAGCTGGTGGTCATCTTATAAGGCAAAACATTGAATCTAAAAAAGGTATTTAATGACTCTAAAAAGTAAAATTTTATTAAATTATGCCAATAATTTGATGATAACTTCACTTAGCTATCATGATATAAGAGGGTTCAACCCTAAATTACACCAACATATAATAGATCTGGATCCAAACACTAAGCCTATCAGAAAAAATTAGAGACCCATTAATCCAAATATAGAACCCTTGATGAAAAATGAGTTTTCTAAGTTGGTATAAGCTAATATAATTTTTCCCGTCAATCATTCATTTTGGGTTGCCAATCTAGTCCCTGTTAGAAATAAAAATGTTGAAATCAGGATATACATGGATTTTAGGGAATTAAATAAAGAATCACTAAAGGATCACTATCCTCTCCCACCTATAGAGAAAATTTTACAAACCATAGCAAGATCTGATAGGTTTTCCCTTCTAGATGGTTATTCTGACTATAACCAAATCTTGGTACAAGAGACATACTAGTACAAAACTAACTTCACCATAAAATGGGGCATGTACACACAAAAAAAATGCCTTTTGGTTTGACCAATTTTGGATGAACATTTTAAAGATTCATGGATATGGCATTTAGAGGGATGATAAATGAAATGATCCTAGTATATCTAGATGATATCACCATCTTCTCAAAGCATGTTGAAGAACATTTGTATCACCTTAGAATTCTTTTTGAAATGTGCAAAGAATATGGGGTTTCCTTAAGCCTAAAAAGTGCATTTTTATGGTCCATGAAGGGAAACTATTGGGGTATATAGTGTCAAAATAAGGTCTTTCAATAGAACTAAAAAGAGTTAGTGGTATATTTACATTGGCACTACCAAGCCATAAGAAATGACTTCAAAGTTTCCTTGGGAAGAATAATTTTTTGAGAAGATTTGTCTTAAACTTTGCCTCCCTAGTAAAACCCATTGCTATAATGCTCAATAAGGGTACCATTTTTAGCTAGAAATAAGATGTAAGAGATATTTTTCAGGCTATTAAACAAGTTATCTCTTAGGATCCTACCATGGTCAACCCAAATTATAAGAAAGACTTCACGATCTAAAACTCAAAAGTTTGATTGACAGATATTTCAAGAACATGAAAATAACATAGTAACAATGATTTCTCTGAGAAGAGATGTTTTATTACTAAAGATTGCAAATACAACCATATTCTTATCTCTAAGAAGAGATGTCTAATTTCCATTTCAGGTTACATCTTCATTTATAAACATTTTTAAGGTAGGAGGAGGATGTGGAAGGTCACAAATATCTAGGGAGATTAAGTGGTTCAAATTTCATAATTTACAACAATATAGAATTCAAAGAATTACTATTTTTAGAAACTTAATATTTTTAGACTACACTACTAAAATTTAATTTTAAGAAGTTACATTTGGTTTTCTAGGGTCAAAACCCACTAAGAAAATATATGTACCATCTCACCATGTTCTCCTCAGTATTATCTTTCTAACGATTCAAACGGGGAGTCAATTAGAGCTATGGTGCAAAGTTATGGTTCATAGAAGTTCTATCATCAATTAGGGTAGAACCATCACTTGAATTGTCTCCTAAATTGTTACCCAAATCATTCCTCCCTCCTTGAGAAGAAATGGTCCCAATTTCATAAATATTCCTAATCATGTATGGTATTTGTGTCTTAATTTTATTCTCTATGAGCCACTCACCTTGGTGGCTAATCTATCCCCTTTTGACCACTTGATAATGTAGAATAGAGCATCCTCTTGTTGTCTTCATCTAGGTGTCCAAAATCTGATCCTTCTCCACTGGAGAAAAACTCTATGGATCAAGCTCATCAATGTCTAGTTGTTGTTCTATGACTAAAGTGTCCAACAAAGGTGGATGATATGGTTTGAGGAGATCCATGTTGAATATTAGATGCAGACCAAGGCAGGTTGGTAGGTTCAAATCAAAAGTATTTTCTCCAACTTTTTTTGTGATGGTGTAGGGAGCATATCATAGAGGCTAATTTTTTTTTGTGGGCCTACAAGTCATTCCTTTTGAATACACAACCAAACCTTATCACCCATAGCAAAATGGTAAGCAATCCTATGTTTGTCATGACATTGATTATACTTCTGATTCATCTTCTCCAAGATGCCATGAACCTGTTGTTGGATGTGTTACATTTGTTCAATGAAATTTATTGATTTTGCTACCTCAGATCTCCCATGAGGTGTCTATTCCATTATGGAGAATAGAATGGCTATATAAATTAGTGCCATGGCTTGGAACCTAAAGTATACATGGAATGGATTGTACTTGATTGAGCTGTGTAGGGCCTAATTATATCCATGTTATATGAAAAGAATCCCCTCATCTCATGTGCATGGATGTTTGGAGTGATACATATGAATCATGTGAAAAATCAAGTATTTCACCACTTATATCTAACCATCAATCTATAGATGGAAGGTTGTGGACTTCATCAGCTTGGTATCCATCATCTTCCATCGAATGAACCAAAAGATGCTTAGGAGCCTGTTATTTATATCTGAGACAATGTACTTAGGGAGACCAAAATAGAGCCATACATGACTAAAATATAGTTTAGTAGGTTTTTTAGTAGATATATTTTTATTATAATCAATCATGATAGCTATTTTTAAAAAAATTTATAAACTACACCAAAAATGTAGTCTTTGCTATGTTTTAAAGTAGGAAAACCTAAGAAAAAATCCATTAAGATAGATTCCTAGGGCCTGGTTAGTTCTAGCAATGGCATGAAAAATCCTTGTTTCTTATTTGTTAGCTTGGCTATTGCACATGGGGTGAAATATTTGATGTACCTTTCCACATCCTTCTACATATGGGGCTAGTAGAAGTGTTTTTAAGAACTCCCAATGTCTTCTTTACACCAAAGTATCCAACTATCCTAATAAAATGTGCTTCCCATATCATCTTCTATTTATCTTAGCTAGAACATAGATGTGTCCCATGTGATAGAAGACATTATCTTTGAAAAATAAATTAGAAACATGTTTACCTTCTTGAATCACCTAATATGTATCAACAAAGGTAGGATCTACTTCATACAAAGCACCCAAGTGTCAGTCTCATGTCTGCACAGGTCATGAACTATTATGAATATAGTAATTGGTGGGTGGATTATATAATCTATGGTCATATTTAAGATCCCAATTTTATGTTTTATTATTAGATGGAATTGTTGTAGATATGTCACCCACTTTTGGTGCCTCTCATTTCATAATTTTCTTTCCATCTAGATGAATTCCAATGTTCTGTAGTTAGTGTGGATGACCATCTCTTCCGCTAAGATGTAGTGTTTCCATTGTTTGTAGGCTTGCATAATGACATAGATATCCTTGTCATATGTCAAGTATTTCCTGACAATATCAATGAAATTTTCACTATGATATGCAATAGTATGGCCATTTTGTATGATGATATCTCTCATGGCATATTCAAATGCATCTGTCATCAACCTGAAAGGTTGATTAAAATTAGGAAAGGAAAGAACAAGGGTTGGGAAAAGTCTATTATTAAAATTCTCAAATGTGTTTTTTTGTATTTTTTCCCACTAAAATGTAGCTTTAGCTCCTCCTTTATTCACTTGGGTTAGTGTCCAAGCAACATGTGAGAATCTAAGAACAAACCTATGATAGAAATTATAAGACCCAAGAATTTCTAAAGTTCTATGAGGGTCCTTAGTGTATGCCATTCTAGAATAACCCAAATCTTCTCTAGATTGACATGGAACCCTTCATCATTCACAACATACACTAGGTACTAAATTTGTTTCATCCTGAATGTGCATTTGTTGAGATTTACATACAACTTGTGATCATGAAGAGTTTGAATCACCTTATGAACATTTTTTAGATGTTCCTCCAATGTTCTATTATAGATGAGCATGTCATCTAGGTAGACAATCATGAATGAGTTCGTGAAGGGTCACAAGATGTTATCTATCATCCCCATGAAGGTTACAAGTGTGTTAGTCAAGCCAAAAGGCATAGCCAACCATTAGAAGATATCTTCTTTAGATTTGAATGCATTCTTCTAAAAATTGGTGGGATCAATGGGAATTTGGAAATAGCTAGATTTGAGATCAATTTTGGTGAAGAAAATCGCACCATAAAGTTGGTCTAGTAGGCCATCAATCATGGAGAGGGGGGTAGCGATTCTTCATAGTGATTTTATTTAAGGCTTGATAGTCAATGCAAAGCCTCTATGTCCCATATTTATTTGGTGCCAAGATAATCATGCTACCATAGGATGAAGATCTTGGCCTAAGGTGACCCTTTTGAATCAATTCCTATATCTACCTTTTTATCTCATCACTCTCCAAATTAATTTGTGATACATAGGACTATTAGGCAAAGGTGATAATGGGATCAAATTGATAGAATTTTTTACATGGTAGTGAAGTGAAAATCATGTGGGTGACTTGAATAAGTCATCATATTCTCCCATGATTTGTCCCATCTACTTATGTTGTTGTGTTGATTATGTAGTCAGGACTACAACATCAACCTTTTTAGATTTATGTGGTTTCACCACCATGAGAATGAATTGCTTTATCTTCTCCATAAATCTCAAACAATTCTTGGCACTCATTAGGGAGACATATATGGGAGGTGGTACCTATAGTACTCTATAGAACCACAATCCAAGAGTGAGGGTGATTCTTTAAGTTCATGATTCATAAATGCCATGCAGATCATACATGAATGGTTAACCAAGGAGTACATCACAAATATCTATATTGACCACATCACATAAGACTTCACCTTGGAAATATTTTATTGCATATGAAAGTAGACACTAATGGGTGACATGAAGGTCTCTCCCTAGGCTCAACCATTCAATATTATATGCCTTTGAGTGAGGCTTCATGGATAGATTTAGACTTTTAACAACTTTAGTAGAGATTAAATTCTTTTGAATGCCAATGTCAAGAATGAAATGCAAAGGCTTATCCTTTATACATAATTTGTAGTGAAATAACCTTTCCTTGTTATCTGGCTTTTCCTCATAGGTCTATGATAAAGTAATGATGGTATCAGGATCAACATCTACTATCTTTTCATCCTCTTCAACTAGAGGGTGTTTATGAGACAAAGCAGTAGATGTTGAGTATTGTGATTAAGAAAGTAGTGACTTGATGGCTTGACATTCTACATTAGAATGAATTCCAATTTTGTGGTAATCACACCATTTTTTAGTCTTCCCATTTTGGATTTTTTTAATTTTGAAACTCCTTTTTCTTCTAGTTTTGTCCTCATGTTTGATCTTCCTTGCCACTTTTCCATTTTGGAGGTTGACTCTTTGTATTATTTCTTCCATGTTTTTGCTTAATATTCACTATTATATGCCTCACCAAGGGTTTCCAAATTTAAGTGTTCCATTTCCCCCCATATGTACCATAATAGTCCACCATGATATTTGAGTCTTATGTTTCTCACTTTCTTAGATATCCAATATTGTAGACAAAGAATGAAAAATGTCAGTGTAATCTTGAATAGATTGGTCCTTACCTTGGTGAAGTTGTTACCACTATATATATAGATCATCATATGCTCCAATGGGATATTATTATTCCTTCATCACTTTCATGAAATCAACCCAGGTAGGTTCCACCTCAAGGCTAATGTCATCTATATTGAACCTCTTTTTGTACACTTTTCACTAATTTTTCATGGGCAATGATGCTTTCAAAAGAGAAAAAAGTGATCTTTTCTCCATCAATGAATTTATATATAGAAAAGTAGGAAGGTAATTGATACAAATAATTTTCTACTACATCAACATTGATTTTGCCTTCAAATGTAGGGATATCAAAATTCACCTAAACCTTAAAGGGTCTAGGGGCACTAAAAAGATGTTCCAAGGATGAGGAGCCAGGAAGTGCAGATGAGGAGCCAAAATTTTCCATCAAGATTTATTAGAGAATTTGGGTGAATTATAGCAACATCTATGCTTGTTTCCATTGGAGGAATTCATTCACCATTTCCTTAAATTTATTGGATGTCTTAGTGTCATCCACTATTTGAGGTTGTTTGGACTGAATAGGTAGATAGTTTGGAAGCTCTATTATTTTCCACCCAAGCTTCTTGTAGCCTAACCTCATCCTTGAGATCATATGCTCTCAAGACAAACTACTTTGATACCACTAATCTAAAACTTAAAAGTTTTTATTGAAAAATATTTCAAGAATAGAAAAATAACACAATAACAATGATTCTCTGAGAAGAGATGTTTTATTACTCAAGATTGTAAATACAACCATATGCTTATCTCTCGGAAGAGATGTCTAATTTCAATTTTGGGTTTCATCTTAATTTATACACATTTTTAATTTAGGAGGAAGATGTGTAAGGTCACTAATCTTGAGAGAGATTAAGTGGTTTGATTTCCACAATTTACAACAATACAAAATTTGAGGAATTACTATTTTTAGAAACTTACTATTTTTAAACTACACTACTAAAATTGTAATTTAGGGAACTTCCATTGGTTTTTCAAGGGTAAAAACTCACTAAACAAAGATTTGTACCATCTCACTACATTCTCATCATTCTTAGATTTCCAATGGCTCAAATAGAGAGTTAATCAGAGCTATGGTATAAAAGTTATGGCTCCCAGAAGTTTTATCATCAATTAGGGTAGAACCATCATCTGAATTATCACTTGAATTGT
Source organism: Torreya grandis (assembly GCA_037957365.1). Lineage (NCBI taxonomy): Eukaryota > Viridiplantae > Streptophyta > Pinopsida > Cupressales > Taxaceae > Torreya > Torreya grandis. The sequence goes on along the minus strand of JARHVA010008974.1, from coordinate 41,806 downwards.
TGCCTGAATCACTTCATTTTTTGCATTCAAAGGGAATTAAATCATCTTATCCATTTTAAATCAGCATAATTAGGAATAATTGGAATAATCTATATCTTTCTTCAGCCAATCCTTGAAAGGATATGAGGGGAATTACATTTTTGTGGAGAAGCAAGTATATGCCTTGATTAAGGATCCCAAAAAAATAGGTGTATGCTCTCTAATAAAAAGATTCATATAATGATAATTCACCCAATTGTTAAATAATTCTTAAGCAACCAAGAGATAAATGAAAAGTGAGCAAGATGGATCACCAAAGTTATGGAGTATGACATAGACATAAAAGTTACCAAGTTTGTAAGAGGAAAAGGTTTATCTGAATAGCTAGTTTCTGATATTAAAACTATTGAACTAACACCTCAAGTAGTATGTTCCAAAAATGTGTCTCAACTAGCCAAGATATCTATTTTCAATAGTTATATCCAAGACATGACCAACTTTTTACAGACCAGTGAGTATCTATATAATCTTCAATAGTCTAAGAAAAGTTATTATAGACTCTAGTGTATTACTTATATCATTTTTTATGGAGTACTATTTAGAAAGGATATGAATGGAATCATGTTAAGATGTATTGAACATGATCAAGTTCCTAAGATACTCTAAGAATTTCATGATGGTCCATCAGGAGGACATTTATTTATAAGGACCATGGCCATCAAGATAATGTGAGGATGCTATTATTGGCTTGAATTATTCAAAGATGCCCACACATGGGTGAGGACCTATGAAAAGTGTGCTTACTTTATCAATAAGTAAAAGTTAGTAGCCTTTCCTCTTAGGCCCATTCAAGTAGATCAACCATTTTCCCAATGGATACTAGACTTTATAGGTATGATCAATCCACCATCAAGTGTAGGGCACAAATGGGTCCTTACAAAAATAGATTATTTCACATGATGGACTGAAGCAATTAAACTAAAAGATGCTATGGAGGCATATATTCTATATTTTATGGATAACATAGTGTCAAGCTTTGGTTTGCCTCACACTATTATCTCTGATAATGCTAAAGCTTTTATGGGCACACAAATGAGTAAATGGCCCATCAAGAATTGTGTCTATTTAATCACTTATTCTAATTATTATCCTCAAGGTAATGGCTTGGCTATGTCAACCAACAAGAACTTTATTAGGATTATCAAGATAACAATAGAAGACAACCAAAGATCTTGGCATACAAAGTTGAAATCAACTCTTTGGGATGATAGGATCACCCCTAAAATAGCCATAGTTAATTCACCTTTCATGTTGGTATATGTAAGAGAAGATAGAGTCCCACTATCAATTGAGCTACCATCTCTAGAGCTTAATCACCAAATAGACTTGATCTATAGTGATGTAATGACAATAAGATTGGCTGAGCTCATGAAACTTGAAGAAATTAGGAACCAAATAATGAAGGTCTTGGAACCTAGTCAGGCCCAAACCAAGAAGAATTTCAATAAAAAGGCATCTAAAAGGAAATTTAATGAAGGATATATGGTCCTCAAATGGGATGTGTATAGGTATAAACCATGTAAACATACAAAATTTGATGCAATATAGAGTGGTCCATACATTATCACTCAATGTAAAGGATCTAAAGCATTCCAACTCTCTAAGTTTGATAGAGAAAAATTACCTATCCTAGTCAATGGGATATACCTCAAAGCTTGCTTTTGAGGTAGGAAATCATTTTGAATTTTTTTATATTTTATATATAAGAGGGTTAGTTGTGTCTTTTAAGAAGTGCTTATACATAGATCAATTCATTATGAGTTTTTTTCATTAGGTTATGTCTCTTTATTTTGTTTGTTCATGTTTTTCTTATTTTGTCATGTCTAGGAAACTCCTAGTCCATTGGTCCCTAGGTTAAAGTTTGTCAAAGTTAATAATTGACTCCATGCCCAATGTCTAGAAGGATACTAATTTAAAACTAATTATCAGGCATTAAATTCATAAAGGTCACCAAAAATGTTGATATTTTTGTCTCAAAAATATCATTACATTTGATAACCTAAGGGATACCCCTTTTATTTTTTAGAAAATTCCCTGAAAAAACCAAAACATGCATCTTCCCTTTTGCACTATAGAATCTAGATCTCTATATGTAACTTGTCAGTTTGTAAATTGCTTCACAGGTACTAGATCCTATAAGGTAGACAGCTTACAAACCAATAGAATCCAAAACTTGATATGCATATTTTATGTTTAAAAACTTGTAAAATTTAAGGTGAGCTTCAGATCTTGTGAAACATCTAAACTAGTAGAATTAGAACTTGGCATGCACTTTACAAGTTTGTAAACTTGTAAAATGCATGATAAACATTAGATCCCATGACATAAAGTACCAACCCTTTCATCAAACCTTTAAACCATGGAATACAGAGCCCCATAAGAAATTTGAAAGTTTATAAAATGATCAATGGGTTTAACCTTCTACTGAACCAAGCCATTTACCCTAGGTGGACATGGGACTTGCTTCAAGAAGCTCCTAGCTCTACTACCAGCCACTATTACTACATTTATTTCAAGGGTTTTCACAAAATTTAAACCAAGTAAATGTGGGTTTTTTAATCATTTGTTTAAATTTATAATCAAGTTCATGAGATATGATGACCTTTACCATGTAAGAAAACCTAGATCCACATGCAAATAAGTACTTTAAAGTTAAATCCACAATTTCATCTCAATTGCCACATCATTTTCAGTTATACATGATATTCCCCTTGTGATTTTTTGTAATTTCTCCTACAAATTGATATGTTTTCTAAGTTTTTTATTCCTGTGAATATATTTTTGATATCCTTTAGGGTGACCATTACTATTTGGTGTCATATTTTAGAATTATATGTGAGTTAGGCATTGGTAAATTATTTCTTATGTAATTGTGTGCTCTAAAAGATGCATCCAGAGTCTAGGGTTTCTATGGATTTGTATTCAAAAGTTTCATTATGAGGGTTTTACCCTTAAAGTGATCATTATATAATCCTTGAAGTTTTTCCCTCCTAATTTTGAAGTTGAAATTTAGGGTTTCATTTAGCTAAGAGAATATTCCCAAGTATACACTTCCCATTTAAAATAGTGAATAGTCCTCTAAGGTCTCTATGGACATTAAAATTTCCTCAAGCATCCTAAACACCCATGGGTTTTATCATTACAATAAGCAACTTCAACCCCCACAAGCCTCCAAGTCTCTGTAAAGAGTGGACTTGATCTAAAGACCTCCCACCCATGTAAGATTTAATATTTCTTAAAACACCTTCCACCTCCACCAAAACACTCTCCTTCTTGAAACACCTTCCAACTCTATTAGGGATTTAAACTACTTGAAACACCTATAGAGTATGCTAAATTTTATAGTTGGTTTCTTACAAGTAAAATCCCCAATGTTCATGTCTCTAAAGGAAAAGAAGTTTAAATAAAAAGGGCCTGAAATGACTCACAACTTATATTCTAGCACAATAAATATTATTGATACAAATTTAGGTCATATTGACCTAGGAGACTTTTGGTATAGGATAGGAGCAAAGTTTAAGAATGATTGGATCTGGAGTATTTATGAATTTGGCTTACCACAAGCTATAACCTTCCCATTGTCATTTCAAATCCTTGAGTTGGTGCTCACATTGGCCCAACATTATGATACTAATAGAATAGAGGTCTATAATGACAAAGGGGAAAATATCCTAAATTTAAACCTTGATTTCATCAACTTAATGTTTGCAATCCTAGAATTTGAGAGTTATCTAGATATAACTCCAAAAACTTATACATAATTATTTGAAGATAAAAGAGATGGGTATCATAATATCATCAATAAATAATGGCTCAAGTTCCACAAGGTTTCTTCTACAAGGCTACCAAATATCATGTACATGCCTTATTTCATTGATGAAGTAGGGGACATTATTATATTGTTGCATAGGATCACTAGCAACCCTGATGTCAAGTGTTTTAAAGAATAGATGTACCAATATATCTAAGTCATTCAAAAAAATAAATAATGCATTCATTGGGCCTAGTTAATAAGTGATTCCCTACATATGAAATTTATGGAGGTTCAAACAACTGGCAAGTTCTACATGAACTCATATATTATCTATATATTGGTTAAAGGGAGTTTATTCATAAGCCTTAATATAGTTCTTAAGGAAATAACTAGAGTGTATAACTACTACCCTGACCTCAAATTTGAGGTTAGTAAGCATCATTTTAGGTGAGAAAATTATGATTTCAATTATATCATCATTATCATGTTCGACAAGGAACTTGGGAGAACAAGGTTCTCACCAGCAGTAGTGAATAAGATTAGCAAATGGGGTTCCTACTTTATATAGTTCCCTACCTTTTCCTACATAATGGAAAAATGTTTTGGTGGTTGTCCCTATACACTTCCTATATATGCTAGTGACAAATGATAACTAATAGAGCTAGTTATGTATATTTTAGAGACACCCAAGCTAATTTCTAATAAGCATAAGGCAAGGATACATTTACCAATTTACATTAACTAATACACATGTCAATCCCTCCTTAAGGCTAAGTCTACCAAAGCTAAAATGTGATATATGACACTTAAGACCTTAGAGTGAAGGCCATATTTTCATGTATATGGGAAAATCACTATTACACTAACACTTTCAACATATGCTCATGTGCCATATTATGAAGATTATTGGAAAGATTGTGAAGATGAGGAAAGAGTCAGGATGAGGGATTATTATAGGATGTTCTTACAAAAAATCAAAGATTATGATCTAGCATCAATTCTAGATGAAGTGGTAGATGGTGATTTTATCATAGACCTGATATATTACACATAGGTCATCATACAACCCCTTCCACCAGTAAGGTGGTATATTCTAAAATCCCTTTATTTTTTTGATGGTCTATTGTAAAAGCCCTTTCTCTATTTGATAAAACATCTCATGTGATCAATAAAATAATGAATTGGTTGAGGAACAAGGGAGTTCAAATAATGAGAGAAATAATAGGGTTTAGAGAGAAGCTTTTAAATCTTAAGGTAGAGGGTGTTACTCTATCAAAATAAGGTTCATAAGAATCATTAGAGGATCTTGAGAAGAGGAAAAGACTAAGGTTAGGAAGGAGGAATCAAGTAAGGATGAGGTAGCTATGTAGCAACCAACTAAACCTTCATCTAAAGACATAATAGTGGTGAGATCTTTAATAGCTTCAATCCCCATTTATGTAATAGTGACAACACTCATATATATGGTTCACCCTACTCCTACCTACATTATTTTAGAGGTTTAAACACCTCTATCTCTTGTTTTTACTTCTCCAACATCTCATGTTTCAATACCTCTAGTTTTCACCCCACCTCTTGTCTCAAATTCCCTTACATTTATAGTTTCCACTTCACCTTCCATTCTAACCACATTACCTAGTATAATAAGCCAAGTGAAACTAGCATAATTGAGTCAAGTAGACACTCAGGGTCCCCCATCAATGAAATCTCAAGTTTCTACTCCAATTTACCTAAATCCAATTTCACCTTCCCCTTTAATTTCACTTCCTCTTTCCATTCCATTCATAATTTCTTTTATTCCATCACCATTAATTTCCAACAATACTCATTAGTATAAATCCATGGACTAAATAATCCTAACTTCAATTTCATAGGCCCTCCCAACTTCTGAGGTAAGTACTATTTTAATTTCATCTCCACTCACTTTCCTTACATCACCAACCTTGAGATGACCCACACATCTGATTGATTTATTCAATGCTTTAACTTCCACCCTGCCATCTATTTTTAAATTCACAATCCCAAGGCCTATCCCATCTTCTACTCCCATAATAGACATAGTTACTTCCATTACCTCCACCTCATCCATTTCCACTATTTCCATAATTCCTTTAATATAAATTGGAGAAACACAAGTGTTTGATGCAAATTTAGATTTACAACTAGTTGATGAGAGTGAAATTCCATAAGAACCTCCTAAATAATCAATAACATCATCCTCCTAGGATTCTATAATGGTCATAGTATCTAATAGTGTAGCAACATCAGTTGTTGATTCTTTGGTGATAGTTTCTAAGTAACCAAAGGCTACCCCTAATTGGCTAGCCCAATTAGTGGGAAAGAAGAGGGAACAAATGATTGAACCTAGCATACTAGACTTTGGTCTATCAGAGGTCCAAAATAAATCCAAACTAACTCCCAAAACCATTTATATAATATTTAATGATGATAAAGGGGAGAGGTATGTTGAAATTATAGTGCCCCACATTAGACAAATCAAAGGGAGATATTATGGATTGGGATTATCAGATTTCTAAGATACACCTTGGATGGTTGACAAGAGAGGGACTAAAACATAATGTGCAATCTGGGATCAATTCTCTCTTTAAATGGATTGATCATGATAAGGCCACCAAGAATAATTTGAAGAGAAAGGTGGATCATATTAAAATTGTATTAAACCAATTTATATAGCCTAGTGAATCATTGCAACAACCATAGTCTATACAACCAGTCAATCAAAGTCTGTATCAAACTACAATTGATTTAGTTTGAGAGATGGATCACATGGGAAGGTATATAAAATAATGGTGAAAGTAATTTATTTATAAGGGAAATAAGGTCATTACATCAATAATGGATCAATATGAAATGGTTAGATTTTTAAGAGTCAATTTTATCTTGGGTGCCACCTATTTTGCATGAAGAGTTATTTCTAGATACGAAAGATGAAGAAGCAATACATGGATATCTTCTAGTTCCAGCCATGCCATTCTATGCCAAGGATCATGTTTATCTCTTGCATGACACTTTCCAAACCGCTCTACAAGTCCAAGACACTAGAAATAGAGAAACTCACCTCTTTTTGCATGAAGTTTTTAGATATGCATGATTTCTCTTACTGGGCATCCAAGTTTTGACAACTACATCTCATCTATGAGATATTTGTATAAATATGGATAGACCCCATGGCCTAAATAATATTTTTTCTTTTATATGATATAATTTCCACATTTTGAATGTATTTTATAGAAGTTGTAACCTTTGAAATGGAAATAAATTAAAGATTTTCCCTTCTTGTCTAAGAAATATCTAATGTATACCAGTTATTCAAGTATTTGTGGAAATTTTGTTTCTTATTTTAGTCACAAGAAATTCATTTGTGTTATTTTTAACCTTATAAAAATATTATTTGATTAAAATAAATAACTCTTTTCCCTTTTGTGAAACTAACTAAATATTGCCTCTGATTTCCCACTTTGTATGAGTTTGTGCCTAGTTACTATGTGCTCAATTTTAGTTCGTGTGATGAATCAAAATAGAAGATATGTAAGTTCAAAGTTGGGCTCCAAGGTAGTTTGACAATGTTTTCCCATACTTAGCCAAATTTGCAATGTGGTAAGAAAAATTGAGAAGGTATTTTGATGTAGTCATATTGCACATGTATGGTAGTTTCAAGAGAATTTGATCATATGGGTTTGTTTAGTTTTATTCCTAGTTGATTTATGATAAATTTTATACCATGTAATTAAATGCATCAAATTATATGTATGTGTAACGTTTTCCTTCCAGGCAGTTCTTGACATAGTTGGCTCTATGGTAGAAAAATATGAGTGAGAAAATTAATGGGATTCAAGATAATTTTGACACATGGTTGTATTTTAATATGATACTAGATCATGGGTTCCAAATTTTAGATCATGAAACTATGTGCACCAAAAGTTATTGAGGTCCAAAATTGGCCTTCTAGGTAGATAACAATGGTCCCCATACTTAGTCTATTTTGCACAGTGTTAAAGATTGGGACCAAATACAGATCCAATAGTTCATAGGTAATCATAAAATGAATATATATGGTGAAACTAAATTCATATGAGTCAAAGTTTTCATTGTTTAATAAATTTAAAGATTGAGCTCCTTATAAAAGGATCAATGGATCATGTTTATTCCAAGGTGTCAAGAAGTAGCAAGACAAGAAAAAGTGTTCAAAGTTTAACATAAAATAGAGATAAAGATAGATACTCTTCAATGATATAATAGTGATCATGTGGTTGTATAGATATATATCAATGGTGTGTATTGAGTGATATGTTTTCAAGGTGTCCAATGTTTAACATAGATAAAGACCGAGCTACACATAGGAGATTGATAGAAAACATTAAGTCAAATAGTTAAGATGAAGATCCAATGATGAGTGATGAAAGTTAAAGGTTGAGTTCCTTAAAATAATATTAATGGTGTGTGATTTATATAAACATAAATGACATGATATTTGAGAAAAGTGATCGAGGTTTAACTGTGACTATTTACATTTGAATATTTGAATTTAACAAAGGAAAAACTAGTGATATATATTTTAGCTATAAATTTTGATCCAAGATGATTTTTCTCATGGTGTATAATGTTAATTTGTAAATTAATATAAGATTTTTTTTAAATATATATTTAATATATGAAAGTGTGTATATTCAAAGTTATGAAGGTTAAAATTTGACTGTGTTTTCATGTATGTCCTACAAGTGACCTGAGATTATTATTAGAGCTTGTTTTGATATATATTGATGAATTATATATTGGAGTGTGTTATATACTCCATGATTACCATATATGTTAATTATTAAAGTTTAAATAATCATATGTAGTATGAAAAAGGGTTAGAAGTTGACTATGTTTTCATTCATAATTATTGTGTGTACATAGAAGTGTTTGAGCTAATTGGGGGTTAGAAGAAGGGTGATTTGATGGATGTTGAAACTTAAAAGGTACCTATAGATCATGTGGAATGGCTACATGAGCTATAAATCATTCTTTTGTTCCTATCTTTTCTCAGATAAGTGTCAAAGAAGTGAATGGGTCATCATAGGACCTAACAAGTGACTTAGGCCTATTTGCAAGAGAATTGTGCTTAAGTGTGACCCATGTTTGATGCCTTAAGGGTTAAGGAATGTATTGTTTCTAAAAATAGAATATTTTTTAATTTATAATTAATGAATTTTCTATAAACTATGAAACTAAATGTGTTGGTTTCTAGACTTAAGAGAGACTTGTACAAGGATTATATGTGAGGAGTATACATTGAAGTGAAGAAGATAGGATAAATAGTGTGCCTATTGGATGATTTAATGAGAAGAATAATTTGTTGATTGGGTGTATGACTTCTAGGTCATATTTTTTATGATGTATTAGTGATCTTATAGTTTGAGTCTATATGAAGAGGTTTGAGTGTGCATATGAGGAGAGTATGAGCGAATATAGAGAGGGTGTTTGTGCAGGGGTTAGAAAATTAGAGATCCATCATTAGGTGTTGAAGACATTAGTTCTAAGGTGGACGTATTCACTTTAAATGAGGTTATAAGAGAATTTATATTATTTAGGGTAAGTTTCTCCTTATAAAACATATGTTTCACTAAAGGCCTTTGGTCAGGAGGACTTGATTAAGGTTTCTATTCTAAAGGACTTGATCAATATCTTGTTTGTAATATATTATAGGACAAGTAGTGCATGTGTTGTAGGATTGAGAGTGGGTTTTATTCACCATGAGTTTATCCCATAGTAAATATGTGTTTTGTCTTTGATCTTATTTATGCATTGAATGAATGATCTCTCTTTTTAATGTTACATGGTTAAAGTTGATATATGTTGATTATTTATAAGTTTAAAAGGATTGGAATTAAAATTAAAATATCTAGGCTCACCAATTCACTTCCCCCCTCTCAATGATTAAACCTCTAATAATTATTATCAAATTAGGTTATTTGGTAAAGGCTTGACATCTTGAAGGTGATCTAAGGTACAATATGGGTAGTCGTCAAGGATTTTTCTCTACTAAGCAAGCACTGGTGTTTAGTGGATCTAATTATGAATGTAGGAGTGCTAGCATGAGGACATACATTATGTCCCTAGGGTTTGATGTATGATAATATATTATGGATGGTTATGTTCCTCCTCCTAATCTTCCATCTAGTGCTATAGACAATAAATTATTTGATAATAATTCTAAGGCAATGAATGCCATCACTTGTGGTCTTATAGAGACTGAGTTCACTAGGGTAATCCATTTTAAAACTACCAAAGAGATATGAGATAAAATTTAGATCATTTATGAATGATATTCAAAGGTTAATTTTGCTAAGTTTCATACTCATAGAAGGCATTTTGAAAGTATAAAAATGAAGGAAGAAGATTCCTTGGCATCCTTTCTACAAAGAGTTGATGAGATTGTGAACATCATCAAAGGTCTTGGAGAGAACCTTGAAAAGGCTACTAAATTTTAAAAGGTATTAAAGTATCTATCACTCAAGTTTGATCCAAAAATATATTCTATAGAATAAATTCATGATCTTACTTAGTTAAAGATGGATCAATTGCATGTCACCCTTACTACTTATGAGATGAATAAGATTGAATATATACCACTAAAGAAGGAAGAAACATTCAAGATAGAAATGAAGCTAAAGAAGAAATTCCAAGTTAAGAAACCCAAATAAGATGACACATCTAATATTGATGAATATGATCTAATTTCTTTGATCTCAAATAAATTGAAAACAAGTTCAAGTAAGTATAAGGGTAAACTACCCACAAATGCTTTGATTATGGAAAGGTAGGACATTTTGATAATAAATGCACCCATAAGTATAACAAAGATGATTATGAAGAGTATGATCAAGGTCATGATGATGTCAAGAGATCATTTAGTTCTAATAAAATCAAAAGGTGATTTAGAAGGTTTGACAATAAGAAGTACTTCAAGGACAAGAAGAGCCTCTACACAAAAGAAGATTATAGCCAGGGTTCATTTTAGTGGACCATATAAAAAATATATAGAGGTCTTGAGGTGAATAAAATTCATAATGGTGGGAAATTAGTTTGGAAGGTGTATCATTACACAATTTAATCACATGATGCCATGTAATAAATCATACAAATCCTATCAGTGTCTGACTATAGCCTACTGGTACCCAATAGTAGTTTTTGGGTGCTTGACTATATATTATAATTAAATGCTAGCAACCTCTAAATAGAGGCCCAAAACCTAAGAGTGGATTCCAATAAACTATTGTCAAATGCTTTTATCCTTAAGGCCTCTTCCCATAGGGTGCTAACATCCACCCTTATGTTGCAAGCCTCTATTAATATCATATTGGTGTTTTTTTATATCCTACTGACATCTACCCACTCCCTATCATCATTCATACATAGGTAGCCTACCATCATCTACATGTAGCCTACCATCATCTACCTATAGCCTACCATCATCTACATTAATTTTTCATCATCTACCTGCATGTTATCATTAAGCATTAATAGACTGTAGTTAAGCACCCATAAGCTACCATTGGGTAGCCACACTCACAAGATATTATCAAGCAATCATAAGCTATCATCAAACACCCTTGTGTTTAATTTATGTGATATAACATAAAGAGTATTAAATAGAATTATAGTTAAAAAATACTAAGATATTATATTGTAAAAAAAAATCATACCTTTTTAGAAACTATTGGTTCTTGAAGCCCTCAAACCTAAATATAAACCATCAAAACAATTCCTAAAGTCACTTGATGATATACGACAAATTCATCCAAATTGGATTTTGAGGTATCAATAAATTGAATATGTATAAAGAAATTTATATTCAAATGTAGGAAAACCTCTCCTAAAAATTAACTTTGACCCAAAAAGTTTAGGTGATCCCACCCTATCAACCACTTGACAAAAAATGCCAAATGCTAACTTTGAAAAATGGAATATTAATAGATTAATGAAGATTCACCACTAAAAAAACCTTGATTATAGCTCATCAGATGAGAGTGAAGTTAGTGACTCAAATTATGATCATGAATATGATGTTACTACTGAGGATGAAGATCTGTTCATGGTTGAGGAAGGTAGTTGCCCACATTAAAAGGAGTCTACTTGGAGTGATTCAGATGATGATGAAGATGAGGTGGACTATGAGACTGAATTGGTGAATGCTCTTGAAGAACTAAAGATTGAGAATAATATCAATAAGAAGATTAAATCTAAACTCAAGGACTATGAGGAAATATTTAGTGTGTTTGATGTAAGATTAGATGAAGACTCTAGAGAGCATGAAGGTGCTATCATGTTTCTTAATTTTAAGTTGGAATCTATGTCTAATAGTTTAAGAGCCAATGAAGAAGAATGCTCAAGGTATGCTTCTAAGATTATTTATTTGAAAGATGAGTTAATTAAGTCTTCAAGTAAGGTGAAATCATTTGCCAATTGTGATAAAAGTTATAATAATTTGGATTATCTCCTAAAGAGTCAAAATTCAATTAGTGACAAATCTAGATTGGGTTTTATTGAAGAACCCAAAGTTTCTTCTTAAGTTGACATGAATGTCAATGAGAGCAAGGTGGATTAGTGTTTGAAGATAAATCATTAGATAATAAATGAAGGTGTTGGTAGAATGAATATAAATCAGATCAAACAACCAAATACCATAAGGTATGTAAATCTCAGTAGTTATTTCTATACTTGTAATCAGTTTAGGCATAGAACTAGAGAATGTATAAGACCTATTAAAAATGAGTTTGCATGAAACTATGAATGGAATCATCATTCAAGTGGTGTGAGAAAGTTTTAATGTTTTAAATATCATAATGTGGTACACTTTGAAAATCATTGTCCATTTAAGGTAAGATAAGTTGAATTTCCATCAATAAGTATTTTTTGCCACAACTGTGAAAAGATTGGTCACATTGTTAGATTTTTCAAGCAAAGGTCTACAAATCAGAATAGGTTCAATCAGGATCTTATAGTGAAAGGAAGAAGGAAAGTTAAGTCATGGAAACCAAAGGTGGTAAGTATGCATCTAGATGAGACTATAGTTACAATTAATCTATTTGTTATGGTGAATAATGTTACATAAGGAGAAGAGTGACAAGGGTTCTCATTGTATGCTTATATTGAGAATAAAGAGACCAAGCTCAAGGAGAATACCAAGGTGTTGGTTGAGGCTAGTTCTGAGGTGTGTATGGATCTAAGTAAACATCCTATTATTTTTTAACAAGTTTTATGTAGAGAACATCATTTGTCTATGCGTAGTGATGAGGTTTTAAATCGCAAGGTGGATTCTTCAGATGAAAAAGTATGTCATGAATCTATGTTATCTCCATGTATTATCAATCCAATCCTAGAAGAAAAGGATAATGTTGTAGTGGTTGAGCATGTTTATTATCTTAATATTAAGAAGAAGAATAATAAATACAAGTCTCAAATGACCAAGGAAGATAAGGAATATGATGAGTTATGGGCAACTTCTGGTTTCACACTATTCTAAGACATTGTGAAGTAGGGTTTCTTTGTCTATGCTTCTTAAGAGACTTCTTTTAGTGGAGAATCAAGTTTTGATGTTATGTTATTAAAATGGTTATATACGGATAGATATGAGTGTTTTTAGTTGGATCATATATGTCTAGGTGGAAGATATGTTGTGGTGATGTCAGAGTGATGTCATAGATGTATATGGTGAGTCTACAAGGTCAAATTGAAGGTTTTCAAGTGGTAAAAGAGGATTTATGGTGTTTTAAGATGATATTTTTTCATATAAAGTTTTTTTGACCATATTATATCATACTCCTAGTGATTTTTTGGTTTGAAGGTATGTTGAAGTCAGAGATTTTATTTGCTCTCGGGTTTCCTAGTTTGTTTCTAAGAGTATGCAAGCCTTAATTGGATTATAGGATGTATGGGTTCAAAAATATGGGTAAGCTTAAATATTTGTCCAAAAGTGTGTAATGGTTTTCTCCAAGTGTGCAAGAAGATTCAAAAGTGGACATTGACTAGAAGGAGGTTTATTAACTCGATTTATGTTGAGATTCTAGGGTTTTGGGCTCTACTAGATATGTGGTTTGCCTTTTGACTTAAGGTCTGAGGATTATTAATATATTTAATGCAAAAAATGGGTTGTAAAATAAATATTCATAGAGATTTTAAGGTTTGTAGTTTTCAAATTATTCATGTTTTTGTCAAGATGAAGGTCTAATTAGTAAGTTGGTTTGTGAAGGAAGTATGTTTCAGAGGTTGATATAGGTGTTGTAAATTGGTGTGCTTTAGGGAGCATATGAGATTTATTTATATATGAATTTTTAGGTCTTGATGATGTATCTACTAAAATTTATGGGCTCTACAAGTTCTATGTAGGGCTATAAGGAGTCTAGATAGCCTAATATGAAGATTTAATGTTTTTGTTTAGACATCTCCAAAATATCAAGATATGAGTGTTTCAAGGTGATTTATCAATTTGGTTTAGTGCACATTTCCTATTTGGTGAGTGTCATGAAGTTATGTTGATGTTCTTTGAGGTGGTTGGAGAGAGGAGGCTAGTAAGTCTGTATGGTGGTTCTTCATGGTGTGTGGAGATATGAAGATGATTAGGAGGTCAAATTGATTAGAGATATTAGGGAGAGTCCTTATAAGATGTTTCTTAGTAATTTACATCAGATTTTATTATTTTTTTGTGTTATTTATTAATTGTTTGATGTTCTTGGTTGAAGAGAGTGTTGGCATGAAGCAAGAGGAAGTTGTCATGGCAAAGAAAAGGTAGGATCAAGGTAAAGGGGAGTTTGTATCATATTTATAAGGTGGTCCTCTCTTTTTATTTTTCTATTTAGGTCCTCAAGATAATTTTGTTTCCACTTTGTCATTGTGTCAAAGGGGATAAAGTTCCTATTATGAGAGTTCTTGAAGAGAGACAGAATGAAGGTGAGTTCTATTTTATTTTATGATAGGTGTTAACATCAATGACAAAGAGGGAGATTTTTGGAGAGTTATCAATGATGTCATGGTGATTTCATGAAATTTTCCAAGTGAGTGGATGATTTTACTTGATAGTCTAAGTGATAATGACAAAGTGTGCAATGTGCTTATCCTTGTATGCTTGAAGTAGGCTTGGTTGATCTTTAGAGTTTGACTATTTAGAAATGTTTAGGGATGGATATGATTATTGAGAATGTCTAAGGGATCTTATAATATGTTTTATATACTTTTATTTCTTGTGTTCATGATTTTTTTTCATTTGGTTGGTCATTTTTTTCATCTAGACATTTTTGGACAAGTGGCAAAAATTTTGAGTAGGCCTTTTCTTGACATCACCATTACCACATGTAGATGAGTCAGGGGGAGTTGGTCATATGGTTGTTATCAAATTTGTGCCTAGTTTATATTAAATATATTTAATTTCATGAAAAAAAATTTAGAATAAGATACTCAAGTGTAAAATTTGGCTCCCAGGTAGTTTGATAGTGTTTTCTTATATTTAGCCAAATTTGCAATGTCGCAAGAAAGGATGAGTAGGAATTTTGATGTAGTCATATTTTGCATGTGTTATAGTTTAAATAGAATTTGATAATATGGATTTGTTAATTTTTGTTCCTATTTTATTTTTAATAAATTTCAAGTCATGTGATGAATTGATTCAAAATATATGGACGTGCAAAGTTGGCCTTCTAGGTAGTTCTTGACATACTTGGCTTTGTGGTAAAAAAATCTGAGTGCCTAGATTAATGGTGTTATATATTGTGTATATAAAGGTTTCAAGAGAATTTTTACACATTGTCATATTATTATATGAGAGGATATCATGTGGTACAAATTTTATATCATGAGACTATGCACAACAAAAGTTATTGAGGTCCAAAGTTGGCCTTCTAGGTAGATAGCAATGGTCCCCATAATTAGTCTATTTTACACAAAGCTAAAGATTAAGACCAAATGCAGATCTGATAGTTCATGGGAGATCATAAAATGAATATCTATGGTTAAAATTAAGTCATATGAGTCAAATTTGTTTTAGTTAATGAAGTTAAATATGGAGCTCCTTACAAAAGGATCAACAGAGCATGTTCATTCCAAGGTATCAATAAGAAGAGAGATAAGGATAAGTGTTCATATTTTAATGTCATAAGGAGATAAAGATAGAGAATATTTAAATATATAATGGTGAGAAATTTTTCATACATATAGAGATCAATAGTACGTATTGAGTGAGATTTTTTCAAGGTGTCCAATGTTTAACATAGATAAAGACTGAGCTACGTACAAGAGACCAACAAAGCACATTAAGTCAAATAGTTAGGATGAAGATACAATAATGAGTGATGAAAGGTAAAGGTAAATTTACTTATAATAATATTTATGGTGTGTTATTTATCTAATCATTAATGACATGATATGTAAGCAAAGTGATTGAGGTTTAACTCTAACCATTTGCATTTGAATATTTGAATTTAACAAAGGAAAAACCAATGCTCTATATTTTGGCTATAACTTTTGATCCAAGAAAATTTTTCTCATGGTGTAAAAATGTAAATGAATCCATGTCAGATATAGAAATATAGATTTAGTGATCTGAAAGTGTGTATAGTCAAAGTTATGAAGGTTCAAAGTTGACTATGTTTTCATGTATGTCCTACAAGTGACCCAAGAAGATTGTTCAATCTTGTTTTGATATATCTTGATGAATTATATATTGGAGTACATTCTAGACTCTATCAAGACCATCTATGTGTATTATGAATGTCTAAAAATGTATATTAAATATAAACAAAGTGTTCTAAATTGACTATATTTTCATTCATAATGACTGTGTGTATAAAGAAGTGTTTGAGCTAATTGGGGGTTAGGAAAAGGGTGATCTGATGGATATTGGAACTTAAAGGGGACTTATATATGATGTATCATGGGTCCATGAGTTGGAAAGTGTTCCTATGTTCCTATTTTTTCTTATATAAGTGTCAAAGAGGTGAATGGTTCATTATAGGACCTAAAAGGTTACTCAGGCCTATTTGAAAGAGAGTTGTGTTAAAATGTGGCCCATGTTAGATGCATTAAGGGTGAAAGCATGTATTTTAGTTGAAAAGGAAAGATTATGGACTTGATAATTCATGAATACTATATAAATAATGAAACCAAATGTGCTGGATTCTAGACTTGAGAGAGATTTATGCAAGGCTTGTATGTGAGGAATATGCATTAAAGTGAAGAAGAGAGGATAAGTAGTGTACTTATTAGACAAGTTAATGAGAAGAATACTTTTTTGACTAGGTGTATGACCTATAGTTCATATTTTTGATTCTAGATTAGTGATCTTATATTTTGAGGATATGTGAAGAGGTTTAAGTGTGCACATGAGGACAATTTGAGTGAATAAAGAGAGGGAGTTTATGCAGGGGTTATAAAATTAGAGATCCATCATCAAGTGTTGAAGACATCAGTTCTAATGTGGAGATGTTAAATTGAAATAATGGTATAAATGAATTTAACTTCTTTAAGGGTAGTTTTTCCTTGTCAAATATATGTTTTACTAAATGCCTTTGGTCAGGAGGACTTGATCAAGGTTTATAGTCTAAAGGACTTGACTAGTCTCTTGTTTTTAATATCTTATAAGACAAGTAGTCCATGTGTTGTAAGAATGAGATTGATTTTTATTCCCCATGAGGGTTTCCCATATGAACTATGTGTTTTGTTTTTGATCTTGTCTATTCATTGAATTAATGAGCTCTCTTTTTAATTTTACTTGATTAAAGTTGATATATGTTGATTGTTTAATAGTTTGAAATAATTGGAATTAAAATTGAAATATTTGGGCTCAATGATTCACCCCTTATCAATGATTATACATCTAAAAAAAACATGAAATTTCTATAGAATTGGTATCTTATTAATAACATCAGATTTAGTGAAAGGAAGTAATCCTTCTATGGAGGTTAATCTCAATTTGATAAAGTACCATCGATCAAAGTTTTTCCCATTGTATCATTAGGTGTTTCACAATGAGCTATTTCACATCAAAGAATAAGTGCAATACTTATGTGATAATAGGTACCATTTTTATATACAAGTTTTAGCATGAGACACATATAAGGTTAATATTCTATTCAAGGAAAACCCAAATTACAAAAACTAAAATATATTTCATATTTCAAACACTTTTATAGACTTTAGCTCACTAGGTTGGATTATTGTGAATTATATTGAGTCAATATACTAAAATAGTTGGTTTGATTTTGGTATGGTTGAGGTGATTAAATCATTCAATCATGCCATGTTTATAGTTTGGAATTGATTAAATAAGGTAACCTTACTAGATCTATAGTGTGAGTTGTCTTGGTTTACTCAAACTCACTAGATTATAAATATGATTTTATTTCCTAATAGAGCTAATTTAAAATATTAGATGGAAACTCACCTTTTTAAACTCTCTCTCTCTCTCTCTCTCTCTCTCTCTCTCTCTCTCTCTCTCTCTCTCTCTCTCTCTCTCTCTCTCTCTCTCTCTCTCTCTCTCTCTCTCTCTCTCACACACACACACACACACACACACACACACACACACACACACACACACACATTTACACACATTTATATTTGTCATAATGTAGTCATATAAAATTTCCAAATTGGTAGTTTGAGTGTGGCTTGTGACACCTCATCCATAGGTCCTTTTTGCATGCTCTTGTAACCCTTTAAGACACCTTTTTTATCTTTTATAGTCACCTAAAACCTTAAAAATGGTCATTAAACCTCAATCATATTGTATTCACTATGCCAATCTTGTTCTCCCAAGTCTTATGCCTATAGGATAGGAGCAACCCATTTGGACTATATCACCGCATAGAGAAGTGTCCCATTTTTGGTGGTCCTATCCATTTTCACTTTGAGCCCCAATGATCATTTTCATCTGGTCCTTATCCTTAATTAGGTTAACCTAGTGTGAATACATCTAACCCATGACCAATTATTCCCTATAAAATCCCACTCAAAGCTCATTTACAAGAGAGGTTACCAAACTTACAAATCAAGCAAGAATAAAAAAAGAACTAAGGAAAACTTCCCTATTATTTCCATAAAGTCACCCAACATAGATGCAAACCTACTCAAATCTTGACACCGGTCCCTAGCCACTTAAAACACTATCAATTTGGCATTTGCATTTACATCACACTATTACACAAATCACACTAAGTGGGAGAACTACATATGGCTTGATCCCTCTTTAGAGTATTGGTATGTACGTATCATGCCTACATAAGGGGTGTGGATTATAGGTTTAGTACATATTTCACACTAAGCCCCCTCTTTGTCAACTGACTCAAATGTCATTTTATCAATCGTGATGGAGGGTTAGCATTTTGAGGACCAAATCAGATCCATAGCAAGTTTCATCAATAACCAGTGATCAATTTTTCATTAGTACACTCACACAAGTACAACATAACTACCTAGAAAGTTTCAAGTCTCTACGATTAGTTTGGACAACAACAACATGAACATATAACAATGTTGGACACCAAAGCATCCACTTTTTGGTGCTCCTATTCTTTCACCCAAAAAAATTAAGATTCAAGTTTATGACACCTTCCCAATCTTGTATATCCATTTTCAACCTCTATATCAACCATCTCAATTTGTTTTCTAGCTAAGTTATATTTCTTCTTGTTTAGTGCTATTTTTAGAAAGGTGAAAAAGATAAATAGTTACACAAATTAGGACTATATTTATTTATATATTATTTAATGATTTAGTAATCTATACCCTTAACTAAAATATGAATAAAAATCCATTATTCTTTAAATAAGTTAAAAAAATTGGTGAAGATAACTTACTTCATTTGTGCACAAAAGACGTAGAAAGCCTAGGGAAAATTACTTACTGATTTTATCAATATTCTTATGATTTTTCTTGCATACATAAATCATAATTTCACATTTAATTTTTAAAATTCACCATATTAATTTTAAAAATAATTTATTTTAATCCCTAGTAGAATATACTAGGTCCCTATGTTTTTTATTAATCACCTTACATGTTAGTAAGTTTCATATCCTTTTTATGCATATTTCAGTTCACTATTTTTCAAATCCTAGATTACATTTATTTAATCTTCTCTTTCCTTTTTCAAGTTGTTTTCCTTATACCACCTAATATATTTGCATCTATTCCTTTGAGATGAAGTGCAAGACCTAGTGGAAACCCTATCGAATTCACCCAAATTCCTCTAGCCTATCCATATACCATGGATAAACAACCAACTCAATTTCCTACTATAGATATTACACATCTAGATAACACTAATTTCTATGAGGATAATTCCAAAAATGAGAAGTATGAGAATAATGATGATGATAACACACCAATGTTCATGGTGCACCACATTAGGTTATTGATCCACTTCCACTTATTGTTAATGATGATGTTCTCATCAACAAAGATTTGATTCTAGAGAGTTTTAAAGAGAGACTTAGGGAAAAACCCCAAGATCATTCCATTATCTTACAATATATCATGGAAATTAAAATGATAAGTAAGTTGAGTCTTCCATTCCTTCAAAAAAACTAGTTGAAAATGACACTATGAGGGAAACTATGTCTCAATAACCCCCTATAGTATCTCAACCTTCCTATGTGGCACCACTAGTTATGGCTAGTACATCTTCACCTCCTGATGTGGTTGCCCTTATGTAAGAGATTAAATATATTCAATCTAAGGTGATAAATATTGAGCAATGTGCCTCTATACCAACATAGGCTTTGGACTCTTTTGCTATATTTCATACACCATTGGCACACTATATTAATTCTACACCCTTACCATTAGGTTTTGTTCAACTCAAGGTCACTCTATATGATGTCAAGGGTGATAAAGAGACACACTTGAGATATTTTCACATAACATGCTTGGACTATGTGCCAAATGAATGGTTACTAACCAAGCTATTTCCATGGAGTCTAAAGTATTATACTCTACAATGGTTTTATAGTCTACCAAATTAGTGAGTAAAAGAATTCAATCTTTTAGATGACATGTTATTATCTCATTTCAACATTAACATATGTGACAAGGTTTCTTATGGCCAAGATACACAATAGAAATAAAGGTCAAATGAGCATCTCATACAGTATGTTCTTAGATATAAAACTATCTTGGCTAAAATGACTAGCCTCATGGCTGATCAAAAATTTCAAGATCTCTTCAAACATAGTCTTCTTATAATATTGCATGAGTCAATAATTTTAAAAAACATTTCTTCATTTTATGAGTTATGTCATAAACTAAAGGAAAGGGAATTCAAATTACTTTCAATGGGAAAAATCAAGTACACAAGCATATCAAAAACCACAAATAAGAGTAACAATAAAGTCCCATACAAAGTAAAGGTTAATGATAGAAAAAATAAAATCAATCTATAGTTAATGTAGCTTTAGAGCACCCTAAGCAAGTGGTTTTAACAATTCCTTCTTAATGAGCATTTACCAATCTACTAGTATCTCTAGCTAGAGTCTTACAATAGCTATTGTAATGTAATGTCTTATCTCTCCTTATTTGAGAAGCTGATATGAAAAAGCCTCTTCCATGTGGATATGATTAGAATGCATTATATAATTTTCATAGGGAACTAGGTGACATAATGAATAGATGCATTAGTTTGTGACATAATATATAAGACATGATATATTAAAAACTTATTAATCTTGGCACTCTAGTTGAGCCTCCTCAAGCAAAAAAAACATAGGACAAGGCTCTAAATGTTTTCTCAAATCCTTTCCCATAAGATTCTAAATAGGAGATAGGGGGCACATTAGGTATTCATCATGCATATCATACACACCCTCCATCAGCTACATATTATGCACCTTCAATTGAGTCACATCCTTTGAGCAACATGATTAGTGTGTATAATCTAGAGTTCCAGCTAGACCTTTGATCTCCTTCTTAAAGCAGGAGATAGTTAAGGATGATTCAGATTACTATGCACTCTTTATCAGAGCCTACATTGATCACCATCCCATTCATGGTGTTCTTGTAGACAATGGATCTAGTGTGAACATGTGCACTATGACATTACTTTAGCATTTGGGATATTTAGAGTAAGATATCACCTCGATGGACATAGTTATCAATGGATTTAGATGACACATATAGAGTTCATTGGGTGAGATTATACTTCCTCTATAGGTTAGTCTAGCACATGTGGCCACACCATTTACTATTATTCCTAGTGTAGGAGTCTTTGACATGTTTCTTGGTTGACCATGGATCTAGAAACTTTAGGAAGTACCTTATATAGTTCACATATGTGTGAAATACATTCACACTAATCAATATTTTATAGTTGGTAGAGTTTTGTATGAGTTACCAATCCCCACTTTAGAGCCAATCCTACTCTAAAGGCACTAGTCTTAGATCTACTAGTTACATTTCTTCCTTTAGTTGAGATTCAGACATATTTGAGGCCTCCCTCATCAATACAAAGAGTTCATACAATTCCATAGAGGCCTCTCTTAGAGTGACCACTACATCAATGATAGTTTCAAGACTCTATAAAAAATTTAGCTACAATATTCACACCTAGGGAAATATCATTGAGGTCTCATGCCTCTATACATAGAGCACATTTTTAGAGAACTTCTACTACCAAATGGGTCCCTAAGATCCCCATAATTTCATCCACTTCTTAGATTTACAAGGGGACCCCATAGTTAGTTTCCACTACAAATATTTTAGAGCACTTATAGCATACATATATTTCAAAGTCACATTCTCAGCCCTTCCATCATGTTTAATGATCATGCACGATCCCTCTCCTTGATATAAGACACCATGATAAGGAGTCTCTTATGAGACTCATCGATTAATATCATTTATTCTTAGTCTTACTTGTACATAATTTCTCAACTTACTTGTACATAGTTTCATTTCACTTTCTTGTACATAGTTTCCTTATGATTACATGTACATAGATTATTTCAAAACATAAAAAATAATATAATATTTCAAAATACCAGAATAAACATAATATTTTAAAATACAAAAACATTTAAATAACTCAAAACAACAACAAAATTTCAACTATATGCATTATCCATGCTTTACATTTCTACTATCATGTTAGACTTACATTTTGTTTTTTTATGCTATTATTTGTTGATTTGTCTATATTTCCATGCTTCACTTGAGTTTATTTGAGTGTGTGTAGTGACACCGCAATCCTTGATTGCTTCACTCTACCCATTGAGGGGGCATCCTACTTATACATTCAAGACATACATCAATATATCTACCCACTGGGGGCATCTTCTACATGACTACACCATCTAGGCTATGTCATTCTTAAACCACACACTCTAGTTATCATCTTTATGTACATTACTTACTAGTTTACATAAATTACTCTATCAACACTCAATATTATATAGCACTTTTGTATTTCTTAGCATCTACCTAGTCTCGTACTACATGTTTTTCATACTTTCACTTCTTTCTTTGATCAGTTAGATGTGATAATATTTCTAGAATTTACAATCCTTCCTTTCTTGAATTGAGTAGCTAGATGTGATTGCATTTATCAATTCCTATTTTTTTACTTGTGTGTGCCTTAGGACATTTGCCAATGTTCTTTGCTTATACTCTTGTATGTGCTTGTAGCCCTCATGTCAATCTTGCTTGTTTACAATTGTATGTGTATGTGGGGTGTTTGAACATGCCTTATTTGCATTCTTTCCTAGTTTGAGTGACATGTGCACATGTCCCTTATTTGCTTGACCCCTTGGCCTCTTTTATATTCTTATTACTTCTTGCCTTGTGTGCTTATTTTATTCTTAGGTGTTTGTAATGCCATGATCCACATAATGCATTATATTTCCTTCTTGAATGCCATGATGGACATAATTTTCCATCTATCCTTGATAACTAACCAAATTTCTAGCTATCAATTTAGTATGTTGGACATGTTATTACATTGTTACATCTATATAGGCATACCCCTATTGATCTAACAATATTTAATACAAACTATGCTATATCTTGAGACATATTTTAGATTATCATTTCTATATCATGTATTTCATAGCATAACACACTTGTATAGATATTTAATCTAAGGGTAGTTATTACAGGGTCTTAATTCCTACCCTCAGAAGAGGGAGAAACAAATAGGGGTTTTGTCACAAAGATTAGAGCCCTCTACCAGTCAAAATTAGTTTTTAAAACACTCAAAACAAAAATAAAAATTCAAAACACATAGAATAAACCAAAAAATAGGGATAAACACATAAAAATCATCATAAATATTAGAGGATAAGAGCTCCCTATTCAGACTACAACACCCTATATCAAAGTGTCCACTGTTTGACAATCCTATCCAAACAACTAAAAACCCAAAATTTACAAAAATAGATATAAAGGTAAGGTTAATTATAGTTTTTTAGCTATAGTCTAGTTTAGATTGGGTGGTTTTACTATAATTTTACTTAGATTATCTAGATATAGGGGGCATCATAGACAATATGATGTCTCTCACTTCCAATTTTAGATTAGGTAGTTGGTATAACTTCTAGATTATAATCCATGTTACAGACACTAGTGATTGGGGGTAATGTGCATGACACATTTTACTTCTTTTCTTTCCTATTCATTGTATTACCTAGGTTTTTTTATTAGTTACATGATGTATTCCATCTGTAAGTGGTTGGCATCATTTTAGAGTGGCTTTCATATAAGCTTAATTCTCAATTTTAGAGTGGCTTTCATACAAGCCTAATATCCACCTTTTGGAGTGGCTAAGATTGGCCTAATTCTTAGTACACATTCAGTTATCTACACCAAATTATTAGTTTAGAGAGCATTCATGTACTTCATGAGACATCTCATATGACACACATTCATACCAGTATCAGCTCATTGTTAACACCTAGTGGGCAACAATGGAGACAAAGGACTAGCTAGTCTTTATATTCTTGAGCTATCTACTTAGAGGGATTGGACACAAAATATAAACATTTATTAACACACACATGATTACATAGCCTTAATACATAGTGGGAGATGATGGAGCTAAATGGAAAGCCTTTGTATTCTTGATCCACCCTCAGGGAATTGAGCACTCAACTCCATTCACGATATTATTTTTGGTACAATGCATACCCAACATCACTCAGTATCACTCAACATCAATCAAAATCACAATAGTTTTTGTATTGGTTCATGTACCTAGTGAGGTGTATTCATTCCTTTCTCTTCTTCTCTCTTTTACCTAGCCTTTATATGTTCTTATTTTAGACATAACATGTCTAGTAAGAATTGATCTACTCCTTGTTTTCTCTTGCATATTTACGCTTAAAACTTTTTTCTCTCTGTGCACACTCAAAATCACACATCTTCATGGGATTCACCCTTATAGGTTATTCTAGGTATGCTTTCTATTTTTCCTTTATCCTAAGATTTTTCTTTTCTACATCATTAAAATAAAGGGGGGGGGTAAATGTAGTCATATAAAATGTCTAAATTGGTAGTTTGAGAATAGCTTGTGACACCCCATCCATATGTCTTTTTTTCATGCTCTTAAAACCCTTATAGACACATATTTTCTCATTTCCAATCATTTATAACCTTTTGAATGGTCATTCTACCTTGGCCAAACAATATTCCCCATGACAATCTTGTTCCCTTAGGTCCCAAGCTTGTAGGATAGGAGCACTCCATTTGGACTATAGCAACCCTTAGAGAAGTGTCCCATTTTTGGTGATCCTATCTATTTGTCCTTTTTTCCCCAATGGTCATTTTCATTTGGTCTTTATCCTTAATTAGGTTAGTCTAGCATGAATACATCTGACCCATGATGAATTGTTCTCTATAAAATCCCACTCAAAGCTCATTTACTAAGGAGGTCACCAAACTTACAAAGTAAGTAAGAATAGAAAAAATAACCAAGGTAAATTTCCATATTATTTTCATATAGTCACTCAACATAGTTATAAACCTACTCAAATCCTCATACTAGTCCCTAGCCACCTCAAACACTATCAATTTATCATTTACATTCATATCACACTATTGTACAAAGCACACTAGGTGGGATAACTACATATGGCTTGATCCCTCTTTATAGTATTGGTATGTAGGTAGCATACCCACACAAGGGGTGTGGATTTCACATTTAGTACATATTTCACACTAACCCCCCTCTTTATTAAGTTTCTCAAATGTCATTTTATCAAGCATGATGGAGGGTTAAGGTTTTTAAGACAAAATTAGATCCATAGTCAGTTTTGTCAATAATCAACACTTGATTTTTCACAAGTATGGTTGGACATGCACATCACATCTATCCAAACATTTTCTAGTCTCTATGATTAGTTTGGACAATAGCGATAGGAATAAATAATAAAACTAGAAACCAAAGTGTCCCATTTTAGGTGCTTCTATCCTTTTGCCCAACAAAAGCCAGATTCAAATTTGCATCACCTTCCCAATCCTGTAGAACCATTTTCAACATCTGTATCAACCATCTCAATCTATTTTCTAGCTAGGTTATATGACTTCTTATTTAGTGTTATTTTAAGAAAGGTGAAAAAGACAAACAGTTTCATAAATTAGGACTATATTTATTATTACATTCTATACTAATTTATTAATCTAGACCCTTAACTAGAATAGGAATAAAACTCCATTATTCCTAAAATAATTTAAAACACTTAAAATCAATTTAAATGGTTCATAATGATACATATTTCTAAATCAAATTTCCAAAAGGTAAGGAGGTTACATCAATACACATGTGTACTCCAAAACTTTTCTCTCTTTACTTCCAATCATTTCAGTGCTTTTGATTTCAAATTATATGCAATAATTATGTACTAAAACATGCTCTTGGTTGTATGTTAGTCACCAATATATCACTTAATCTAGACTCATATAAATTCAAGGTGTGTTATATACACTCAGTTACACATTTATTTTCCTTTAAACTAGAATTTTCATTACTAGATTAAAGGGGGAAATTTAGACACTTTTTTTGAATTATATATCACCTCACTATTTTACACTTGGTAAATATAGATCTTGACTATTCATGTTAGTTCTAGACCTTTTATCATTATTAAAATTCTCATATCTACTATCTCTATGTGCCTATTTATTAAATCTTAGTTTGAAAAAAATATTTTAATGACTTAGAACTTATATCATATTCAAAATGTTATAAACCTACTTATCTTCTTTCTCTACAAGTTTTGGACATGTGCTTATTTTATGGCTACTCATACACTTATGTCCTAATCAGACAACTATATAGACATAAGTTTCCTATCCTAACACCAGTGTCCAGTGCCCTAAATTCATCTAATTTTCAAATGAAACATATCCCTATGTTTGGATTAAGTGATTTAATGTAAGATATATACTAAAAATATTAGTAAAAATACATGATTAATCCTCATTCATTCCTAACCTATCACAACCAAACAACTCACATGATAACTTATCAAAATCATTCAACCAAGTATTCAAGTGAGAAAAGATTACACATTTTCCCATATTTCCATATCAGTCATATGGATAACACATATATAGGTTTGAATTATTGAAGGAGTAGCCCATGATCCATATTTTTTATTTTACAAGCTAGGTCATTATTTTACTATGTTTATCAAATATTACACCTTTATGTACACACAAACTAACATAGAGGGGATAAATACATGAGTCCAAGTCCCTATTTAGATTAATAGCTATGTAAGTACCACATATTTATATAAGTGTCTTTAGGGTTATCTTGACATCATGCACTCATAAACCCATTTTTCCCATAATTAATATGAAGATAAAGAACTAAGGTTTGACTATTTTATAAGGAGTGATAGTCCATGAGTGAGATATGAGTACACAAGAGCAAAGGTGACATAAAACATAGAACATTTTATATGGTCACATCCATATCCAATAGTCATTCTATATGTGACACCTACATCCTGGCTATAAAGAAGAGTTTTTGTAACTATTCAAGGTTGATGCAAGTGTCTGAGGTCACATAGGTCAAAATTTTATAATCTTACGACTAATTTAGAATCCAAATCCAATCCATTTCTTGTATGTTCCATATCATATCTATTTTATCATAATAACTAACTATCTTTTTTCATTATCATTTCATTATCTAGCATAGATGTACATTATATTTCTAACAAATCTCAATATACAAATTAAGAATATTATGTATTTGAATTTGAAAATTAATTGGCATGCTATAAAAATAGTTTATCACCATTTTTCCCTAGGCTATATCTATCCCCTTTAACACTCAATTCATATAACTATACTTTAGGTTTAAGCATCACACAATAAATTTTATTACAATAGTATGCAATCACAATACTAATACATATAGGTAAGTGATTACTTAAGATAAGGAGTCAAGAATTATCAAAAGTACAATAAAATACATATAATAAATGGAATATTTTTAAAATAAAACTCACCATAAATGATTACACTAACAATGAAACCCATGTGATGTACTAACAAATTAATATTCCCAATAGCTAGCACATTTTTATAAATGATTGCATCTTTTTACATTACATGATTCAATTAACTCTTTTATTTTGAGATGAATAATTCATGGGCTGCATCCCTCACATCAAAAGGGTATATTAGTGGGATTTTCATATATATATAATCCTCCATTTATATATAATTTAAATTTTGGGATAAATTACATTATTGAAAGAGTTGAAATTTGTATTTCCAATTTTTTTCAAATTATGGGACAAATGTTTGTAGATTGAAATAGATTTTGGGTGCATATACATATTCTATAGGAACATGATTTATTATTTTTTATGTTTGATATAAAATAATATTTAAATTTATAACATTATATATCATGTTGGTACTAATCGGATCAAATTATGTTACATGAACATTGATCATACACAAACACACTACAATAATTTTTATCAAAACATTAAAGTTTAATATAAATGAGCAATTTAAATCTATAACTATTTTTTTAGATTTTAATTCAATTAAATGAGTTTCAAGGTTGAGGTCCAATAATTTTCAATGGACTATGGACCACTCCACAGCCCATTATGTGGATCCCTGCTTTCATCTTGAGGTTCAAGATTAGTTAAATGAGTAGTTTGGTTAATTTTAAATAATTATCAATGGCCTAGGAACTAATCCATATTCATGAGAGTTGGAGTATTTATTTTACCAAAATTATTTTCATTAGTACATAAATTTGGTAACAATCATCCCAAATTATCCAAATTATTTATTATGAGGCAAAATTCTCCAATTATTCAACAAGAAAACATCATCTCCAACATATCACATAATAACATGATTTATCCACTTACATGTGTATCAATTCCTTTCTCTTCAATTTCAAAATTAAAAATTATCTAATTTATTTTAGATTTCATTTCACATATGGACATTGATTTATACATGTTCATTTCAAGTTTACATGGAACAAGCAACACACTCAAAGACTCTCCCAAAGATAAAGTGTGTGTCATGCCCATATTTTTTATCCAATAAAACATTAAAATGTTGTAATTTTTTAATTGATTATTTGATTTATTTATTTACCCAAAAAAATATGTCATAAGGGAAGTGCAATACTATAATTAAGTAGTAATATATTTTACATGTTATGAAATTTTATTTGATTCAAAAAAGCACACAAATTAATTAATCACATTTTAAAGTAGTAGAAAATTATCTCATTCATTATTCACACAACATTTTCTACAATTTAATTTCATTGTCTTAATTTATTCATGAGGATAAGACTAATGTTTATCAAGCCTTCCCATATTATACTTAAGTAAAATCATGTGGATCCTTACATATACTAAGATCTAGATGCAATACATATTTATATATAACTACAATCTAAAATAATTTTTTCTTTATATGAGCATAAAGCATTTAATTATATTCAAATCATTATCAAATTTAGAAAGAATGTGTCATGTATTATTTATTTATAAACAATTTAACACCAATTATTTTCATAATAGTGACATACAATGATGTCTAAGAGAAACTTTGACCCTAATGGGTTCTAATAATTCACCACACAATATGAGGACTTATTATAATATTCACTTATTTTTATTTTCATGTATGAAAATATACAAACAATAACATATATAAATATTATGTCATACAATAAATGTCTCTTTCAATTATATTTTATTTCCATATATTTAAGTGATTACACATAAGGGAAAGGTGTTACTCTACTATAATAAACAAATAGACTAACAATCATCATCTCATTATATTAATAATCATAAGGTCAACAATACTTAGAACTTAGATTAAAAATATGTGTTTTATCTCATTATTACAATGATGATACCCATAAAGGAGTCTAAGCACAACTTGAGGGTTATTAATGTAACATACATAATATAACCTAATTTTAATCACCCATTTATCACTTAACTGGGTAGCCTAGATTTCCTCTCCTTGGAAATAGGGTAAAATTTAGTTATCCATTTGTCTAAGTAAATTATCTCATTCATGAGATGTCATACAAAAAATGGTTAGATATATAGTCAATTCAAGTGATAATATGATCACAATCCTAATAATATTAAATAATATCTATAATTTTAAACTAAAAAATTATCCATTTTCTTACATAAGATATGATAATATAACTAGAATTTTATCTCATCCTTTAATGTTAGTGAAAACAAGATAAAAATCATGTTGACATTATAAGTTTATTATGTTCTCACAAAAGTATCATTTACAAAATATTATAGTATATTTTTATATCATAATTATTGAGTAATCCTATATTTTCTTAATCATTAATTATTTATAGATTTCTAATAAATCTCACATCAAATATGAGTCATTCTATAAACCAAGAGTTTTTTTTTTGTCAATTATGATGATTTATTTAGTTATTTACATGTTTTAAAGCTTCAATTAACATTAAAAAAAATTAAATTCACCTTATAATTATATTATTAGATACTACACACTAATTATTCTTACTTCCAACATGTTAATAAGGTAGGTAAGTACACACAACACACAAGGGAAAATACCCTAATTATTACTCACTACTACATGCACTCACTCCCCTAGTTACTTACATATAAACTTATAAGTACATGCTTAATAAAAATTAACGATAATTTTAGTTCATTCATTTATAATCATGTATATTAGTCTTTATTATGAAGGAAATCAGCCTTCACAACACAAGCTCACAATGTTTGCTCTCATAGTCATCCCCACAAGTAACATTGTGGCCATTAAATATCCTAAACATAATTAGTCCTTAGTAGGGTTAATAAGAGACATTATTACATACATATTTAATTTTTTATTATGTTCCCAAAGTCTGATCAAGGTGATATTGGTGTTGTTATAAGAACACACTCAAACATTACAACTACCAACTATCTTTTGTAAGCTTAATAGAGTGTTACTAAAAAACTATCAAAATAAAATAGGTCTATGGCCAATAATTCAAATTAATTTTATAGGATATAAGGAGTTTGTAATAATAATCAACCAAATTTATTTATGAATATACCTAATAAAAGTTTGAAAAATTAACCAATAATTCCAATCAACATTTTCACACCATTTTCAAGTCGGTAAAATGTATACAAAAACACCATTTAATTAATTCATAGAGTGATAAATAAATTATTATGAAAATTTGATCATATTAATTAAGCTAAAAAAAATATGATTGCAAAATTAGAATATTTTTACATGATTATGTTGTAAAACCACATAGCATTTTGAAATGACTTTTACAAGCTATAAAATTCAATAACAAACTTGTTTTTAAAATGTTTTTGAAATCAGACAAAATTTATTTATAATAATTAGTAATAAAATTATTTGAGTATTGGAATATAATTTTAAATCATATGAAGCATAATTTTAAAACTTGTTTCAACTAAACTATACATGCAATTATTTTATTTTTTTAGTTTCCAAATGACATTTATATGTCAAAATGAATTGTAATTGAAAATTCCTTCCAACTAAATTTTTTCCACATAAAATGTGATAGATGGATATGTTTCACTACCTACGTTCATTATATCTACATAAATGGGTTGTATCAATTTTCTTAGTTTATTAATCTTTATGGTCTAAATAGGGCACATGAACAAACTTTGTTCTCATAACAATAAAACTAGGGATAGATCATGATGTTTATTTTCTCAAATTTTAAATGAGATTTTCATGTCATCTTAAATATTTATTATTTTAATAAAATCAATTGAATTTTATTTTTAATAACATTTCTTATTCATTTAAATATATTCAAGGTGTATGCTATGTAGTTAAAATTTAAAATTATTAATTTGTTTAAATGTTTAACCAATGCATATCTAGTGTAATTAAATGTACATTTTTGTAAATTAATTTTCTCTTTAAACACTCCATGTAATATTGACATCTTACATGTGTTAAAAATATTAAAAATATGAATAAAACCCTAAAATAGTTTATATTGATTTTTTAATCAATTATGAGTAATAATTCATCTTTTGGTATGGAATTTCAAGGTAAATAATTCACTATTTATAATAATTTAAGTAAAAGCTTTAAAAATTATCATTCTCCTTCAATAATTATTTTAACCTAATTTTCTGTACTCATTTTTAATATAAAAAGAAGGAATAAGAAAACCATAAATTATTTCAAAATATTCATATCCCAATAAGAGAATCAAATTTATAAAGTCACCATGTTCCCAAAGGAAATATTCCTCTCGTCCCTTTTAAAATGTAGTCAACTATAAAATTAAATCTCTCTTAGTCTATGAAAATATGACTTCACATATGCATTTTGAATAATAATAGCCATAATCCATTATTATAAATTATCTACCATTTGAGAGAAACATTCCTCTTTATATTAGGATTAATTTCAAGAAACATAATTATTTTGAAAATGTATTACATGTTAAAAATCAATTGAAATCATCTATTTTTAATTTAAAAATTCCAAAAAAAATATGTTAAGGTAATAAGTAAATTATAAGTCAAAAAAATTAAAATTAATTATTTTTTAAAATATTTTATTACTATATATATATATATATATATATATTCAAATATATAATCTATAATTTTTAAATTGACATTACACAAATTTCAATCCTAAATTTAGATCATAGAATAAAACTACCATATCCCCACTCCTAACCCACAATCAAATGGGTAAGTGTCAATTCAGTTTGAATAAAGTTATTTGATATGACTAATTTCAATGATTACTTAATTAAATTAGTTTTAGAGTATTCAACTATCATTTAATTATAGTAAATTATAAAAAATGATCTTATTTCACTAAGAAAAGTATTGGTAATGTTTTTATAAGTCATATTGATTGAATACATCTTGATTAACCAATAAGTTGCATGGTCACACTTTTAGTGATAACTAATTCTATTTATTCATAATTATTAAGGTCTTGGGTTAGGACTTGGTCCCAAATGGAAAAGGTTTGCTATTTTCATATTTCAATAAGCTTAACCTAGTCATGAATGTGTGTGTGTGTGTCTATATATATATATATATATATATATATATATATATATATATATATATATATATATATATATATATATATATATATATATCATGTTGAATGTCAATAGGTTCACCATTTTTTGGTTAACCATACTTGACATTCTTTGTGTTTAGATAAATTAGTGCACAACCTAATATCAGGGTTCCTTGATTTATTGACACAAACTTGTTTTAATTAACTAACATGATTCTAGAAAGACATAAGGTTTTGGAAGTATTTTGACTTATAAAATGACTATGATATAAGTTAAGGTAAACACAATAGTAATTTTTTTCCCACTTATGTTCGTGGTTGAGACATTTTGATTATTGAGTTCACCATGTTATTTAATTAATACATAATAAGTTCATCATTGACTCTAGGACAATTATACCTTTCAGATCCTTATTTATTTGATCTTGAATACTATCTTTTTCTAAAAATAAATTTTGGGCCTATATTACTTTTGGAGTAACATTGTTGGAATTTAAAAGATTTAGCAATAACTTTTTTTGTTTGTTAAAAGGACTTGTTTAGGTTTTATATTTATGTGTTTTATTTCATTATGTAACTCTAATAATCATATTATCAATAGTAATCTTCGACCTTGGATTAATATTCAAAATTCAATTAGAAATTAATCTTGGCATTGGATTTAAGTCATGATTAAAATGACAAAGGTATTTAGGTACTCTATTTTGGTAATAATTAAAATTTTTTTTTTTCCATGTATAATTGACTTTGGAGAAACCTAAATCATTGGATAATATTATAGAATGAATTTGATTTTCTCATGATTACTCAACATTTATATAGGGATGCCATGTGAATTATAAATGTAATGATAGTTATATTGAGGATATCTTGGGGTAATTACAATAGTTTATTTAAAGTCATGTTAATGAATTTAATTAACTCCTTGTTTTAAAGTGGTTTCACTACCTAATTATAATACTATGAATTGAATGGATTTGATTGGGTTATAAGAGGATTATTTGTCATGAAATCTAGTCTTGGTAAGATGAATTATAGTTGAATGATTCTTGTGAAAAAAATATAGGGTCATAGATGAAGTTAGCACTTCATTATATTGGGAAGCGACTCTTCCTTCTTGTTAAATAATCCTAAATTTTAATTATTTGGTATTATGGACAGCTATAATGGATACATTATTAGGTATAAAACCATATATGATTAATTAGTTATGCATATATAAACCTATGCCGTGTGGGACAAATTTGTATGTTTTTTAGGGCCTTACATACTAGTTTTTAACTAGTTAGTTTCCTTCTTATCCTAATGGCTAATTTGATATGTTATTTTAGATTCATGTTTATGTGTTTGATAATTAAAAAAAAAAAAAAAAACTCTAGTTTATAAGGCAATATCATTGGTTTTTATAATGTTATTTTGGCTATATGATGGTGTAGGGTTATAATTTTGGGATTAGTCAAGAGAATGACAAATTATTGTAATAATGCATTCTAATATTTTTGTTAAAGTGTGTTTAGAGCCTCTTGGCTAGAAAATTATAGTTTTATAAATTTATATAACTAGCTTGTTAAACTATGATGAGGTTAGATAATTATGTTTAATATGTTGTCTATTTGATACATCATTATTTGAGTTTATTTATTTATTTTGGGTTTATCATTATTTAACATAATGAAATGACCTAAGGTGATGAACAAAATATTGATACTTTATATGGTTGTGTATTATATATGTGTTTAATTTAGTATAAAAATTATTTTAGTGGGGCATCTATAAGTTTATTTTGGGTAATAGTTGTATCTATGCTTTACTAATTATTAATATAGCTATAATACATTTAACCTAAGTGGTTTATGTTTGCATGATGTTTTGGTATTGTCAAATTAGGTTTCTATGATCTTAATAACTACTTCAATTTATATATTGAATGGATCAATAATGGATACCAAATATTATATACACTTGTATAGTATGCTATGCCATAAATCATTTAGTAGTAAAAGCTTGAGTGCTAATGAAACTTGTATATTTTTCATGAGATACTTATGCATGTTGTATGTTGGTTGTTAATGCATGAGTTAATATTATTTTCACAAAGTGTGATGTGGGTTGTTTTCTGAAGGGTTTAATTATTTATACATTGAAATTTTTGAGTGTTACTCACTATTATGAAACACTAATTCTATTTAAAATTGACATTGTTATGCAAGGATGATTGCATATTTTCTAACTGTAGTATACATTTATGTATCGTTCATAGTATGATTGAATCTAAAGGATTGATGTTCCATTAACTAGATATAGTTTCTATTTGTAAAGAAAGGTGATAAAATCAAGAATTAATTATTGTTATAAAAATGGTATTTTACTTGATATGATATTTGTATGGCTATAACCTTTCATTTAAGGCATGATAGGAACATTATGTTGATTGTATCTCTTTGAAGTTAGTGATATGCCATCATTGTGATCATAATAAAAAATATGTATTTGTTGAAGTGAAGTTTTATTTGCATTGATATAAAATTATATCTATTTATTATATAATTGAAGATGACTTGGTAAAGTAGCTATAGATATTGGGTAAGTGTTAAAGTTGATAATGTGGAGGTATATTTTCATGGGGAACTAAGAATTTATTATTCATGTGAAATCATTTTGTGAGTAAAATAATTATTATTTAGATTAATCACAAGAAAATATGCTTATAAATATATTTTGTTGTGTAAATTAATGTGTTATATTGTTTATAATAAAGGAAAAAACTTGCCAATCTAGCACTAACTTCTCTTGCTAAAACATTTTAGGTAGGCACTCTATGGATCATGTAAGTTGAGTTGTCATTATTATTAACAATCTCTTTTCATTGTCATTACTTATCCTAATACTTATATTCCATTATATTTCTATTTAGGTTGATATGGAAATCTAGGTGCATAAGTAAACTATTGTGCAACTCTTGACTCTATTAAGGGGTCATCATTAACTTATTTCATCATTATTATTCATTAATAAAGTTTTTATTGATATTATAAGGTGAAAAAGGTGAAATTTCCATTAGAAACATTGGTAGGACTTCCTTGTAATAATTTATATGCAATGAAAAGTTTGAATGTATGCAAATTTTAAGCTTAGGTATGGTTTTAACACTCCACTATACATATGTGTGTGTGTGTGTGTGTGTGTGTGTGTGTGTGTGTGTGTGTGTGTGTGTGTGTGTGTACAATATGCACACACACACACACTCACACACGCACACGCACACGCGTGAGCGCACGCACACACGCACACACACACACACACACACACACACACACAATACTTATCTATATGTATATATGTTTCCTTTATGTGTGTGTATTACTATGTATGTGTGTATACATACAATATATGTTGTTTGGGTGGTTAAACTCATAAAGATATTATGTATTTAACTTGTTTTTTGGATATGTCATAATGTGACAACATTGTAATTAAAAAGGTCTAATAAACCTCTATGTTTTTGCCTTCATGACTAATAGTCTATAATATGAAGATTATATTGAGCTTAATATGTGTTTTGAATTGATGTGGCCTATGCAATTAAGAGTAGGTAGATCTAGGATATTGTTTAATTTGGATATTAGATTTTTTACATGGTTGAATATGAGAATATCTTATCTTGGCCAAAGTATTCTTTTAATATAAGTCACTCCTTAGTAATATGTTGTTTAGTTATCCTTTATTAGTTGTGATTTTAATTATGGTATGATTATAACTATCTATCTTACCTATTGATTCTTTAGGTAGAAAATATGAAAATGGTTTTTTCATCAGGTGTATATTTTCCTTAGGGAAAAACAAATATAACCAATTAGAATTTTTTATTTTAATAATGGGGTTTTAAGATTTTGTTAATCTTGTTTCCAAGTGGAAAATAACTTTTTAGAAGGAAAATTGTCCTTAAATAAAGTTAAGTGTCATTATATGATTTCCTTAGCTATTTAACAATTTTCATAAATTCTCCTTTGGGTAGGCTACCTGATTGTTCTTAACATGTTCAAATCCAAGTTATTTGGATAATGATATAGTTGTGTGAAATTAAATGGCCTCAAATTTAAGATGAAATTTTTAGGATCTTCATTATCTATTTAAATATTGAGGTATGTTTTATATTGTTGACTTGGTTAAACAATGGTATTATCCAGAAAAATTGAAATGGCACAACTGAAGCTGACTATTCCATTTAATTTTAGCTTATGATAATAATTAAATTGGCACTTAAATTATTATTATGTGACTTTAAAATATTTAAGTCCCAATGAAATTAAGTTTACTCTATGTGAATTAATATTTATAATTAGTTATTTAGTTTTTCACATTTTAGTTTATGTAATGTTAATGGTTTTTGGAATGAAGTAAAGTACATATTGATGGTGATGTTAGTTAATTATTGAAGAATCATTATATAAGTATATTTAGACCTATATTATAAAATTAATTTAAGAGTTTGAGTTATTGTTCATGGAATTTTTGGAAAATGTTTTTTAAAATAAGAACCTCATCAATTTATATGAACAAAAGAATAGTGAATTGTGAAAAACTCAGAAAGACCATTATCCTTAAGCTTTCAAAATATCACTATATATTATGGTGATTGAGTGTGTTAATTCTTACACATGTGAATATAATTGAGAAAAGGGATGTTAAATTTCCATTGTAGTTTTATTAATTTATATCTTTATTGGTTGTGACATATACAAATCAGACTATGCCAACTTTAGAACATGTTCCTTGTTAATAAAATAACTCAACATTGAGTGACATATATTCTTATTAACATTTGAAAGAAAACCTAGATTACCCAATGATATCTAATGGTGATTTACATTTGGTAAATAATTTTTTAACTACTCAATTTAGTATTACCCTATGTAGGACAAGATAAATTGACTAAGTCCAAGGCCATGTGTAGTAGTTTTACCATCTTGTTGAGGAAAGGTTAAAAACTGATGTGAGTAAGTTATTACTTAAGTTGGATTATTTTTTTAATATTAAGTGATATGAATTTGGTAATATGTTTTTTAAGATTATAATGGATTAGATTATTATTAATCCTCTGGATGAATAAAAATTGCATGTTATTTTCATCATGTCTTGAAAATCTATGAAAATACTCTTAACTTTGGTAGTTGATCATGTGTCAAAAATACATGCCATTTATTGGTGGGCCTTGATAAATTATACCCATTTATTTTATAGATTGATATTATTTCAAGATCAAATAACCTTACATTTGTATAAAATTGGATATGGTTATTAAATTATGATCCACTTGCATTTTGTTGGGTTTATGATTTGAAAGACTTTTATTTTAATTTTTTGGTTAAGTATTTACTTTATTATTATGTTTAGTTAAATAAAAATTGGTTCACAGGAAATTTGGTTAAGTCCCATAACCACATTATGAAAAGATTATAAATCTTTTCATCTTTTTTGTAAATTGATCATAAAATAATATTTTTATAAAACTTTTGTCAAATAATGTATTCCACTATGTAATTTCTTCAAGATTCCTCCATTTACCTAGGCCAACAATGGTATTCGAGGGTGGTAAAATTGAAGAGGAGGATTAAAAAATATTTTTATAGATCCATTCTATTTACAACAAATCAGATACATGAGAAGTCTTTCTATGATGGAGTCATGAGCATACACCAAACAATAATTTCATATTAGCTTTAAAATTTATTAAAATGTTGGCATCCCCTTCACTATAATTGGTATGAGTAACTACAAGTAATTGTATGGTGTTGTTTATTTTACCCTACAAATTTAAATCTATACAATGATCTAATATAATAATTTTTTCAAAGCCAATAGTGGTAGGGTGATTTGATTTTTAGGAAAGTGCAGTTGTACGATGCTTTAAAAAAAATCTTTGATACATATAGCACTTACTAAAGTATTTAATTTTTTTATTTAATTTAAGACCAATTTGTATGATGATTTTTATATCAAGAGAGAGCCCATTTTATTGATATGTGTGGAAAATAATAAGTCACATTAGCATATAAGTTAGATAAATTAATCCCAAAAAAGGGGGGAGAAGTCAAATTGGTACAGAGGATTAAATATAATAATTGTAACAAGCTTATTCAAGTTTTATTTCCATTTAATTTTAATTCCATGGGTCCCTCCACAAAATCTCATGTAAAAATATTTATAAAATATTACAAAGCATGTAAATTTTACTTTTCCATCCATAAAACCAAGGATATATGTAATATTTTACACATATGTTGTTAAATTGATTGAAGGGGAGGTGGATGAAATAATTTGGTTGGTCTCTTTCAATAGGAGAGGTCTAGGGTTCAAATCCCCTCCAATTTTTTTTTTTGGGTAGTATCAGTGATATAAGGGTGTAAGTTATGAATTTGGTTATAACTTTTTTTGACAAATCACTTTTTTTACAAAGGTGGTCATGTGACGAAGAAATTTTTAGGTTTTTCAGACATTCTAAACACACAAAAAATGGTCAATTTTGTAATTTGCAGTGTCCTTATATGATTTTTGCAACTAATATAATGAAAATAATGTATAAAGGTGATTTTTTCATTGAAACTAACACCTTACAAATGACAATTTCCACACTGTCACTTCTTGCTTATATTTTCAACAAACCCACTATCCTTTGCAAGTCCCTTAGGATCCTCATGATTGATAAACTATGAGCATCATATTGGAGGTTGGAGGATCTATTACAGGATGGAGGAAAATTAACCTCTCAAGTTAGTTATTCACTTAGAGTTTGGGTTGATGCTTGAATATCAATTTTGGCTTGTGGTTTTTACTTTCAATTCCATTTTTGGATTTATATATGATATTCATGACATGCAGTGAATAGAGTTTTTTTTGTTTCTCTCGATGCATGACTTCTCACCTCTCACTTGATAGGGGAAAATATTTAGGCATTTGTTGGACTTTGATTAGTCATCGATGATAGTACAAGTTAATAAGGGTTGCTAGAATTGACAGTGTTGAGAAAAGGTCATCAACATTTGTTGGGCAT
This sequence comes from Torreya grandis, assembly GCA_037957365.1. Classification (NCBI taxonomy): domain Eukaryota; kingdom Viridiplantae; phylum Streptophyta; class Pinopsida; order Cupressales; family Taxaceae; genus Torreya; species Torreya grandis. Next base: position 1,370 of record JARHVA010008974.1, on the reverse strand, counting down.
CAAGAGATGTGCCATATATATTATGGGTTTTTCACTTAGACAAGTTCTTGTCTGGGACCTTATGTGGGTTGATGTAGTTGGATAAGCTTTGATTAGGTTCTACTATAGTATGGTATAATGATCAAGATGAGAAGGCCTTGACCTTATTCAACATTTTATGTCACAACTCATAAGGTGGGATTTTATATGGACTAGCATTGGTTTTGATTAGTACTATGAGGTATAGTACACTAGTTGTAGTTGTGGCATAGATTCTTTGATGACTTTAGAGTCATTTCTCTATATCTTTTATATACCCTTTGGATCAAAAGGTGGAGTTTGTTGGGTTTATTATCTAAAAGATTTTTATTTTAATGTTTTAGTTAAGTATTTACTTTATTAATATGTTTAGTTAAATAAAAATTGGTTCACGAGAATGTTGGTTAAGTCCCATAACCACCTTTTGAAAAGATTATAAATATTTTCACCTTATTTGTAAATTGATTTTTGAAATAAAAATTTTATAAAATTTTTATCAAATAATTTATTAAACTATTTAATTTATTCATTTTTTCTCCATTTATCTGGGCCAACACATTTTATTCAAAGATATAAGTTAAGATGGGTAAACTCCTACATCATTACTCTCTTAATGGAGTTTAGATTCTAATGACTGGTGAAATATAATTTACATCCTAGTGTAATTTATGAAATAAAATGAAAGGTAGTATTCAACGTAGTTCCATCTTGTAATTAATAGAAGTGGATACACTTTAAATTTGACTAGTGCATGTATTTAATAAGATTAATCCTTATAAAGTCATTTTTTGGGGTCAATTTTGAGTGTATTAAAAACAATTTCAAATTTGATACATATCTTATGAATGAAATAATTTAAATCAAATAAATAAGATAATAATTGGTAAGATACCTATAATTTGTTGAGACCATTTAAACTCTAACTTATTGTGCCCTAACACACCCTATTTTAAAAATTCAAATAGGGACACATTATTATCATAAAATATTCATTTTGTAGTCTATATGAACATGTATACACCCTAAATTGGTCAAGCGACCACACATATCATGTATTTTCATAGTCCTTTCACAAGAGACTCTAACTAGAGAATATGAGTCTTATTCACATCTAGTCATGTCTTTTTGTTTGGTTTGCCCCGATCTTGTTTCATACCCTAGACACTTTTTTGACCATTCCTAGTCATTTGTAATCTTAAAAAATTAACCCTTACTAAAAAAATTATTCTTTCCATGCTTAGTATATCCCCTTAGGTCCTAGAACCTCTAGTTAATAGCACCTAAATAGGACTACAACACTGAAACCTAAAGTGTCCATTTTCTAGCACTGTTGTCCAAGTACAAATTTAGTT